>CM036542.1:22896618-23374118 GCA_020745685.1 Tautogolabrus adspersus
AAAACGGGTCTGCCCATGAGTCATCAGGAGACCTGGCACTCAGAAAGGAGAAGCCTGGAGCTCACCCTCAGCTTGTTCTGACCTGGACTGTAATTGTAATTGTTGTACATTCCTCTACGTTTTGAGAAATAGTGCTGCGAAGGTGCCTGCAAATTTGTTTTGCATTTAGACGGAAGTTTCAGAGATGACCTCAGGTCAACAAATTAGCCTCTATGCAGCCTGGACAAGCATGTTCCAACCTTAATCAACTTCCCCTTTCTAAAAGGAAATTAGAAATCATTCATGAAATACACAAGAGTGTAACACAAGAGTGGGAACAAATTAATAACTAATAAATAAAGTTAGCCATGCTACTACAGCTGTGTTTCCTTGGCTAGTGTCAAAACATCAGCTTTCTGGGAGGGTTCCTGAATATAAAGTTTGTATTTAATTAAAAAAAAATACTTTAGAGACTTATTTATTTGGTCACTTATATCAATATAGTTAAATTCATGTTTATAGAAGTTCTAGGCCATGTAGGCAGCAAAGCAAAGATATGAGCTTTGTCAACTACTTTTGTCAGAAGTGAAATAGATCCCCAACTTTTGGACTAAAAGGAATGACTTCTTACTTTCGGGTTCTTTCATGTCTTTTTTTAGCTACATCATCTGTTCAAATTTTAATTAATCTAATAACTTGATTTAAATACCTGCTTGATTAAAAAAAAGCATTTCCTCTCTGTGTAAAGTGTAGTCAGTAGTGTGTAGGAATCCAAAATCTGTTTAATTGACTCTAAATTTGACCCTAAAAAGCACAAGTAACATTACTGTATTTAAATTGCTTGCAGCATTTGCAGCAAAGTTCTTCCATAACAAATGAAGCCAGTGTTTATGAAGATGTCCAGAAATCCTGTAAAAACAAACACTGACACATAATTGAATTAAAAGCCTCATTAGATTATAAATCTGCTGGAGATTGGTGTTATGTGTTTTGGACATTCAACAGGTGGATACTAACTAATGGGAGGAGATGTGTGTTGGATTCTGAACCATTGATGCTCTATTTGGTGCTATTTACTGGACGTTGTGTCAGCACTGGGCCTTTTTTCTTTTTTTTTTTCAGGAAAACTTCCAGCTGGCTCTGTGTGTGGAATTACACCCCAGGATCCAAGCAGGGCCGGCTCACAGAAAAGAAAACAGCTGTCAGACAATGAATTACTGTTCTGTGACCAGACAAGTGCCTTTCTGAGGAATGGATGAGGAAGCTGGGAGTGTGTCGGGCACCACACACACACACACACACACACACACACACACACTCACACACACACACGCGCGCACACACACCTACACACGCACGCACACTCACACACACACACACACACACACACACACACACACACACACACACACACACACTTTTCATTTCTGGATTCAACCTGTTAAGCCTGCAATATTTCCTACTTTACACTGTCCAATACTAGAGAACTTACTGAGCCAACACAAAATTACACTAACAGATTTTCCCCCTGCATACTAACATTCATGTGTCCATTGCTAAAGTGAGAACCTGAGGGGAGAAGGGAAAAAAAATCTCAGACTTTCCAAAAATGCTGTTCCTTCAAGGTAAGAGCTCTTAAAGTTGTGTATGGCTCACTTTGGCAGCAGCATGGCTTTGCAGTGCAAACAGCACACATCCTCAGACTGACCCCTGTGAACCCAGAACCTACCTCTCTCCAGATCTCAATGCTGCCTCAGTCTCACACATGACTGTGAGGCCCAACGGTCTCACGGCACAGAGGAGGCACTTAGGGGAGATTAATTGAGGGGCTCTTCGTGTGATTAGTGTGTGTATTGGACTAAATGTGAATATTGACAATAAGATCAGCCAGATTTGGTTATCAGGCAGTTTGAGATTTAATTTTACTGCAGACCTTTGCACAATAAGAACCATCCATCTGAAATATCTTCTTGGTTTCTATGCATTAAATAGACATGCATTAGATTTACATAGGACCCCATTAATTGCAATATTATATTTCAGCCCATACAGGCACGGGTTAAATTAACAAACAACTATTTGAAAAGAAGGCAACTAAGCCTGTTTTCCAAATTGTTGTGTATTTATGTTTTTTTTTTGTTTTTGTTTTTTTGATAAGCAATAAGCATAGTGGACTTTGCATGTTCATGACAATCAAAATCCTTTACATACAATCCTGTATTTTAAGTACAAGTTAAGCAGAATCTGTTGTGTCCTTTGTAAAATCCTTGAAAGAATCAGCCAACATCAAAATCAGCACTCTATCAGCTGACCTCATCTAATTTCATTGTGAACCTTTCAAAATAAAATTAATCTCTCCTTCCAGAGAGTTCCCAGCCTCTTTTGCTCTGAGACTGTCTTCAACCCATCAGGTTTAATTGAAAAGTAATGAAATGTATTTCTAAGGAAATTATACAAGCTAACGAGGATCATGTTTGGGGAGACATATAGCCTTATCTCTATTACTGTAGTTTTTATTTTTATGCAAGGGAAGCGTCTGCACCAGCCTGATCATATTCAAATGAACAGTGTCTAGCCTTCTTACTTTGCCCTTATATAAAATTACCTGGCTACTAGCTTGTACTTAGCTCTTTCTTACACACACTAAAAACAGACTCTTTTCCTGCTACACTAAGCAAGGACTGGTGCTTGTACCCGTTTCCACTGACTTTTCTTGCTCTGCTGTTTTGTTTACTGAGACCGAGTGCACTCTGCTGCTCCAGGAGTTTGTTGCTCTAAATAATTAAGTGGTTTATTCCAGCAGTTCTCAGAATCTTTGAAAGATCTTTTTGTAAGAATGTGCTCTACCGCTCCATGTCACTATCTACGCAAAATGCACCTGTTGTGTTTGATGGAATTAGCAGTTAGCTCATTAAGTTGAAGCTAAAATAATACGCTGAGCTTTCCTAATAACATGAGCATGCTAACATTGTTATTGAGACCCATACAAAGTATTAAAGAAGTGCATGTAGCCACAGTCATATAAATTGGTCCGTGTACGAAGTATAATTCATTTGAAGTAGTTCATGTTTTATAATAAAACATGCCAGTTTAAGGGGTATTGCTTAATTTCATTGTCCAACTTGGCGAATGCAAATATATGTTGATGCACGTTTACTCATTTCCCCGCAGCCGACTCAGCCTAACATTGTTAACGCTTTGACTGTATTATTGTTTCATTGAGCGAGGACGTGCAAAGCTATTCAGCGCAGCTTATCCAACTTGTACAATGAAAATTTAACCAAGGAAGTCGACAACAAGAAACAGACACAGCTCGCCTTCAAAATAAAAGCTGCGCGTTTTGAATCGTGTTAGCTGCGTATGTTTTCATTGAGGACAAACGCGTTGTTACATTTTTGGTAGAGAGATTGTGCAGGTAAGGTTAGGTATTTGTGGTTTAAAGAAGGTTTAAACTTTTTAATACAGGGGGGAAGTTTTAACGTTGTTCAGCGAAAATATTCACTGAAATGAGCAGTTTAAACAACATTGAAAGACGTTGCTGCGCTGCATTATTGAATCATGTTTTAATCTGAACTTCGTCTACTTAGTGGAAGTGTGCACTGCAGACGCGAGCATGTTTGATGATCTCCTGTCCAGTCCTTTCGCCATACTCGTGATCGTGACGTCAGCTCAAAAAGGGGATCCCTTGTACTTTTTTTTTTAACTAAAGTGAGTTTCCTTGTCGTTGCCATGGCAATATATACAGTTAAAAGTAGGTAGGCTAATATGCTACACTTTCTAGCAGTCACATTCTCTTAATCAAATAAGTAGACAAATACATTGACATGAATCAAATAACTAGGCTAATAAAAGTGTTCTCTGCGACTGGCAATTAATTCACGACCAACAGATGGAAATTATCACGGCAGCCAACGCCGCTTCATAGCGCCCAACTTTTAAGGCAAGCTCTGTCTGTTTCCGGTTGTCGACTTCCTTGGTTCAATTTTCATTGTACAAGTTGGATAATGCAACAAGCTGCGTTGAATAGCTTTGCACGTCCTCGCTCAATGAAACTATAATACAGTCAAAGCGTTAACAATGTTAGGCTGAGTCGGCTGTTGCAGAATGAGTAAACGTGCGTCAACATATATTTGCATTCGCCAAGTCGGACAATGAAATTAAGCAATACCCCTTAAACTGGCATGTTTCATTATACTACATGAACTACTTCAAATGAATTATACTTCGTACATGGACCTAAATTATTTGTTTCGTGGATAACACTGTTCAATCATCAATCAATCAATCAATCAATAAAATGGGGGCTCGTCCGGGATCTTCTCTTCCCTGAGCTAAGACAACCAAAGTTGATAAGTCATTGTAGTTGTAGTTTTTGGTGATAAAATGTTATTTGACTTACAAGACTTTATTGATGATCCTTGTATTGAGAAGGTTAAATTATGTCGTAAGGACGACTTGTTGTGTGTTGCAGCACACTTTAAAATTTCTGTGCACAAGTATGGTCGAAAAAAAGAAATTAAAAACATGTGGTAGAGAAGCTCATTGAGTTAAAGGTTCTTAGTCGCCCTGTTTATTCTGATAGTCATCTTGAAGATGTTGTTTCTTCTGCATTATGTGCTTCTTCTGTTTTAGGTGACAAGGATGAACAGGCTACTCTTGCTACACCTCTGAGGGCTCAAAGTAAACATGAGGCTCCTCCTGCAACTTTGCCTCGTTTTGAGCCCTTCTCTTTAGAAACTATAGGGTCCAGTATTGATATATTGACCTAAAGGTTTGTTTAGCCCGCCTTCAAATAGAGGCTGAGGAAAAGGAAAAGGTGCGTAAAGCTGACAATGAACTTAAATTACAAATTCGTAAATTAGAGTTGGACGCTGAAAAAGAAGTGAAGTTGCGGCAGCTGGAAGTGGAGGCCATGAGAATCTCTGCAGCTCAGACATTACCACGTACTCCGGCATCTTCACAGTCAAATCTTCGCGAGCAAGGTTTTGATGTTTCTAAATATATCTCCTTAGTGCCAACCTTCCGAGAATCGGAGGTTGACTCCTATTTCAATGCATTTGAAAGGATTGCTACTGCTTTGGAGTGGCCAAAGGACATGTGGCCTTTCCTACTTCAATGTAAACTAGTAGGTAAAGCTGCAGAGGTTGCGTCTTCCCTTTCATTAGAAAACAGCTTACACTACGATATTCTTAAAGAGGCGGTAATGCGTGCTTATGAGCTTGTGCCGGAGGCATATAGGCAAAAATTCAGGACCCATCGAAAAACTAGTGGTCAAACCTTTTGTGAGTTTGCACGAGAAAAAGGTGTTCTTTTTGATAAGTGGTGTGTTGCTAATAAAGTAAATGAAATTTTTTTGGCTCTTCTTCAGCTAATGCTAGTCGAGGATTTCAAGGATAATTTACATGAAAAGATGGTGATGTTTCTCAATGAACAAAAGCTGACTTTATTGTCTCAGGCGGCTGTCAAGGCTGATGAATTTGTTCTAACTCAGTGGTTCCCAAAGTGGGGGTCGGGACCCCCTGGGGGGTCGCGAGACACTGTTAGGGGGGTCGCGAGATTCCTTCCAAAAACATTTAAAAATGGGAAATGGTTTAAAATTGGATATGAACGTATTGACGATCTGCCAAAGCAGAGAGATCATAGAACTGGGCTAATGTGTTTATTCCATCCTGCTGCAGTTTATAGCCTATTCTTAATATTTACAGTCTATGGTTCTTACACAGACTCGTCTCCCCCTCACCGTCTGCTCTGCAGCGGAGCGGGATCCCCGCTGAACATGAAAACGAAACTTAAGAGTTAGTCCGTTAAAGAACTCTATCCCGGTTATATACAACTGTTTGAGATTTGTCCAAACCGACAGGGCTCGAGAAACAGTTATCTGAAGAGTTTGCAAAGTTAAGGTTTGTAGCCTACTTCGGATGGCGACACAACGAACCGTTTTAACGAGCCGGAGAGACGTTCACAGTCTGCTGAGAGTCACACAGAGCGGAGCTCAGAGAGTCAGTGATGGGAGATATAACCCCGGTGTTTAAACTGATGCTTACGATGTTATTCTGCTCTCTCTTGTTTTTTACAAGTTACTAACAAGACTCTCCACCTGAAGCTCACCTGTTGTGATAACGGAAACGAGAATTTAACGATGTTATGAAACGGAGGGAGGCGATCATATCCGTGAGGTCCGGACCTCGGTGGATAAAAAATGTTTGAATTAGTACAATCATTTATGTCTATACATTGATTTCCATGCATACTGCTTTAACTTATGTGATGTCAGTCAGCAGCTCTCTCTCCTCTCGTTCTGAGTGAGTAACCATGGTGACTGTCTGTTCGTCAATCAACGATGTCCCGCCCCCTCTATGAATAAAACTCTTCTAACAGTAAAACTTACTTTGACCATGTGTCACAGAATTAACATATTCTGTATAATGTTTGAAGTCTTCATGTTTTTAAATGCATGATAACTGTGTGAATGTACCTGAACACTAAAATAGATTTAAAGACACAAAAGAGGACACAATACTAAATCATTATTTTAAAGTGGAGCAGAAAACCCTCAAATTGTGCATAAAAATAGATCAGAATGTAGGAAAGACATTTCTGGTGTTAAAAATGTTCAGGAGGGAGACCCCCAGACCCCCAACAAAGACATGTTTGAATAGACTAAACTTATCTGTACAGTTTTTGTGCATTTAAAAACATTATACGAGGTAATAAGTGGTTGAACTGGTCAGTAAATTTTTAAGATCAGTATGAAAAAAAATCGTGATATAATATTTTTTCTAATTTCACCCATTAATTTGAAAATATATACACAAATATGATGGTGTTTGGGCTATTGTGTGGTGTTCTAATGCCAGTGTTTGGATAGGCCTAATAGTGTGCGTGGCTGTGTGCAATGTCAAATGTTTTAAGCACCTACAGGGACAATGGGGGTCCCTAGTCTCTAGGATCGTTATATTGGGGGTCGCGGGCTGAAAAAGTTTGGGAACCCCTGTTCTAACTCACAAAAATGTGTTCTCTTCTTTTCGTCCAGAGAAACCTTTTCCACCATATTCGGTGAGGCCTGATTTCAATCATGGTGTAAGGGATGGGATCAATCATTCTCTTGGTGAAAAGTTTGTGGGTCCATATTCACCACCTCGGGGTAGTCTTGAGTGTTCATACTGTCACAAGAAAGGGCATGTGAAAGCCGAATGTTTTTCTTTGAAACGAAAAAATCAGTTGATTGCTAATTCGTCAGTCAAAAGGCATTGGTCTTATCAAGAGTTTGTCCAGACCTTGTACTGACAAGCCACACATTGACAATGTGATTGATCCGTGTTTCAAACCTTTCATTTCAGAGGGTTTTGTCATGATTTGGTCTTGTTTTAGTTTTGTATTACAGAGTTTTGATTTGTTATCTTGTTCTAGTGCTCGCTTTCCCCTAGTGTTGCTTGTTTACCTGTGTGTTAATGTTTCCTAGTTTGGTCTTTAGTATTTCTGGTTTTATTTAGTAATTAGTTATCCTTTTGTTTCTCTGTGTTCTAGTGTGTATTGTTCTGTGTGTCTTCAGTGGTTCTTGTTTTACTTTGTATTTGTCCTCAGTGTTTCTGGTTTTGTGTTCATTCCTGCCTCTCTGTGTTTCCCCTCAGTCCTGATTGCCCTGATTGTCCTCACCTGTGTCTTGTTGGTCTCACCTGTGTTTGATTACCCTTGTCTATTTAGTCTCTGTGTTTCTTCCCCTCTGTGTCAGTTCATTGTTCTATGTTGGTGTGTGTCGTATTTCGGTGTCGTATGTTGCTCTCGTCAGTTGTCTTCATGATTCCTCGTGGCTCCCTGTTTTTTTCGTATGGACTTTGTTTTTTGATAGTAAGTTTGTTTTTCCTTTTAGTTTAAATAAATGTTTTTTCGTTATTCTGCACCTGGGTCCTCCTCCTGTTTCCAGCCTTGACAGAATGAACTGACCAGACGATGGACCCAGCGGAAGGATTTTTTTCTTTTGAAATATGTGAGGTGACTTATAACCTCATATGTTTAAAGAATGACATTTAAATGGCTTGCTGTGATGAAGAAAGAGAGGCAGCCATTTCCGAGGCTCAAGAGGAGATCTACAGAGTTTTTCTCGGCACCCAGCACCCCAGAGTCTCTGCCTCAGTCCAAGCCTCAGTCCCAGCCTGAGCCCAAGCCTCAGCCCAGGCCTCAGCTCAAGCCTCAGCTCAAGCCTCAGCCCAGGCCTCAACCAAAGCCTCAGCCACAGCCTCAACTCAGGCCTCAGCCCATGTCGCTGCCCAGCACACCCGAGTCTTAGCTGCCCAGCGCACCCGAGTCCTGGCTGCCCAGCGCACCCGAGTCTTCGCTGTCCAGCGCACCCGAGTCTTCGCTGCCCAGCGCACTCGAGTCTTCGCTGCCCAGCGCACTCGAGTCTTCGCTGCCCAGTGCACAAGAGTCTTCGCTGCCCAGTGCACCCGGGTCATCGCTGCCCAGCGCAGCCGAGTCTTCGCTGCCCAGCGCCCCAGGGACTCTGCCCCTGTGCTCCTAAGTGACTTTGCCCCTCTGCGCCCTAGGGACGCAGCCTCCCTGCCTTGGAGCCTCAGCCTCACTGCATCCCTGCAGAGCGCCGTCTGCTGCCTGTGACTGCTGAGCTCCGTAGTCCCCCTGTTGAAGAGAGGGGGATTTCTCCGGATTCCCTGTCGGCGGTCCGGCCGACTCCTGACGTCCCCTCAGCGGTCCGGCCGACGCCGGACGTCCCCTCGGCGGTCCGGCCGACGCCTGACGTCCCCTCAGCGGTCCGTCTGACTCCTGACGTACCCTCAGCGGTCCGTCCGACTTCTGTGTCTCTGTGAGAGGATCTGCCCACTCCTGTGTCTCCGTGGGAGGTTCTGCCCACTCCTGTTTCTCTGTGGGAGGATCTGCCCACTCCTATGTCTCCGTGGGAGGCCCTGCCAACACCCTTTTCCACGTTGGAGGTCCTGCCCACTCTCGTGTCTCCGTGGGAGGCCGTGACGCTTCCTTAGCCCTCGTCGGAGATCCTGCCGACTCCGCAGCTTCCTGAGCCCTCGTCGGAGGTCCTGCCGACTCCGCAGCTTCCTGAGCCCTCGTCGGAGGTCCCGCCGACTCCGCAGCTTCCTGAGCCCTCGTCAGAGGCCCTGCCGACTCCTGCGCCATCGTCGGATGTCCTGCTGACTCCCCCTGAGCTGGTCTCTGTTTTTGGTCGGCCTCCTGGCCGCCCACCCGAATGTCTCCTGTGTCTGAGCGGCCTCCTGGCCGCCCTCCTGAACTGTTACCCGTGTCTGGTTGGCCTCCGGGCCGCCCTCCTGAACTGTTCTCCGTGTCTGGTCATCCTCCTGGCCGCCCACCCGAACTGTCTCCCGTGTCTGGTCGGCCTCCGGGCCGTCCAACTGAACTGTGCTCCGTGTCTGGTCGGCCTCCGGGCCGTCCACCTGAACTGTTCTCTGTGTTGGGCCGGCCTCCTGGCCGCCCTCCCGAACTGTCCTGGCCTTATGGCCTTCTATCAGGCCGTCTGCCTGAGAGTCCGGAGTCCGGAGAAAAACTGCTTATTATCTAGATAATGTTTGCTGGAGTAGGACTGTCTCTGAGGATGAAGACTGGTGTGCAGTCTGTCAGGTTGTTGTCCCTACAGCTTATCATTCTCAAGTTTTATCTTTAGCTCATGATCATCCAATGTCAGGACACATGGGGATCACAAAGACCTATGACAGAGTCCTGAAGCATTTTTTCTGGCCGGGATTAAAAACTGATGTTGTTAATACTTGCCGTACCTGCCATTTTTGTCAAGTTGCTGGTAAACCAAACCAGGTTATTCCTCCTGCTCCTCTTTGCCCCATTCCAGTAATGGGTGAACCTTTCAAGAAAGTGATTGTGGATTGTGTAGGACCACTGCCTAAGACCAAATCTGGGAATCAGTTCCTTCTAACCATTATGTGTGCTTCCACTAAGTAACCTGTGGCCATTCCGGCCACAAAATCATGTGGCCATGGAAAATCACTGCCCCGGTAATCTCCAAAGCTATGGTAAAGTTCTTTTCAGTGTTTGGTCTGCCAAAAGTGGTTCAAACCGACCAAGGTACCAATTTCAAGTCCAGGGTGTTTGCTCAGGTACTTAAGACACTAGGTATTGAGCATGTGACTTCTACCCCTTATCATCCTGAAAGCCAGGGGGTGCTTGAACATTTCCATCAAACACTGAAGTCCATGTTGCACAAACACTGTAATACTTCTTAGAAAGATTGGGATGATGGGGTTCCATTTGTTCTATTCGCTGCCTGTGAGGCTGTGCAGGAGTCGCTTGGTTTTAGTCCAGCTGAATTAGTGTTTGGTCATGAGGTTAGAGGTCCTTTAAAGGTCCTTAAAGAGCACTTGATTACACCAGAGACCAACGTTAGGAATATTCCTGAGTATGTCACCAAGCTTAGAGATCGCCTCCAGATGGCTTGTTCTCTAGCTACAGTAAAGAGGCCCTGTCCTCTTCTCAAGAAAAAATGAAGCAACAATATGATCAAAAAGCTGTCACCCGCTTGTTTCAGCCAGGTGATAAAGTTTTGATTCTGTTGCCTAATCCCAGTTCTTCTCTTTCTGCTGCTTTTTCAGGTCCATATGTGGTAGAGAAGAAGCTCAGTGAAACAAACAATGTCATTCAAACTCCTGATCGAAGGTGGCGGACCAGAGTATGTCATGTTAACATGATGAAGTTGTATCACTCCCAACAGACTCAAAGCGGGTCCACCTCAACTCCGGATGAACGGACTGTCATCTCAGCTGTGGCTACGATCTCTTCAGTGAGCTCTCCTGACGAAGATGGGTTGGTTCTGCGAAATGCCTCACCACAAGGGGCCGGACTAAGCAACTCAGAGGTATTGTCCAATTTACACCAATTGAGTTGAGTAGGCCTACCTGGTGCAAAATGGATTTGCAGTGCCGAGCTCCAGTTCATGGAG
Organism: Tautogolabrus adspersus; assembly: GCA_020745685.1. Taxonomy (NCBI): domain Eukaryota; kingdom Metazoa; phylum Chordata; class Actinopteri; order Labriformes; family Labridae; genus Tautogolabrus; species Tautogolabrus adspersus. Next base: position 22,907,531 of record CM036542.1, read on the forward strand.
CACCCCCTGCCTTCTAGATACGATTTTGTACGGATTTCCGCAAGGTAAACTCAGTAACTGTACCAGATGCCTATCCTTTACCACTTATTGATGATTGCATCGATGAGATTGGCCCTGCAAAATACATCAATAAGTTGGATATGTTAAACAGATACTGGCAGGTTCCATTAACCCAACGAGCATCTGAAATTTCTTTCTTTCCTTTGTAACGCCGGACAGTTTCCTCCAATACACAGTCATGCCTTATTTATTTATCAGTTTATTTGTCAGGGACTTCTAGCCATAGATAATTTGCAGTCCTTGTCCCTGGTTAGGCTTTTAGGAAGTAACACACACACGATACAACACTGTAAAACAGACATAAAAACTGCAACTACAGACAGAAAGATTGCAGCAGACATAAGATAAGCAGCAACATAGATTCATAAAAACAAACAGTAAAGCACACATAGACACACAAGCACACATAGGCACGCCTTTTGGCATGTGTAATGACCCTGCTACCTTTCAGCGGTTGATCCATAAGGTATTGGGTGACATTGCAAACTGCAAGACATACTTAGATGACATTGTTGTATATTCTGATGATTGGGCCAGCCACCTCGCTACATTGGTTGAAGTTTTTAAACGTCTGTCTGCTGCATCACTAAGCCTTAACCTAACGAAATGTGAATTTGGTAAAGGTTCTGTCCTCTACCTAGGTCAGCAGGTTGGTTGTGGTCAGGTTCGTCCTGCAGAAGCAAAGATCCAAGCTCTTGCTTCATTTCCAGTACCGACCACTAGGCGAGAGCTGCGTCGCTTCCTCGGGATGACTGGATTCTACCGTCGGTTCTGCAGGAACTTTTCTTCTGTGGCAGCCCCGCTAACAGCATTAACCAGCCCACTGAAGCCTTTTGTTTGGTCTGGTGAGTGTCAACACTCATTTGAATGCCTTAAAGGTCTATTGTGTTGCACTTCTATTTTATCTGCTCCAGATTTTTCCAAGACTATCAAACTTGAGGTGGATGCCAGTGGGACTGGAGCTGGTGCTGTTCTTTTGCAAGAAGATGAGCAAGGGACTGATCACCCTGTGAGTTATTTCTCTCGCAAATTCAACAGGTATCAACTTAAATATTCCACCATTGAAAAAGAGGCCCTGGCATTGCTTTTTGCTTTGCAACATTATGAAGTGTATTTGGGATTCAGTGTCCAACCTGTCAGAGTATATACAGATCATAACCCACTTGTGTTCTTATCCAGGATGTATAACAACAACCAGCACCTCATGCGTTGGTCACTGATCGTGCAAGATTACAACCTGGTAATCATCTATAAGAAGGGGTCAGACAATGTTATAGCTGATGCACTTTCACGTGTTGAATAATTATGTAGTCTATTAACAAGTAGTTCCAAACACATTGTTTGGACTTATATGGATGGGGGTGTTGCGTTGCAGGCAGCCTGAGACCTCATTCATTTTTTGCTTTGTTCTATGTAGGTCAATCATCAGATGAGCTTCACCTGCCACTGATTGACTGATCGGCCAAGGAGAGGCTTCAAAAAAAGACACAGCTCTGCAGTGTAAAACTCTGCTGCCGGACTTGCTGTGATCATATTGTGTCGGCCAGTCTCTCTGTTAATCGTGTATCAAAAGGTTTGTGGTGAGGTTGGACTATACTGTAGGTAAGTTGATGTACCCCTACATTTAAGCACATAAGTAGTAAACTGTGTTAGAAACACTAGGTAAGTGTGGTTTGTGCCACTCCTGTATTTTTCTCTCAAGAGTTTTTTAGAGAAGTAAGTTTAGGTGTTTGTTTAGATTTATTTTCATCAGATTTGAGACTAGTTAATTCCTGTTTTGTTTTGATGAGTTTCTTTATTTGGCCCAACCACCTTGTCCAATCCTCACCCACTCATTTGTTTGATTCAGGTTTGTTGTTAAAAATAAACATTTTCTTTTGATTGCAACTATTCTTTGGCTTGTCAGTTTCTTTGGTTGTCTGTTACAACTCTGCTGGTTGCAGGGACGTAACCAGCAGAAATAAAAAACAGATATAGGCAGTCTAAAGGCCTTTGCACACTGAGTTTTTTGGCTCCGTAATCCGAAAAAAAAACATTACGCACAGACACCTTGCACACTGAGTCCGATGCGTTTATTTTTTTTATTAATTCCGAAAATTCGCAGTATGAGACAAAATTCCTCGTACTCATCACGCAGAGTGATCACGCAGTGAAGATGATTTTCAGGTTCTTTCACCCGTTGAAAAGAACCATCGGGGTCCGTCCACATGAAAACAAGACGAGGGCGAGGAAAGTTTCACCTGTCAATGAAAGAGAGCTACAGAATTATCCCGATCACTTCCAGGTGTATTTTAGGATGTCAGTGGTCCAGTTTGATACGTTGCTCTCTATACTCTAACCACACGTTAAAAAGAACACCGCTAATTTCCGCGAAGCATATGATCCTGAACAGCAGCTGGCAGTATGTTTGAGGTAGGGACACAGACAGCCACGCACACACACACACAGGGATGGATGCGAAAAAACGCAGAAAATCGAACTTGTTCCGAAAGAAATGAAGCTCTAGCACAAGTTCAGTCAGGAAGACTATAAGTGATTCACGATCAGGTCTTTCTCATTCACCCTCTTCTTTTTTACAAGCGCACCTACTTTCCGCTGTCATCCTCGAGCTGTCATTTTCTTGGGCTATCATTGGGTAATCAGCTGTCTAGTCAGCGGTACTCATCTAACCAATGGCACGGCGTTCCTCCCTCATTTTCAGCCTATCATCGTTCTGCTCCCCTTTTAAATATGATTCTTTCTCTGCCCTAGTTCTTTCATGCTGATGTTTCGTGCGCCCCTCCACCTCCCCATCACCGCCATCTTCATCAGCAGATTCATCATCCATCAATTCTTCACCCATCCAGTCTCATCAAATCATCAGCTTCACCACCACCAGGGTCTGGACTCCATGGGGGGATTATATTCTAATGACGTTTAGAATTCATTCTCAACACATCAACCACCCCATAGAGTCCAAGCGCCAAAGACTTTTTCTGTCAAGTCACATTTTCATATTATTCATTGTAATAAATAATTTTCTTAAAATCACTTGTCTCTCCTGATTGAAATAATGATGGACGAAAGTCAGAGAGTCAGTGTGCAAAAATTATTGACATAACATGGGGTCATATTTATTTGTTAACGTGCGTCAATTTCGAATGAAAAAAACAGACTCAGTGTGCAATGGCCTTAACCCTATAGCAGCATGACTAGGAGCTGGTCCATACCTGCACCAGCCCTTACTATAAGATTTATCAAAAAGGAAAGTTTTAAGTCTATTCTTAAAAGTACAGAGGGTGTCTGCCTCCCGGACCCCGACTGATAGATGATTCCAAAGGAGAGGAGCCTGATAACCGAAGGCTCTACCTCCCATAGTACATTTAGAGACTGTAGGTACCACGAGCAGGCCTGCAGTCTGGGAGTGTAATGTTCTCCAAAGGATAATACAGCACTATTAGCTCTTTAAGATAAGATGTGCCTGACCATTTAGAGCTTTTTAAGTAAGAAGAAGTATTTTAAATTCTATTATACATTTTATAGGGAGCAAAGAAGCCAATACAGGAGTTACAATGTTACAATGTTACAAGTCCCTTAGCAGACGCTTTTATTATTTTTTAAGGAGTAATGTGGTCTTTTATTATTGTTTTAGGATGTGGTCCCTTTTCCTAGTTCTAGTCAGAACACGAGCTCCAGCATGTTGGACAAGTTGAAGAGTCTTTAGAGTCTTACCAGAGCACCCTGATAAAAGAGAATTACAATATTCCAAACTGGAGGTAACAAATGCATGAACTAGTTTTTCTGCATTGTTTTGTGACAGGATATGCCTGATTTTAGATAATTTATGAATATATATATATATATATATATATATATTACAAAAGTCAAAATAGTGTTTAACACTCAAGTTCAGCAACTTCACCATCTTGGTTCCTCAGAGTGTTTGAATAAAGATTAAAGTGATTGAGACTTTAAACTCATAAGAAAATATCTAATAGGTTAATAAATCAATTGAGAAATTGGCTTAATTATGCATACATTTTCATACAATCTGGCATGTTTTGCTTCACTTGGACATAAAAAAAATGCAGCTTCAAGTCATTTCTACATTAAGTACTCTTTTATTACACAGTCTATGATGAGACCATGAAAGCCATCTAATGTAAGCATTTACTTCAAAGCATTCATATGCCTAATTACAGCCTTGAATGTAACCTAATATACTTGTTTTCACCACTCCTCACATCTAGTTGTCCTTGTGCACTCTAGAGGGATTTCAGATTATCTTTACTGAGGGGAATGCCCGCCATTTAAGTAGCTTGATAATGTCAGCGTCTCTTATTTCTTTAGACAAAGAAATTCAGTCAGCTCCCAGCCAGCAGCTTCGCACACCACAAGTCGCAATAAGGGATCTCTCCAAGTCTCTTTTGTTTTTGCTGCGATGACAAACTGTCAAACTGACAATGTGACATTTAGCATATGATAGTGGGAGGGAAAATATTGCAGTCATATGTGGAAGCCCCTTATCAAATAGAATGTTACATGTTTCCCTGTAAAACTTAAAGGTAGCTCTAATTTCATACTCTCTACCCACCACCTGTCAATCTCTACCTCATTCTCTTTTACACAAACATACCCTGCACAGATACACAGCCATCCATGCATAACCACAACGTGTTGTACTGATATGGGTGCAATGTTTCCTCTGGGTGAAAGGGAGTCATTTTATCCTCACAGTGGTTAACAGAGAACACCAGACACATGGAGGCATCATAGAGAGACCTGTGCAGTGGCAACTATCTCAACAACACAGAGCCACATACCACATCATGAACACAGTTTGCCACTGCAGACAACCAGCAATACATAATAGGAATGCCAGTTAATTAAACAGATACATTTTTTTATAGCTAAAGTTTATTAAACTAAGTCTTAATTGGTTATGACACTCTTGGTTTAATACTGTCTCCTGTATATAACCCACAAGACCAGACCAACAGAGAAGACTGACTGTTTCTATATAGTGACTCTTAAAACACATAAACATTACTTACAGTAGGCCTGATCCTGGGATATAGTAAATGGTAAATGGACTTGAGCTTATATAGCGCTACTCAAAGCGCTTTTACGCTGCAGGTCACACACTGATGGTAGTGGTCGCAATGTAGTAAGACCATCAGAAGTAACCAATCCCATTTATACACATTCATATACCGCCGATGAAGCAGCGGGAGCAATTCTGGGTGTCTTGCCCAAGGACACATCGGACAGCTGGGGATCGAACCCCCAACCTTCCGATTGAGAGACGTTGACTCTACCACTGATCCACAGCCGCCCACATAGTGCTATGCTTAGAAGTACATCAAGCATATAAAATGTTTTTATATCAATTCAGTTCTCATGCCCATTTCCTTCCTGCCTGGAGAGGCTCTAGACCCCTTGTCTGGAGCCTCTCTAGGCAGGAAGGAAATAGAACAATATGTCTCATTCATTAAATTGTGTCCTGTGTTTATGACTTACTTGCAAGGAAAATTGTGTTTACTTATCTCACACATTTTGTATTTACACCATCATTATAACAACAAATAAAATAAAGAAAAGCTTAGTTTGGTCCTGAAGTTTTTCTTAAAGGGGCTATATGTAACTTTCAAATATACTGCGTTTGTAGCGATACCGCATGGCTGTCAGGCGAACTGCACCAGTAACCTGTATCTCGCTCTCCCTCGCGTGCTCGTCATACGTGCTCGTACGTACACAAACGAGCCTCAACATCGCCCCTGAAACACTGGATATTTACCGGCATAATGTTAACAGAGGAGGTAAGTGGTCATACACATGTGAGAGTCTGTGAAGGAGTCTGTCTGTCTCATTCAGGTCAATCGGACCTGGGGCAAATTTTATACAGGCAACACAGATAGACAGTGAACATCTACTTTTTCACATCAGTTAAACGTTCGCTTATTAATGGGCAATAAAAAACGATTTATACATGTAAAAAGTTACATATATATGTAACTTGTAGCTATATATAAATCATTAGGCCGTTAAGCAGTTCGCCTGACGGCCATGCAGTATCACTACAAACATAGTATTTTTGAAAGTTACATATATATGTTTTTGTGGGTGGCTGTGGATCAGTGGTCTTCTCTCAAGTGGGAGGTTTGGGGTTTGATCCCCAGCTCATGCAGTCACATGTTGCTTCGGCTGCATAGCCAGCAGTGTGTGAATGCAATTTACCCCCCCAAAATGAATGGATTTGTACTGTGGGTCGATGGGCACTGTACGTAGCAATCTCTGCCATCAGTGTGTGAATGTGGTTTGAATGGTTGAAAGTAACGTGATGTAAAAAATCCTTGAGTGGTCAGAAGACTAGCTATATAAGTCTAAGTCCATTAATCATGTATTATAAAGAATGTTGTAAATAATCAATCAATGCATCTATATCAAGATTATAATATATGTCAACACATTAAACCATAAGCAAACAGTAACTATTGTGCGATACTATTGAACCAAATATAGTAATGTCTTTTTTTATTTGGTCACATGGAGCTAATGAAAATAAATCAAAAAGCAAGCGAATATTTATCAGAACCAAAATCACGATATTGTAGTCTTAATTGTTTCACAAAATCCATACATTTTCACAAAACTGAAAACTGACAGTTTTGCTGTAATCAGAATGTTGAATGATGCTCATGTCGTTGTATGAAGTAAATGTCTCGGTCATATCTGATACCTAGTTTACAAAACATTTCGGATCATCAGGTCCAGTGTGAAAAATATAATTGTGAGGAAATATTTGCAGAGCCCTGTGATTGACTGGCGAACAGTCCAGGGTGTACCCCGCCTCTCACCCAATGACAGCTGGGATCGGCTCCAGCACCCCCCCCCCCCCCCACCCACCCGCAACCCCAAACAGGAAAACCTGTGAAGATAATGGATGGATGGATGACAATATTTGCAGAGGGTTGAGAATTCAAATACATTCATATAACAAAATTATATTTCTGATTAAATGTGTAAAAAAATTGGTGTTCATAGCATTTTTTTAATTCTGTGTTGCCCTAGTTGCTGAATCAGAGGAGGCTCGTCTGTCTTGCAGGTTCAGAGACTTATATAAGATAAACCTGCTAACCTAAATAACACTAATCTCTGAGACGAGAGGATCACCTTCCCATTCCTGCCCTCCCTCGACTTCTTTTTTTCTCTCTACACACACGCACGCACGCACACACACGCACGCACGCACGCACGCACGCACACACACACACACACACACACACACACACACACATAAACCACTTTTTTATGATCCACTCCCCTTTGTGTCTACACTCTCCATTTTTCCTCCCAATGCCTCCCACCCAATCCAGAATCCATGAATCACTAAGCCCTACTCAGTTGTTTCAGCTCGGTTTTTCCTGATACGGTCCGCTGAGGTATACTTTTAGAGGAGTCGATAAATTTTCAGACATCAGCAACAACAGACATCAGCTCCCCATCGCTCCCACTGACACCTGCCATTGATCTACAGCTGTGTTCCTCTTCCTGTGTTTGCTTTCTTTCCCATAAGTTGATGACTACAGGTCAAGTCTCAACGGGTGTAACACTCAGAGTCGTCTTACATTACAACTATTATACAAAGACCTCCCCTGCTTTGCTAAAGGTTGCTCCAGCTCTACTGGAAGCCTGACTTTAACGCAACTTTAATTCTGAGTTTAAAAAAACAAAATCTTTACGTTTTTAAAACAAATACAATTTTATTTGTATCTGTTTTAGTAAAATACCTAAAAGCATCACTATGACTGGAATAGGACGTATAGATCTGTTTTCAGTCATAAACACATGTTAGCAAACATTTCAAGTTTACATTTCTGGCTGACACTGAGCAGCCTTAGCAATAATTTGTCTTAGTTTAAAAGTAAGTAATTGGCTTTATTTGTGCATCTCCCACTTTTGTCAAGTCTGTGCTGCCCAGTTAGTGACACCGCCTGAAAGCAGATGGTCAAAAGGTCAAACAGGTGACGTCTACAGTAAGTAAATTTAAAGATTAGAAAAGGCCAGTATTGATTTAAGTAATGACAGCATTATGGACACTGGTACACGGAACTCTACTATGATAGCTGCCTGTAAACATGCACGCTGATTTGAGGCATGAAACCTTTGTGTCAACAAAACGCCGATATCACCTCTCCTGTGAGGGGAATGTGCTGTATCTGATCACGAAAGAGGGTTAAATGTTTGAGGCAGCTTGTTGATTTGAGGAGTAGTGAGAGCAGGGGCCCAGTCCAGACCCATTCAGATGATGTTGTTTTACTAAGAACAGTAGTGTGCTGTAGGTCCAACAGTCTGTGACCTGTAGCTGACTCTTTATCTCCCTCATGGCTGTTAACATGCATGATGAATGTTTCCTTACTGTTTGTACAAACTCATCCCTCTGGAATTTGTTTACAAGCCTGGCTTAATGTTGGGGGGAGTTCTGCTCTCATGCTGTCTGCTCAGTGTTATCCCACACTCGTTCAATAAGTAAAATGTTGTATAATGTGGAAGTGTTGTATTTACTGGCATTTCAGAGACAAGGCACCAAGTCAATCAAGGCATTAGTTAGGTTAGCCATGGTCAGCATTCCTCACAAGGAGACTGGACCCCAGACCAGACCACACCAGACCAGACAAGACCGACCCAGCCGTCAGTTTGGTAAACTCCAAACAGTTCCAGATTATTCCATAAAAACTTTCATCTGGAAAAAATTCTTCATAGTCATAAAGAGGGGAAAAAGGAGAGAAATCCCATTCTCCAATCTTTTCAGTGGAAAAGCCATTAGAGAGCAGCTCTCCGGCAAGCAGGAGGGACCAGGAGGATGACTGACAACTGTCTGAGCTTTTATTCAAAGGTAAACAGGTTATTATAAAGACATTCACTGGCACATACTGTGGGGATTCACTTTGTGGTCGGCTTTAGCTATCACCCTCTGGCAGCTAGCTTCTGCGGCAAGAGTCTTTCACAACTCACTCTTTAAACTTTCAAATGAGAGTTCCCTTAAATTAGCAGGGCCTTTTCATTTGATGCATCTTAAAATTAAGGATCTGAGATTTAGGCCCTGTGGCGCCTCTGTTACATCAATCTAACTTCTTAAAGCAAACCACAAATGAGAAGGGCTCTAAAGAAGGGATAAAGTCAAATCATGCCTGAAATTAAAACTGAGACTTAAAGCACAAAAAGGTATGAGACATTAACTGTAAGCAAGCGAATAAGCTGCCCTGATGGCTGCTGTTTAAAGGTCAGGATGATAGTGATGAAGATGTGACTTTATCTTTAATATATTTGAGATTACAGTTTGATATAGCATGGTTTTAGTGTATTTAGGTTGTCAAAGGTCAAATATGAAAGATATTTACTGAATTAAATCATAAAATGACCTTACTATATCATCAGACATTAAGGAAATGTGCTATATGTTGAAGTGCTGGCTTCTCTGTCAACAATTCAGCAGCCGGTATGTCCTTCTAAGTTTTGATTCCGTTGCAGAATGGTTTGTTTTTGTTTTGACCAGAAAAGTTGGACACGGCCGTTTTGCCCCTCACCCCTCGCTTTGCCCGGCAAACAGCAAACCAACAGGTGTTTCAGCGATAGAAATGGGCAAGTGAACTAGTTCGGTATATAACTGATTCAACCGATCTAAAAAGCCTCTGCAGTTTTCTAATAAGCTCCAAGACTAGAAACCTGGTAAAACTAGGAAAAATATTGGAGATACTTTTGAAAAATGAAGAAAGCTGAGAGTGCAGGAAGTGTTTAGACTGATGCAGAGCATGGCCACCTGTGTGTACATCAATACTACAGAGGAGGGGACAGGTGGGGGGGACAGCTCTCTCCAATGTTTTGAATTTGGACGGAAGTACCCATTTTAAACGCTAGATGTTACATATGGCTCCTTTAATCATAACGAGTGTCTGTTAATTATTTTTGACTGGCCCTCAAACAATCAGACAAACACTGAGCTCGGATGACCACTGTGCCAAATACTTCATCATGATTCTAGGTGGATAATTCAAGGAAGCATTCACTCTGGTATTTTAACCTGCCACTTGTGGGCAGTACAAGAAGCTAAAAAGCTTATAATGAACTTCTTCAGTTGACATGGGCAGTGTGTTAGCAAACATTTGCCTATTTGCAGATGAAACAGCATTGATCATCTGAAGAGAGTGGTCCATCAGCGCTGTGCACTACGCCGCCTTTCGCTGCTACTCCAATCAATGCTCCAGTTTCCACTGAGAGCACCACGGTCCATCTCTGGTGCATGATAATCAAAAGGGCAAGGCTAGGAACAGCTGGTAACGCCAACCGGAAATCCTCTGCTGTCTAGAATTTTTTCATTTCAGTTTTGCCTGAGCGGTCTAAGCAAGCTGCAAAGGCTGGTTCCTTCGAAGAATGCTACCCCTACATGAGAACACTGCTTCTGACAGGCAATAATATTTTTTTTGTGATTAGTTCTTTTGGCAACATCCTTCACAAAGGAATACAATCTGTTTTTTTATTTTAAAAAATGTGTTTGTGGAACCTTAAAGGCATAATGTTTTGTCAGATTACTGCAAGTAATATGGGACTTCAATAGTCCGAGTTAGTCAAACAAACAGTGATACAATCAAAGTTGTGTAAGTTTGTTCTTTCAGAATGTAAGTAGCCGGTAGAAGATGTAACATGCTATTAGCCGAAACAATAAAAATACATGAGATATGTCTCTGTATATGTCTGTGTGTGCATTACTGTGCAGCACCATCCTGTCAATCATTCCGTCCATGGCTCAGATTAATGAGCTTTAAATGCGCTTAAGTAAAAGAGATAATGTCCTTATCATGTCTGCTAAATATAGGGAATCTCTTACTCATTCTGGGTTTTCTTCTCCATATCCTTCAGTATCTAGGACAGTTTGTCACATGACCTGTGTGGCAGCCGGCTCTGTTGTGGAGTTTTATTTCACCTGACATCCATAAGATATGTGGACCCTGTTGTCTGCAGGCCTTTGCACTGGTTGTCATTGCATTGCTGTTGTTGTATTGGATGGGGGAGGGGGGGGGGGGGGGGGGGGGGGGGGGGGACTGTTAGCAGAGAGAATTTGATGAGCAGGCAAAGATATTCATTCTACAAAAGCGTTGAGGTGTCTTTTTTGGGTGGATGAAAATCCCCTCACATTGAATAACAGCTCTTTCTGGCAGCAGCAAGCCAGTTCTGGAGGGGTTTCTGGCTGGGCCTGTTGGGCCCAGCAGGCCATGACAGTGATTTGCCTCTCTGTGTGAGTGAGAGGGGAAGCAACTGAAAGCCACTGAAATGCTAATATGCGTGAAATACACAGGGACTCTCCTTTGGAAAAAAGGAAACCTGAATCGAGTCAACAAATAAGCATTTTCTCATGTCTGGCAGTAGGTTTCTGTTTGGACTGAGTCAGAGCAGTAAACTTGATTTAGACTCAGAGAGATAAAGAACAAGAGACATTACTAATCCAATTTTCAGATATTTTATTGATGAAAAGATCTTTTAACTTTGACCCATTGGACACATAACATTATATAGCAAAAAAGATATTGAGAACATATCCTTTGAAGCCGGATCACTGATTCAAAAGCACCGCATCACCTGCAATGTGATACATTTATAAAAATAACAATCATAAAAAATATACATACAAGACGAAGATCTTTTTCCTCCTTTTTCAAATTGTGATTTGTAAAAGACTGCATAAACAGAAACAGATATTTGAAACAACGCATACAACACAATCTCTAACTGATAGGCACAATCACTAATTGACAGGCAGACTGCAGCTAGCTAGCTAGTCAGCTGTTAGGATGTCACTGAGTATAAACTGACAACACATTGCCTGCACAATCCAAAGGACACCATCAACATGGGCTGAAAAGTATAACTGAACGGAGCCGTACTGGATAGTTAGACAGGAAAAACAGAGGATGACAAAGAAATGCTATTTGCATGAACACAATTTCCCTTTATAATGCAGTATTGAGTTGATGCTGGTTTTCTAGGCCTAGCCTACCTTTTATGCTTGAAATCATCATGTCCTTTTTTCCTAAACTTTCACAAGGAAAGGCTGCACTAAAGTTTGCAAGAAGTAGGTGAGTTGGCAAAGCACGTTATCATGTATATACACTGTTACTTAAATGATGTGGAATAAAGCATGAACAAGCATTAATTATAACCCTTTCAAATAAAAAGACATTCTTGCATCTTCAGGTCTCCTGAAGCTAGAAAGTATTTTCTCGTCCGTTATCTTTCTTTTGTACAATCAGATGATTAAAACACAATGTTAATAACAGAATTATTTTGGTCCCCTGAAACAAGGGGAGAGCTGCAGCACTGTCCGTTAAGTTATGAAGTGACCTTAACAGAGACAGTTAATACAGTAAAGCAGGGTAGCCCTAGACAGTTAAACCCCATCACCAGCTGCACCCATCTCTCCAGACTGACTCACTCTCCCTCCTGTCTTTTACACTTCAACATGAATGCTTCATCTCCTCTTTCCTCCTCTATTGTCTATTTCCTTGTCTTCTGTATCCACTAATTTACTTTTTCTTGGTCAACAAATTGCCTCATTAAACTTTTGGTTTTTCAGCAGGGCCACCAAAATGTTTGGCACATTTCTAAGCCTTGAACAGAGCGCCTGCACACCCAACCCCAGCTAAGTTCAAGCTCTTCAGCAGCAGCTGAGGAATTCCCTGCAAGGGTGCTACTGCAAATAAGTGTCTCATCATCTGAGGTGTCTCTGCAAATACCCTTCCACTGCATGAGGAAGCCAACACAGGCTCTCTGTCGGCTCTCTCTCTGAATACAGTCTCTCCTCTCTCTGTCTCTTATCTATTTCTTGTGAACTTACAGATGAGAAAAGGAGAAGCACCATGAAAGACAAATAGACAGGAAATTGTGTGTGAGTGACAGTTTTCTTTGTCGCAAACGATATAGCTTGTCACTTTCTTACAGCAAAAATCCAAAATAAGAATTCATTGAATGTAAAACTGTTTGGTGATGTTTGGTTTCCACTCTGTAATTCTGAATTTTCACACAAAAATGTTAAACAGCAACAATTGAATGCTACTTTACTGCAATGTCCAAAATGATGTATGGTGACTAACCAAATGTACACAAACAATGACATGTGCATGATTTCATATATACATTCACAATCCTCTGGGGTGCTGTTGTAATCGGAATAAACAAAATGGGGCTATTTCATAAAAATCATATGGTCTGCTCATTCTTTTCTCTGCCGACTGAGAGGCAATAGGCACTTAAAACACAAATAGTTTCACATATACAAATAGACATATTCTCATATTTTATTTATTTTCCCCATCAACATTGGGATTTTGTTAGAAACAATCAAAAAGAAAATATTTGGTCTGTAAACAACCATAATTATATCCAAATGCAAGGCGGAGACGCCAGTTTGTCATCCAAACTATGGTTAAACAGTGTCTCGCCTCACTTCAGCTGATGTATAGCCAAGTCTTAGGTGTTCAATTTGTAGCTTTGCACAGCTGTTTGGTTTGCAGTCGAAATGTGCTGCCTTATCAATTCTTGACTGATTCAAACAGTCTTGTGCAGGTTTGGTGACAGATCAGATGCTTGCACTCAAGCCGCTGCACATTTGCTTTTAGCCTTTGTTTCCAAGCTGCACAAATGAGTGTTTTCTACAGCTGGCTGGCCAGGTTAGGATCAGCAGACATTGGCATTTCAACAAACATGAGATATTCACATTGAAATACTTGTAGTGAAAGCCAAGTGTTCATGCAAACGGTATGAACCAACACACAAGCTTTGTGTCAGCTGTCAAACGCAAGGCAGGTCTGAGTGCTGCTTCCTCCTGTTCAAACAAATCAGGCACCCTCCTCCTACGCTCAGGGCTGACTCAGTTACAGGGCAGCCAGGTGGAGTATGCAGGCTGCTGGCAGGCAAACACTGGCTGTACCTGTGCTATGTAGTAGTTACTGAAGTTTCCATCTGCCACATAAGGAGCAGGTTGGTAGTAACATGTTACATTAGCCACGTTGGGGATGATGTTCTGTTCTGCAAGAACTCGCACTGCCAGCATGGCTATGAGCCCTAAGGTCTGCCGCCTTTCGTGTCCCATCAGGCACACCGTACTCTCATTGACCACTCCATGGAGGGTCATCAGGTAGTCATACTTGCGGTCCTCCAGGCCCACAAAGTGGTTCTGAAGGTAAGACTCCAGCTTGCGCTGCTGCTCACCAATGTCGGAGAAGTCAATGAAGAAACGTGAGCACATGTAGCGCTGCAGGGACTTCATCTCAGACTCGGAGGCGGCCCTGAATCCCCTCACCAGCAGGTGACAGTACTTCAGCAGACCGCCACCTCGGATCTCCTCTGGGTTCCGGGTGCAGATGATTTGGTGACGTAAGTGGTCCAGGGCCTCACTGAAGTCCCCATACACGCTCTCACCCACAATGGTGGGGTGAAAGGTCTTGGCCATTGGGTTCTCTGAGCACTCATAGAAGAGCAGCAAGGAGTCCAGTTTGATCTGAAAGGAGTCAACGCTGAACTCAAACTGCCGCCGTAGAGAGTCCACAAACTTCAACTCCACATTCTTCCCCCGGTTGTTGGAGAGGGAGATGAGGCTCCAGCGGTCTGAGTCATTACACACCTTTACCATCTTCTGCACATAGGCCTCCTGTATGAGTGTGAGTGTGTAGGGGGAGATAGAAAGAGAAAAAAACATTATAATTATAAAGTAGATAACATTAAAGTGTCAATATTTTTTTAAGTAGAGCTACATGCACATTTAGGAATTATTTTGCATGGTGCAGGTTTTCTACAAATACAAGTCAAAGTTGCAATTCTTTCTGTTAACCATCCTATGTTATTAATAGTATTGACCCCAATATTAAATGTACTGGGATATGGGATCTAGGTGGCTGAGCTTAGGATCCCTTCCAAATTGGTTTAACTCAATCTTCTTAACTACAGAAAATCAAAATTTTACTATCACTTAACTAATCTAATTGCACATTAAGCTGCAGGGAATGGTCGTTAAGCCGAATTGGCACGAATGCTATTAAATGTTATCAAATGTCTAAAAGTAGCCTAAACAAGAGAAGTAGGAAAAACAATAACAGCACCGAGGTGTTAGAGTGAATGTACCTTTAACGTTAACGGCGAGATTTTCTCTTTATTCACACAGTCGGGTAAAAAATCCAGGAGACAGTCCAAAACTATGTCCTTCACAGTCTGGAAATCACTTTCACCTTTCATGTCTGCGCAAAATATGAGGTCGAGGTCCTTAAAGCCCAGACCGCTGTCCTCGTGCAGAATGTGGCTGGCTGCAGAGCCGTTTAACCGCACGTCCCGGACGTGGATCTGTTTCTCCTCCATCCGACTGCGCACTACTTTAACGATCTGCCGCGGCTGCATCTCCAGAGTGGGGAAGTTTCCGCGGCCGTGGATCGGTATGGTCTCCGTCAGGATGGTGTCAAGCCGCTGCACTTGTTCCCAGCTGAGGACGCTCACGTTGCTGCACTCTGTGTCAGACATGCAGCTGGTGGTGGAGCTGCTGTCGTCCTCTGACATGTTGAAGGCGGAAAGTCCTCAGAGATTCAATAAAAAATAAAAATCTAAAAAGGGAACAATGCTTTACGCACTAAATCTGTAGCGTAGATAAGCGATAACTGCATCCACATCAGGTTGAAGTCGTCAAAATCTTCAAAAACATAAAAAACTAAGTTTAAATAAAATAAAAGACCCAAGGAAAATGGTAATAGTTTTGACAGCACGTTACAGAGTAACGCAGTCCGTCTGGGGTTGGAGGTCCAGTGGCGCAGCACTCAAAGCCGGTGTTTGCGTTGAGGAGGAGAAAGTGCATCCAGTCAGCAGAAGCGTGTAGAAATCGAGCGATAACTTTCTCTTCTTATTCTCTTCGCTTTTAAAACATTTGCTCCGGTGCTGCAGTCAATGTGTCCAATGTGGATCACAGTCTTTGAAGGTCGCTGATGATCCAGGAGGGGGTTTGCTTTCCCAGCTGTGACTCCATCGCCCAAAGGCACGCCTATGATTTTATGAATTTGCATGAATAAGCTGCTCCTCAAGTCGCGCTTTGGCACAATCCTCCCCCCCGACCGACGCTCAAACCCTCAATGGAATCCTGTGGATTTTTACGCACGGCTGCTACATTTTTTTAATTTCTTCTCCTGTTATCAACCAATAATCAAAATAATGCAAAGTGAATGTGCTCAGGAAATCCAGCTTGCTTAGCCCAACTCCGTTAAGTTGAACATATTTTTCTCACTTGTGCAGAAGTTAACCGTTGCCAGACCACTTGGCACACTGCGTCCTTCTGCAACAGTCAGGTCTGTAGTCTGAGAGAATGTCAGTTTGCTTCACCCCGCCCCCCTCTGACCGTCTGCTGCTCGATGCACAACATGATCATACTGCAGGACTCCACTTTATAAACCGGCTCCCCAGACGTCCTTGATTATTTTAAATAATGCTTTTAATCTAAAAACCTTGAGATTTTCATTTACATAAACAAGATGTTACTCTTTTGAATCACTTCAGTTTATAAAAGTTAATTGCTGCACATGAATTCATTCAGAAATTACAGGAAGTTTGCCATCATTGTAGAATAATGTTTTAAACTTTAAAGAACAATAAAGAAGTAACTTAAAGTTTGAAAGTGTTTTCTGCAGCTCTACGATTCAACTGTTGCTTGTGTGCATATAAAGCTCACTTGACGTTTCAATGTCGCCCTCCCTAGGCTGGTTTGGCATTACAGGGATTGTTTCATTTCATGTGTCACATTTACGCACACTAATATACATTTAAGCACCTAAAATAGCAATGTAGGAGAGGGGTCTTTTGCTGTTTAAAACAGACAGGAAATATTTTCTCTGTGATCCCATAAGCCTTTTATCCCCAGACAGCTAAACGGTCCAGGTCAGGGTCTGCAGCTTCACTGAAAGATTACCCTCAGCTTCTGACAACATAATGTGGATTTCATTCTTCCCTCTGAACATCTTACAGTACACATACCTTAAAATACCCTGGATCATATGAATGTATAGCATCTTATGCATGGTATTCCTGTTAAGACTATTGTATAATTACTTTTTTCTTTGGGTTCAGGTTTTCTTAGGGAGAGACAGTCTTTCGAAAGCAGCAGACAGTCCCTGGTTCAGGCAGTATGTGAGGGGGTCAGGCAGTCTGGTGAAACAGAGCAGTCGAGGCGTGGCAGCTGTCATGGCCACTCCATTAGGCAGGTGTAAAGCCCTGCGTCACTACAGTCACCCAGATCTGTAAACCCTGATTATCTCATGTACTCCATTGCACTGTCTTAACACGGACGCCCACACAAGAGCTCATCTACCTCAGATCAGTGTCACTTCCTATGCAGAATGCACACTCTCCCTTTTGTTCAAGTTTATTAGCACCTGTTGCAAATTCTACTGTGCATACAATTGAAATTGAGCTCTTCATCAAAACAAAAGGAGACATTATGTTTTAGGAATGACACGAGAAATTGTTTTGAATGGATCTGCAGCTCATTTTTGAATGCAACTTTTGTATTGCTCTAAACTTTGCTTTGGCACCCATCAGACAGGTTGATCACAGGTCTCTGTGAGTGAATTCCACATCTGGAAATATACATGGAACTATTAGTCGGTTACAGTTTCGCCAATAGGTTTCCCAGGTGTGGAGAAACGAGTGCTCCACAATGAACGATGCAGAGCTAAATCAAAGCTGCTGTCAGGAACTAACAGCAGCTATGTGCATAAAGTATACAGCCAAGAAAGAGCTCTGCTGATGAGATGTGTTGTGTAAATATTACCTAGCACCTCAATACTCTTGGTGTTTACGATGATTTATTGGTTGTTTGCTACTGAAAGACATGCATGAGATTATGTTGTCAGAAAATTAAATAGAAGCAAGCATTCAAACATAATACACATCTTTCACCTCTGGTGATGTCTCCTCTCCTCTCTGATCGGTTTGTATTAATTTAGTGAAAGCCTTCGGCAACTTAAAAAGAGGAAAGTAAAAAAAAACAAGGCAATGTTTTTGTGCTTTAATGTATGTGGGAGAGACTTCTTCCTCGTCTACTCCTTATAATGGAATCTTTTACAGTTCTTGTCTCTAGGGTCCCTGAAACATCTTTTGGGCAGTTCAGCCCAACACAAAGAAAAGAGAAAGCCTTGTTTTGTTTTCCAGTGCCATTTATCTGACTGCATGAGCAGGATTTATCTCCCATAAAGTGTTACATCCTTACTGCCTTTTTTCTTTAGTTCAGGGACGTCTACTGGCATAGACCACCAAACCTGCTTCAGTAGCTTAACATGATCCAGTTGTTATAGCAGCACTTGTGTTTAACTTTTATTTTCCCTTTACATATTTGTTCTATACGTACCACTATACTCACTTTATAGTCTGTTTCTAGGCAGTTGTTATTTTTTTATCTTGTAGATAAAGATATCAGATTTATTTGCACTTCTTTTGAGCTTAACTTGCACTTTGCAAAAGCAAAAAATCATCAGTATGAAAAATATTGGCTTTGGCTACTCTCATTTTTAAAGATTTCAGCACTCAAGACACATTTGCCAAAAATACTCATGCATGTAATACCTGTAAAATGTATTCATCTAACCTTTATTTTAGCCAGGCTAAAGCCAGCTAAACTCATGGTATGTATAAGAAAAAATCAAAATGATCTGCTAAAACATCTGCACACCAAAAGCCTGGACTTCACCTGATTTCACCTGAGTTTAAAAACATTCAAATCAGTTTGCAGATTTTCAAAGCAGTAAGCGCAGTTAACTTTAAGGCGTTCTGTCCCAAGGGAACTTTTCTAGTCTTCTGACCGCTTAAAGCACTTCTACTCTACATGTCACATTCACATACACATTCATACACTGATGGCAGAGGATGCTATGTGAAGTGGCCTAACGAATCACATTCATGCACATTCACACACCAGTGTTAATGCACCAGGAGCAATATGGAGTTCAGTGTCTTGCCCAAGGACACTGTGACGTGTGCTTTGATCCAACTACTGACGCTCTGACTGAAAGACGACAGACTCTACAAATACAGACAAATATATAAATATATCTCAAATAAATAAATGATAACATGTAAACATTATGACCATCTTTTAATAAACAAATCAGATGTGTTTACTCCTTTTTACATATGAATGCTGTATGGTTTGGGGATTTTTTATTAGTATGGTTGAATAAGTGTGTGACAATTTATTTATATTTTTCCTTTGTATGTTTACCTTGTACTTTTCCCTTGCGTTATATTTGAAAGGTGATCGTTATAGACGTGTTTTACCTTGGAACATTTTGAATATTTGACCACACCATCATAGTGCCTATCAGCCTATTGATGTGAAAATCTATATACATGGGTGTGGCCCCCCCTCCTTTGTTCAAAAATGATCACCTGAAGAAGACCTCTGGCCGAAACGTTGTGATTGTGATGAATATAAACTTTTTGTGGCATTTTTAGCAAGCGTGCGGGCTTCTTCCTCAGTCTGCTATTTTTTGCATGGCCCTGCACCTACGTGATGTGCGTACAACTACCTCCTTTTTTTTTTTAATCAACAATGGTTTTAGAAATCAAGATATATCAATGTTAAGCAGACCTGTACTTGAAGCTCCAATTGGCTTCAGAATAAAAAGTAAAGGTGGGAAAGAAAACCACAGACTTGTTAAGTCAATGCACTATGATACACACTGTCAAGTATATATGAAAACTTTGATTGGTACAAAGATGCGTGCATTAGTGCTTCCTCATTCGTCTATATTTTTCATATGGTTTTAACATATTCAACTCATTTGATTATTGAGCCTGAGGAAGACTGGAATTTCTAAAGTCTCTGGAAACTTTTAGACAGGTTCCAAACGTTGATTCCGTTGTGGACCAACTTGGGTACTGACTTATGCAGGGATGGCATGAAGTTTAAACACACACACACACACAGAGACACAGACACACACACAGACACACACACACTAATGAAAACATGTATTTAACCATTCTATCTCTTCTAAACACTATGCTAACGAGTTAAAGTTGATATATTTGTGTGTCGTTTGTATTGCATAGAAAACTAACAGCCTGCAACACAAATAGTTGATTTCAACACAAGTGCAGCCTCTGACAAGGCCAATCATTTTTAAGGTAGGCCACACGCCTACTCCTTACATAATAACTTGGAGGAAATACTGACTTCCTGTATTATAATGACAACTTAAATATTCCATTCATTGTATTAATTTCAAATCCCCAGAACCTATAGTTTATATGGACAGCCTCGTTTAAAGGGACAGCAATGAAAGTGTTACCTATTTCCAATTAATTGCATTTTTATTGAATGAGATATGTGGAATTGTGTTTCTGTCTAATGATTGAATAGCCAGAAGTGATGCTGATTTTAAACATCCACTGGCATTTTATTAGAATTCATGTCTCATTTGAAGTAATCCAGTAAAAATCAGACCTTTTTCTTCCAACTTTACCTTCAACAGAAGAGGAGAGAACACAGCTGCTTGATATCTTGTTGCCAACATGAGAAACAGGCCAATAAGCAGTGGTGAGTGACAAAATAATTCATGCAAGGTGCGAAAACCTCTGCTGGCACATGTGCAGAGTCTGTTTTGATGACAAGAACAGATTTAAATAGAGTGTTAACCAATAGACATTTCATTTATAAACTGTCAACAGAAGTAGAAATCTTTTTTTCTGCTGTCAGTGTGCCCTGGAGAAGTTAAGGAGACGGAATAACTGGGTGTCAGATTTGATCTGAAACACTCGACCTCAGAAACCATGCAGCGTGACGATGGTCTCACATATGGGCGAGAAGTGCCAGAGCCAATGACGCTTGAGGAACGGTGAGTTGTGACATAACTAGAAAACAAAGATCCAGTCATTCCTGTGTCTCCTCTTTCCTCCTCCACACTTGCCCTCCTTTCAAATAGATAACTGGATTTCCAGGAGGGTCACATTAGTTTGTCCCGCCTGTCGGAGAGATATTCCCTCTGCTGACGGCAGAGTTAGTTTTGGTTGTGGATCACAGGCCCGAGGACAGAAATGGGATTTCCAGTTATTTTCAGTCAAACTGCTTCTGACCCCTAGTGACAAAAAGCTGGAGAATCGCTCTGCTGTTAAGGAAAAGCATTGTGGGGTTATACAGGGTCTTTGCAGAGAAGAAGAAGCAGCTATCACCTCAACACAGAGCATCCCTTTATTCTAGCTCTTTGTGATCCCAAGAGAGGGTGTGTGGTGAGTTTGGTTTCAAATGATCCTGACAGATTAATGCTGAAGGTTACAGAGGAGCTCCTGTTTCACAGAGAGATAGAGAGGCCCATCTCACTTAATCTGCCTTAATATACGGTCTCTGTGATCTCACAACCTGCAGGCCATGAGACAGTAGTAGTTTGATTTTGCATTGAACTGGGAACATATGAGGAACACTTCATTTTACTTTGTCGTTTTGCTATGTGAGGGACTATTTTTTGTACAAGTGCAGTTACTTTTTAAAGATGTAGTCAGTGGCTTTTTCCTAAAAAGAAAATAAATTGACTTTTACAAAAGTTAAGCCACTCAATCATTACATATGTGCCTCTATACATGTGTGGTGGTGACTGTGTCTACTGAGACCCTTTCCTCTGCATGGATGTTAATGTTTTGTTTTGGTTAACACAGGTCGTTTGTGGGCAGGGAGCTGGTGTGTTTTCCCCAGCTAATGACAGCACGCAGATGAGTTAAGGAGTGGATACAATTCAGTGATGCCACACGATTCTGACAGTGAATTTGACAGACGCAGACGTAACAACAAAGAAGAGAAAATATAATCATAGTGAGGCGAAACGCCAAGAGGATAAAGCTCGTTCACCCTTGTTTACCCCGAAAACAAGGGTGCACCCTGTGTTGGCTTATACTCATGGACCCAGAGCTGGCCTGCTTTCTGATGGACAGGCAGGTGCTAAAGCCGGCGGTAGCTTGCAGTGTAGGTAGGCTACAAGCAGTAAATGTACATACTACGTCCTGCAGTGCGTGTGCGCTTCTGGGGCCTATGAGCCCAGGAGGACGGGCCAGGTTTAAATGTTGTATTTACAAGCTGCAAAGAACATTGCCACTGACTCTACCTTTAAAGTGTTGTGTCACAGCAAGGTTGCATGCAACAAACTTTCATAAAGCAACTATGATGTTCTTTTGTTTAAAGTTTGAAATACACAGATTATCAGAATACGTGTTATCCCATGGGATAAAGAGGTGCTAGAATTAAGATTTTGTTACCTGTTGCTTTCTGTTCTGAGCTAAACGAGCTAACTGGCTGCATGAGATGAGAGTGGTATTTAACATTAAAATGTCAAACTATCACTTAAAAAAAGACAGACATACAGTATAACAAAGAGGAAGAAGAAAGAGGAAGAGGCAGAGATAAGGAAAGAGGAACAAGAGTCAGTCAGTGTGTGTGTGAGAGAGAGAGAGAGAGAGAGAGAGAGAGAGAGAGAGAGAGAGAGAGAGAGAGAGTGGGTGAACTGTAGTGCAAATGTTTTTGAGAAATAAAGCAGACAAGAGGAAATTTGGAGCATGGTCTTTGCACAAATGAAGAAGAATCCATCACAGTCAAAACAACTGTCATCACATCTGGGTCTGGCACATGCTCCATGACAGAGCTCTGAGTACGTCACAGGACCACGCTCTCTGCCAGTAGACCTGTAGATCAGCCTGCACGTTCCTGCCACATTCTCAGAGTGAAACACTTCCTGAGGCCCTGATGATCTTTGAAAAGCTGCCAGCTGAGTGACGGCCGTGGGGGGCCCAGGTAATCCACAGCTTACTGGCTCCATGTCCACTAAATAGGATTGAATGAGCTCGCTAGACCTTTACCCTTCTCTGACTGTGACTATGGACAGTAACTAAGCGGCTGGAAAGAGTGACAGATCAACATTTAAGCTGAAGAAGAGTATGAATAACTCTTAAGTAACTACTTAAGGAGGGTATTCAGAGTCAGCCTTAATGTATCCATCAGGTTCATAAATGATGTCCAAACACTGATCTACTTATTATATCTTCTTTATGTCTGCTTCAGTGTAACTGAAACAAATCAATATCAGATAATAAGTATGGTGATATTTAATAAAGTTGTATGTGACTAAATAGATGTGTCTAATTCAAATTAGCTAATTATAACATCTCAGTATTGTCACATTCCCCTACATTTGTAGCCTATAACATTTGGCTACATACAGTATAGCTACTTTGAACTCACTGGGGAAAACCGTTTTGCATCTATCTAGCATTTTCACTTGAAAACAAAATGTCTACAATTGTTCAAGCTAACTTTAAAAACATGCTGACGGCGACAGTCTAGGTTTATAGATCACGGAATTGTACATTTCCATGCAGGTAACATGTGCATGATTAATTGACTTGCACATTTTAGTAGGACTATTTGTTGGTTGTTATTTGCACATAAATACAGCAGAAATCAAGTATATCCTATTTAAATGTCTCTCTGAGTCATGACTGTCTACAATGAGTGAGAAGCGTGAGTCCTGCCATCTGTAGGCCTACAGTTGTCTTAGCCGTTTTACATCATGTTTTAATCAAGAAGGAATCAAGAGAAAAGAAGAATAACATAGCCTACTCACTGCTTATTTGGATGTCACGAAAGTGTCTCTAGTGCCTTCGGTGTCAATTTATGAGTAATATGAAGCTATGAGTTAACCAAAGTGTGCTAACATTAGCCTGCTAACACAACAATGCGGGTCATACAAAATCTAGCGCACATAAAAACATTTTGTTCTTCTCCATGACTGTATTTCCCACTCTGCCTAACGGTGTCACACTACAGCCCGTTAAGTGGACATCAAGTTTCTGGTGCATGCCAGATAGCCTCTTTCTGGTGCTCACAAGAAACTACCTGGTGCACATGAGATAGTTTCTTATGAGCAACAGAAAGTATCTGGTGTACGCAGAAACTATTTTGTGAAAACAAAAAACTATCCAATGAGCACTTGAAGGTACTGTGTGTGCACAAGATAGTTTCTCCTGAGCTCCAGATACTTTCGAACCAGAGCCCGGACAATGTCCCCTGAGGGGCTCTGTCACACAAATAGTTTACTGTTTATTACAGTATGTTGTTCCAACATGAAGATTTACGTAAAATTAAGTGTATTAATCAAACCAAGACAATAATGCTTGTGTTGTTCATTGGATGCACCATTCCCTCTAATACAAATAATTGACATGACTTGTGCATGATTTTAAACATATTTTAAAAACTTTCAACAAAGCCGCTAACATATGTGTGTGGTTTGTGACTTATCAATGTGCTGTTTACACTGGCAGAATTTTAATCTGGATTCAAAAAATTGAAAAGGGGATCTCTTCAACTTTGGTCCTCAACTAATGACAAAATATAAGAATCATAGAGGAGTTTTTATGCATAATAAATGCATCTGTCATATCTGAAATACAAGTTTAGACATAGCAAATGCAAAATGATTTTGATTGTAAAGCAAGAGGCAGCACACCAAAAAAGGTAAAATACTGGCGATATCACCAAACAAACTACTTCCTCAAGGAATACTGAAGCTAAAAGGTACACTATCCAATATGTAAGCCTGCTTCAAAACACGTCAGCCACCATTTCTGCTGCTTCTGTACCGCTGAACTGAAGCTTGTTTTTCTAACTTCATATCTCTTTTTTTTAAGTGTTTTTGCTTAACAGGCAACTTCATAAGAAAAGGAAAAAAAAACTTCATACTGCTTTTACTGATCTGATGTGAGGTCAATGCAAGCGGCTTTCGTGATATTATCATGGTTGTTAACTTCCTGTCTTTTGAATATTGACAAGTGTTTTACTTGCTGATATACAATTCTGAAAAGTACAAACCACACAGATCTACTAAAAATAACACTGGTCAAAAACTGAATCAATTCAGAATGTACAGCATTTCAAAAGTAACCTGATTGTGTTATTTGAGTTGGCAGGAACTAGGAATACCTTAAGCATAGAGAGGTGGAGAACTGTTTAACAGTCATTTACAATCATTACACTCTAATCGATGACAAGAAGCCGTCTGATGAGTGATGATATCAGGTCCTCATTTTGCTTTAATCTGGCACCATCCAGTCAGAGCAGATTAGGAATGTAGGAATTATTCCTCTGAGTGTCTAGAAGGTCCTTTTTTTCTCCATAAACAAATTCTTCCTGAGGTTATCCTCGCTGTCTGGAGGATGTCCCTATTACTTTACCATCTGCCTCACATGAAGGCTCGTCAGCACGGTTCCATCCTTAGCCATCCCTCCACAGGCTCCACCGCTCTGTCACGCCCTTCTCAACAGACATGTACACTCAACTAAAATTATATAACAAACGTTAATATTTGATTTTAAAACCTACTGTAGAAGGCTAACTAGCACATTCATCTTCATGTTTAAATGGCAATAGCTAAAAGTAATTGACAACAAGATGGCTGATATGGAATACAGGAGGCCTAATGGAAAAATATCTCAACTAATTGATTAACCCCATCATCCCTGAAGTCTTTTTCTGAGGTCCGGCTAAAAAGTGACATGCCTAAACATAATAGAGTATGACTGCAGTTATAAGGTCCATATGAATAAACTTGATGTCACATTAAATATAACTCTTAACATTATCAAGTTACAGAGATTATGCTACAGGCATATTAAGGCAGGATCTCCAATGTGACCATTTGGGTCGATTTTGGCATCAATTTAATTGTGAAGTGTTCCTAATGGATAAGAAATAACAAGAAGTCAGGGACAGGTGGTTCAAATTGTTAGCTACATTAAAATGATAAAATGGACTGAAACATTTGGATAAAAGTCTAGGATAAATTGAAGAGAAAAAAGGTCATTGTTAAGAGTGGATGTGGTCTGGTAAAAGTAAAGGATGGTTGAAATATCTAGTTCCTGCTCGAAGTGCTTGGACGTTTGAGTGCAAACTCGACTGGCTCAAACGTTGCTCTTCTATTACATGAAAGTAGATGGAAACACTCACTAATATAAATCTTAATGTTCAAGTTAAAGCCCAATAGATTGAACACTTTTTGAACATGACTGGTGTGTGGTTGATGAAGCAATATGCCTTTTAGAGTTCACATCTGTGAGAGCATCATTACAGCTGTAAACCATTCATCTGCACCATGAAGATGAATATCAACATAATGCATGGTCTTGTTTATTTTTACATTATCTCAGTTATGTTTTGCAAATGTACACATCATCTTCCTGTTTCAGAAATAAGTAGATATGCTCCCACTTTGAAACCGCTATGCAAAGCTAAACACCGCGTCTAGATCTCTAACATTTATTTATGGTAGACAAAATGAGAAATCATGATACATCTCCACATAAATGCATCATGAATACTTTCACAAACACGTAACAGCAATCTGAACCAAGTGGTTTAACATGTTAAGGACACTCGTGCAGATAAAAACACTAGACTGAACATGCTTCAGTATATTAAGTAGGCTGCTTTAGAGTGTCTAAGCTTAAATCATTTAATGTGGCACTCCACCACCTGCAGAAACACTACATTTCAATTCAGAGCACAGACGCTGAGGATGAGCAGTTTGTTTTGGAAAATTCCACATCGGTGTCCATGCTTGTGGTATCAGCCTGGCTCCTTATGGAGTGATGTAAAGAAGCAGACTTTTCCGCTGAGGCTTTGATTCATATTTCATCTGTGCACCGACTAATAGATCCTAATCTGTAATTAATATTTCTCCCAAGAGCTGTCTCTCCCTGACTTCCGATGCGATGCTCTACCTGTAATTACAGCCAATAAAAATTTTAAATCGCCCCACTTGCTGTTCAGATCAGGGTCATCACGGTTAATCACAAGCTGAGACTTGATAATGGCGCTTTGCTCATGCAGGGCAGCTAAAAGTGTCAGGAAACAGGCAGATTAAGTGTTCTCTTTATTAGATGCTGTGAGAAACACATTTCTCACATAGAGGACTCAGTTTTAGCTATTAAAAAGGAAATAATAGACTTATTGAATTTGTCTATCAGCAGCAATCTAAGCTGAAATAGGAGACTGGAGACAGGATCATTGCACAGCTGAGATGTTTTTATTATTTGCCATTTTCTCTTAACATCCTTATGCGTCTCTCTTTCTCTCACACACACACACACACACACACACACACACACACACACACACACACACACACACACACACACACACACACACACACACACACACACACACACACACACACACACACACACACACACACACACACACACACACACACACACACACACACACACACACACACACACACACACACACACACACACACACACACACATTCACACATTGACACGCACAATCAAATTGCATAAGAAGACAACCTAACGTGGTCCAGATCTGAGTTACCAACCAAGCTTACAACGGCTCCTAGCTGGAGAATTAAATCCAATGAATAACGAGAGAAACAAATGAGGAGAAAATGATATTTTAGCTCCTGTATGGTCACCATGTGATAAAGGCACACCACCTCCTTTAACTAGTCATGACTTCAACACAATCAACTCCACAGAGCATTTACCATTAGATATAACTTCATCAAATTATGTATTTAAAACACACATATTCACTGCCTCCAGCAAAGTAGCCATCTCACTTCAAAACAGCTGAAGCAACCGGTCCAAACAATGCACTTATCAAAAAGAAAAAAAAGGACCATTTAAAGTAACTTACTGCCATCGTAAACAACTCACTCTACTTCTTAAATACGGCTGATGCTTTGCCACAGTTGCTGATTAACACCTTTTCTTTCCAATCACATTAGGAGTCTTAACTTAGTTAACACAAACACAAGCCCTCAGGCTGATGTCGTTTGGACCCTTTTTTGGCTTAAACATCTCCATTTCTTTTTGTCATCTTTGGCACCTTTACCTTCTCATAGTTACCTATCACTATTATGGAAAGTTGGTTACTTTTTTCTGTTATTGGTTTGCCAAGAAGAGCCATAAAACCCATCAAAACAAATATATCTATAAGTTATCCCAGAGCCAAAACTTCTCTTCAGGACCGCATTCAGTAATGAAAACACTGAAGTCTGTCACGCCATACAAACTAAATGTTGAGCAGCAGTAAAATAAAACTTAAAGTAACACTGCGGAGAGAAGCATACATTTGCATCAGAACCAAACTATGGGCAGGATGATTCTGAGGCGCAACTTAACACATGGATCTGATGATGGTACACAAGGACAACTGCAAGCTATGTTCTCGACTTGATGGTATGAAGTTGTGGCTGTGCTGTTTTTCATCATTGTTTGTTCCAGGTTGGGGCTGCAATAGGACCTCTGGAAGACCTCTCCACCACTATCAGCTCATCTGGGTTGTTGCGTGCCTTATAATGACAAAGGAGGTCTTGGATTGCCCGCTCCTCAATCTGCAATGACAGAAAAGGCAAAAAAAAAGGACATTTTGTGGGCAATAAAACCACGCTTAATTTGAGTGTACAGGGAAAATGCCGACACTGGAAGCTTAATGATAATAAGAATGTTTAAAATGATGGCAACCAGAAAGCTGCAGGAGAAAGCTGCAGTGTTTTGTGTACGTGCTGACAAAAGCCTGGCAACAGCAGAAGAATATCAGGGAGGCCTGTCAAAAAGCCCAAAATGGAAGCACTTCATTTCTAACCAGCAGTGTGCAGAGTGTGATCTTTATTAGATAAATTGCTTCCAGAAAGAAACAGAGAAAGAAGACAAAAGCTTAAGCCACTATGAAAAGCTTCTATGTTTTCTACTTGAATACTTCACACATGCTTTACATTCAGTTATGGCAGGAGTGTGTATGTGCAGGTGACTACAAGCACCAATGCACACAGACATGACTAGTTACCTGGATGAGTGCCAGTGGCTTCTCTCGGCTGCGGATCAGTGCAGCTTCTTGCTGCTTCTCTTCCTCCACGATGGAGGCGAAGGTCACCAGGGAGGAGAGGGGAGGGCTACCCACTGCTCCAAGCACCCAGGGCCTGAGGGGAGAGAGGGGTGACATGGAGAGGAAAAGCGGGAGAGGATGGGTATCAATGCCTGTGCTGTGAAAGTGAAGGCAACAAGAGTCGGCTTTGAACAAAGGTTGAGTCGACAACTACTGACAAGCTGCTGATGTGTGTGAGCGGCCAACTGTCCATCTGCCTTTCACAAACCTCTCTGGTGGCTGCATAACAGGACTGTTAATCAACCTCAGGGATGCAGGACGACCAGAAATATTGTTCAAGACATATCTGTACACAAGGAGTCCTGTCTTCTATTGTAGAGCTAATTTTCAGTAGTACAAGTACACCTCATATGGAGTTCCACAGGGGATACATCTTGGTCCTGTTTTTTTTTCTCTTTTTTAAAGATTTATTTTAGGGCATTTTATGCCTTTTTAGGGAGACAGGACAGTGGATAGAGTCGGAAATTAGGGTGAGAGAGCGGGGAATGAAATGCAGGACAGTAAACTCAGGTCAGATTCTAACCCAGACTGCCTGCTTAGAGGACTATGACCTCTGTACATGGGGCATGCAAACTAACGACTTGGCCAAGAGTCAAGGCGCCCTCTTGGTCCGGTTTCATTTCATCACATCTCCTGACTGTGATATTAGCCTTTAATCATTTAAACCTGCAATAACAGTTTTTTTGCCACTCGAAATAAGTTGTGACCACAACACTCACATAATCAACATTAAAGTTGATGTTCAATGTTCCATGTTTCTTTATTAGTACCTAAAAAGATACATTTTTTTGTGCAGACAGGAGATTCAGCGTTCCAAAGACACCCTCATCATTTAAAGGATGAGAGTAGTCAGGGAGAATAGAGCTCGCCTTACGCTGACAGCGGTAAAGAATAAACATTTGACAGGTTGTATTGAGACTCAACTATAAGTTTGTTCGCCGATTTGATTAAGAGCGTTATTGTTTTTAAAAGTCAGGTTACCAAACCATAAAACAAGAGAGAAAGACAGGATAGATTTAATAAAAGCTCTTTAAAACAGAATCATCAAGGTTTTATCAATGTGAAAACGAGACAGGTTTCTGAGACCAAACAAATGTTGATGCGCGTTCCTACAAACTGCCTCACAATTTTTCTCAAAGGTGAATTCGGAATCTATGATCTTCCTGAGATATTTGTATCCACAATGTCGACAACCTGGTTTATAATCATTATGGACAGCATAGATGATTTGAAGCGTGGGGTCAGAAATCTATGATCATCTCTTTTGTGTTGGAAATGTTTAGCTCCAACAAAAAATGGTCACACCAGGTGACAAACTAATCAATAATTGGGCCATGGCTGGACTCATTATCGTGTAACAAACTCACAATGACTGAATCATCAGCAAATTCAACAATCGTCCAGTTTTCCTGTTTACTTCTGCACGTTTGTGTACACAATATAAACCAAGGGTGAAAGAACACAGCAAACAAATAAACAAAATAAATCTGATAATATGCCATTCACCATCTGTTGGGTTCGGTTTATTAGAAATCCATGATCCATCCAAGCAGATTAAAACTCAGGTTCAAGTGTTCGATCAGCCTCATGGCTATGATATGGTGTTCGATAGTATTAAAGGCAGAAGAAAAATTCAATGAATAGCAATTGGGCATGTGTTTTGTTACCTTCTAGATGCTTCAGCAGACGGTTAAGAGTGATTGTATTGTAGTGAATATGCCTGAGGGATAGTGAATAGATCAAGTTTTAGAAGAATTATCTGTGGATTAATCACTAAGAGATGTTTTTATAGAAGCTGTTTCAACTAAAACATGAGACCTTTCGTCAGTTGATGTTGAAAACACGATAAACGGATAGAGATAATTGTGTCCTGTTTAACACCCTCAAAAGTCATGTATGAGCAGTCACATTTTGTAATGTCTTCACCATCATCTTGCTGCAGTCATTGCTGAGCTGCTTCTACAATGTGCAACAGACAGATTTCCTGTATCCACTTTGAAGCGTGTGGGTCAAATCAAGAGATGATATGTTCCCTTTAAAGCTTCTCATTTCTCTATTTGATGTCTTTAGATTCATTTTATATCGAAATTGTCACCAAATTTGTTTACACGTCAACATTTTCAATCAATCTTTAAGTTTCATTCCTTTTAAAGTTTACATTTCTATAAAGCAGCGTCCTTGTAAAATACTTCTGCAAAGTTTGCCCTTTACTTACAAATAGGCTGCAGAAAACATTTCCTCCTCTCTGAATATTTATATTCTCTGACTCTGAAAGTAAAAACCTGTGTTGTATTTCTCTCTTGTCCATAAGACCTTGAATGTCTACTGGAATTGACATGAAATACGACATGTCATAGAGATGACATGAACTCCCTGCAGGCTGATTTGTGTCCCCTTAGAGTGATTTGTTCTTTCAAAGATGCCATGTGCATGTGGGGGTTGGAGACACACTCCATTAATGGTTTGTTATAAATAAAGCCAAAAACATTCCTAATCACTCACTAAGACGCATGCTTAAGCAATACGCAACTTAGGGTCTGTTTTTGTGGAAGTGTACGTAAATCTGTAATAAGCTGAAATATTTAAGGACGACACGAGAAGAGAAAAAAAAAAAAAAGAAGTCAACCCTATCACAAAGATTAAACAGGCATCATTGTGCTTCTTTCTGACTGGGATATGGAAACAGTGTCCCAGAAGGCGGCTGGGAGAATGTACGGGGTTACTGCTGGAGTCCTGAACTCTTCTGTCTTTCTGCTCATCCAAACAAAGAGAGAAAGCTGGAAACTGTTCTGTGTACTGGATGATCTGTTGTGACACGAGGGCTGCCCTTATCAATACTGATTAGCATCACCGCCTTCTCTTGAGACATTCACACAGCTGTTTGATATCTAGAAGGCTGCTCTGAAGACACAGAGGAGGAAGAAAAATATCAGATAACAGAGAGACACTTACAAAATGCTAAAATGATAAATTTACTTTTAAAGACCTGATATGACCTCCAGTTTATTTTCTTTAAGCTTCCCTCTCACACTCATACAGGACTACATTTGTAATCAATTCTACAAATGATAATTTGTCATCACTGACAATTGTTTAATCTAATTTCAAGTGGAAAGTTTTGGTCCAGAGTTTACACTGCTGTGTGTTTGTGTGTGGTGTGTTTGTCCAGCTGTTTGGGGAGGTTGTAAAAGTCAGGGTGACTCAGTTTCTGCGGGCAGGTCAACCCAGCTGCACAGGGTCATTTCGAGCTGTTCACCTCACTCCGACCAGAGCATCACGCCTCTCGAGATCAATCTGACTAGAGGAGTATGTGTCAGTGTCATCGTTACTTCCCTTTTGTGTTTCGTAATCTCCAAGCCAGTGTATGTTAGCTTCACGTCTTTAATCCTGTTTAACAAGTGGCTGCACAAAACGTTAAAAAAGTTCTAGATCTAGTAAAATATTAGAACATAATACAATTTGATAAATAAAATGGTGAAAATATAACTGAGGAATATAATGAGGTGAAGGTAATTAAATGTACAAGGGAAGACTCATGTTAATGTGACATTTTGTATCTCATTGTATCTCATGATTACAGTAGGTCTGTGGGCAGCTGATTTAGTAGAAAAGAAAAAAAACATCCAGCACATTTATAAACCACCTCAACAGTGCCACCAAGTGGACAAAAGCTGAACAGAACAGGTTTGGCCAACCTTGTTTCAACAGTTTGGTATGTACAGATACTCACCCAGTTGGTCTCTCTGGCTCGCTGCCTTCGGCACATTTAAATGTGACCCTTCTGGCTGCAGAAGCAGGAGTGCCAGGTGACCCCTGGGTAGTTGGGACCCTTTGGGCTCCTGATTGTCCCACTTTGATCAAGCACTTTTCCTCTTCCTCTACAAGCGCTCGAAATGAGGATGAGGAGGGCGGGGATTGGACTAATGTTGCCCTGCAGATAGATAGAAATTACATAGAAAAATTATACACTCAAAACTCACAAAAGTAAAAGCTGTTTGCACTTCTGTTGCTTCTGATCATATGGAGAACTATTGCCCTTCGGTTTTAGTAGATTATTTTTCATTCATTTGTCAAGCACTGAAAGCCTGAAAGGCCAAGACACTCTAAGCCCTTTTCACATGTGCACTGACCTCCAGAAATATGATGACGTTTATTTTATACGCCAAGAGTTGAATCAGTAGGATCTTCAAGCACATAATAAAGCTTCTTAATACTCTTTTCTGCATGTTATTCTTTTCCACTCTAGTTTATACTGTGAACATGTCAAATTCCCTGTAGCAGTGATATTAAGGTAAAACTTCTTCCCCCATCTTGAATATATGCGCCTGCAGTGAGGGACATGAGTGAATAGGCAACTCTGGAAAATGTCAGGACGGGCCTGGAATTTTTTTATTAATGTTCTGGAGTGCAGGTGTCAAAGGAGCTTTAAGAAGAAGAAGAAGATCCTTTATTAATACCACGTGGGGACATTTTACACTCTGTACATGAGTGTGTGTAGCAGGTGTCAACAACAAACAGGATCCTATGGACATGCACGTCAGAGTGAAGGGGCTGAACATGCAATGTTTCATTACAACATATTTTGTCAGGAATAGAAATATTAAGTCTGGATTTAGGAATCCACGCCAGCCAGCAGAGCTGAGGAACGCTGCAGCTGAGGGGAAATACTCTGTGCTGACACATATCTTAACATAAAGATAACAACTGTAGAACTACAAGCAAGAAGTTGAAAATTAATTTTGTATATTGATAGATTATAGAGTATTGGTCTTCATATTTGGGCTCACTCACCAGGCCTTCCCACTGCTTTTGGATGGGGGTTGTGTGGGGGTTGATTTGGATGTAGTGGACTCCAAACTGGCCTCCTTGTTGGCCATTGCCAACATCTTCCTCTGCTTCTGGGACAGTTTGGCAGGAACAGGAGAGTGCTTAATGTTGGCACTGACACTGCAGGCAGAGGAAAATATGTACTGAAGTAGACAACAAGAGGATATGTTTTTATCTGAAGTGGCTTTGTAGCTTCCTTTTAAACTTGGCAAAGGGACAAAATGAAGAAGGACACTTTACAAATGGACTAAACGTTCATGTTATTCTAAGGCAATCAAGCATTTGTTTCCTAGATAATCTTCTCAGATGTAATTAATATGGCTCATATTCTGTACCTTCCAGGGCTTTTAGGAGTAGCTCTGGGGGTCTGCAGGGAGCTGGCCTCCATGTCCATGATAGTTCTCAGATCCAGGACTGGGGGTGGACGAGCAGGACTAAAGATTGTAATAACACAGTCAGACATACAGCTCAGTGATGATAGCATTTCCTCCTTTCTCATCCCCCTCAACTTTTGTTTAAGTACGACTTCATCTGGTGTAAGAGTAAGACTGCTTCTATGGAAAGAAAATAAACTTGACTTCCTCACTCTGAATGTTGTGCAGAATATTTAGAGGGACAGAAAACCACAAGCTAGTAAGAATAAAAAAGATTTGTCTTTAAACATCAGAGTCATTACTCCTCTTACCAGGGTAGGACCTTGGGGATGGTTTGTGGAGTAGAGGTGGGGGGAGTTGGGAGGCAGTCACTCATGGAGGTTGGGGTGCTGGGTGGGGTCTTCAGCCTCTGACTGAGAGTCTTCTCATCCTGTAGATTTAGTTATGTATTATATCTAGTACCCTGGATGGATAACTATCATAAAAATAAATACAAGTGTAACATATGGTGCAGCATGGGAAACATAAAAACAGACATATCCTCTGACATTAACCTCAGTTCTGTCGTGGAAGACGGGTGACTGCATGTCCCTGGGACTGCCCACCCCCATGTAGCTGCCTTCTGAGTCAGATGTGAGCAGCTCCTGCAGGGACTCTGTTGAGTTAGCCTTTCCGGACTTCACCAGGCACTGGGAGACCACTGAGAGGAAAGACAGTTTGAAAGTTAAAAATTAGATATTACCTAAAGAATTTATATATTTGATATTGTTTAAAGAAGAATGCGTTTCTTTTGAATATGTGTTTAATGTAGAAAACCATCCTCCATCTGGTAAGTTTACCTGCAGCAGGGGGGCTTTGAATGATATCAGAGAGAGTGTAGCCCCCTGAACTGTCAGAGCGTCGTCTTGGTTTCTTCTTAGCCTTCATCTTGGCCTTCTTCAACAGAATGTCCCTGGTGGCGAGGTCATGCATTACAACCATTAGCAGGTGTTTATTTCACGTACAACCTTTAATATGTTTAAATGTGATTGTCATGGATTGAAGTTAAACCCGTCAGCTTGTCCTCGTCTAAACGTCCTTCTGATCTGTACTCACACGAGAACAACCCTGTCTTTATCTCTGCTGAACATGTTTGTTTACCTGCAGGAGTGATCCACTTCTGCTTCTGATTTGGGGCTGAAAGCAGAGTCCAAGTCTTCATCCTCATACATACTGAGGTCTGGGGCGCCAGGATATGGAGTGATAATCCTCTTTTGCATTGCTGGGATCTGAAAAAAAAAAATATATATATAAATATATATATTAGGGCTGGGAATCTTTGGGTGTCTCACGATTCGATTTCGATTCTTGGGGTCACGATTCGATTCAGAATGTAATTTCGATTCAAAACGATTCTGGATTCATGATTCAAAGTCTATTTTTCAATTAGTGCATACTTCAGGATGATAGATAGATAGATAGATAGATAGATAGATAGATAGATAGATAGATAGATAGATAGATAGATAGATAGATAGATAGATAGATAGATAGATAGATAGATAGATAGATAGATAGATAGATAGATAGATAGATAGATAGATAGATAGATAGATAGATAGATAGATAGATAGATAGATAGATAGATAGATAGATAGATAGATAGATAGATAGATAGATAGATAGATAGATAGATAGATAGATAGATAGATAGATAGATAGATAGATAGATAGATAGATAGATAGATAGATAGATAGATAGATAGATAGATAGATAGATAGATAGATAGATAGATAGATAGATAGATAGATAGATAGATAGATAGATAGATAGATAGATAGATAGATAGATAGATAGATAGATAGATAGATAGATAGATAGATAGATAGATAGATAGATAGATAGATAGATAGATAGATAGATAGATAGATAGATAGATAGATAGATAGATAGATAGATAGATAGATAGATAGATAGATAGATAGATAGATAGATAGATAGATAGATAGATAGATAGATAGATAGATAGATAGATAGATAGATAGATAGATAGATAGATAGATAGATAGATAGATAGATAGATAGATAGATAGATAGATAGATAGATAGATAGATAGATAGATAGATAGATAGATAGATAGATAGATAGATAGATAGATAGATAGATAGATAGATAGATAGATAGATAGATAGATAGATAGATAGATAGATAGATAGATAGATAGATAGATAGATAGATAGATAGATAGATAGATAGATAGATAGATAGATAGATAGATAGATAGATAGATAGATAGATAGATAGATAGATAGATAGATAGATAGATAGATAGATAGATAGATAGATAGATAGATAGATAGATAGATAGATGTACATACAATAGATGTTGTGGTAGATTGAAAGAGAGACAGTGGCTGAAATACAATTATACAGTTAGCAGGGATACAGTTAGCAGGGAGTGACTGATTAGCCCAAAAAAAAAACATTTTTGGAAGTCATGCATCTATTTAAAATCTCACAAGATAAGAATCTCGATGTTTTCCACACCTCTAATAAATATAGATATATAAAGATTGTCTGACATATCTAAGCAGAAGTTGTAGAACCTGATTTGTTACATGACGCATCACTTGCACTAGATATCGTTAAACAGAAGTTGACCCTGTGAAAGTTTATGGCTATACAAGAACCAAAAATAGTCAAAGGATATGATAAAAGTTGCTGCATTGACCCACCAGTTACATAAGGAACACAAACAGCAGTAACATTACTCACTCAGTCAAAGTCAGCTCTTTGATTTGAAGATTAAAAAATGTCTACAGTCAACATAACCAACTACTTATAAAAACATGGGTTTATTTAGGCCAAAGCCATTTCTTTTACTTTAATTGGAAAAAAAAAGATTACAAAAATGAAAACACTAAACGCTACATTTGAAGTCATAGAAAGAATGATGCAGTTTAGGACATCGGTACGGGGTGACTCACCATCCTCTTGTAGGCTGTAGAAAGCTCCACGAGCACTTCATCACTAAGAATATCCAGCGCTCTGAGGGCAACACAAAACAAAGGGACAAACAGACAGACAGAAACATGTGAGAAAAGTTTGTTTGCAGTTCTCTTCTGCGGGGAAAAGTACTTGTCCTTTTGTATTTCATGATTTCAATGTCCAACACTTCACTGTATACATACATACTGTCTCTTCATGCACCAATGTGTTCTAGGTAAATGAGACTCTCAGTAATAATGTGAACCGCTCACTTCAAAGGGCCATGAGTAATTATAATGAACAAAATAAATCAGAAATACTCAGAGAGTTCTGATAAGTCTCTTTCTAACAGCTGGTGAAGTTTATTACAAGTCTTACTTTGACTCCAGGAGGGCGGCCATGTTGAGCACAATGAATTGCAGGCAGGAGAGTTTAAGCTGCTCTGCGTTGTACATCGCAGCAAACTC
The DNA here is from genome assembly GCA_020745685.1 of Tautogolabrus adspersus. Taxonomy (NCBI): domain Eukaryota; kingdom Metazoa; phylum Chordata; class Actinopteri; order Labriformes; family Labridae; genus Tautogolabrus; species Tautogolabrus adspersus. The sequence continues at coordinate 22,945,236 of CM036542.1, forward strand.
CAGCAGCTCTGCAGCGTTCTTCAGAGTCACTGAGAAGAAACAAAGCAGACACCTCATTAATCATTTATGAAAACATAAAAAGAAGCATTTATATCCTATAATATTTTCAATAACTAACATTTGAAAACTGGATCCGTTTTAACACCTTAAGCCATGAAAAAAGGTTAAAAACAGCAGCTTTTTAAGTGGGATTTTTTTACTCTCACATATAAATTATTATCTTTTTAAAATAATCAAATGAACTCTCACTGACCCTCTAAGGGAAAGTATTCTGTATATAACTGTCAGAATGTGTTCATAATGTGTTTAAAACACTGTCACGTCATTGTGTTGTACTTTTATAACTCAGTATTGCATTAAGTTACAAGATAAAAAAACGTTTTTGCCAATTTTCCACCCATTAAAGTCAAGTAATGGTCATGTTTAATTACAGCTGACAGCCCTTAAGTGCATATCGTTTGGAAATCAGTAGCAGTTTAAATGGTAAATGGACTTGAGCCTGTATAGCGTTTTCTAGTCTTCTGACTACTCAAAGCACTTTTACATCGCATGTCACACCTACCATTCACACACTGATGGTAGTGGTTGCTATTTAGAAAGACCATCAGAAGTAAATAATCCCATTCATAGGCCTTCATAAGCCAACAACGAAGCAGCAGGAGCAATTCGGGGTTAAGTGTCTTGCCCAAGGACACATCGGACATGTTGCTGCAGGAGCTGGGGATCGAACCCTCGACCTTCTGGTTGAGAGACGACGAGCCAACTGAGCCACAGCCACCCGTTTAAGTTTGCACAAGTTTAAGTTTGCACAAACCTCGTCTCATGTTGTCCGTGACTAAATCACTGTACATGAACAAATTGTGTTATCTGCGTCTAATCATTTTAATCAAACTAATTTGTGTTTCTCATGTGACATGAATGTAGCTTTATGTCAAGATTAAAGGAGCAGACAGAGATGAAGACAAATTAAAGGACAGTGAAAAAAGGACAGAAAAAAAAATACAAACAACGTACAGTTCTCAGTGATGACGACTTCACACATCTCCTTCAGCCGTGTGCTTAGCAGCTGGTCAGCCACAACCAATACATTACAAACAAACTCCACATTCAGGGACTCTGCAGAGCAAAGAAAAAAACAGTATGCCCTGTTAATATTATCATTTTATGCTAGACCAAAATGCACTGAGTCATTATCAAGATTTAAAAGCTACCTTTAATGGAGGGAGATTCATCTGTGTAAATGTACTCAAGGATGACCTGCAGGATCTCTGAGCTAGTAGGCATCTCCAGGGCAGAACAGGATGTGGCCTTTGGAAAAAAAAACAACAACATTATGATCAGTACCAGTCCTGTTAGGTCCTTAAAGGGCATTTATACAGTATGAAATAAACAGCTGGCATACCTCAATCCAGGGGTTTCCAAGCATACTGTTAAAGTATTCTATAAAATAGATTGAAAACAAAGTTAAAACCTTTGAGACACACTTTGCCATACAAGAACTGCCAATCATCCAATCAGAGGTGATTTTTCATGCAAAATAGCAACTATAAAGTCTTACCGAGTCTTGCACAGAGGACACTTTTGTGACATGGAAACTCCTTCCCATCTTCAGATTTCAGAGTGACATCACAAAGATAGGAGCTGTACGGACACAAACGGACTGATGTATCAGAAAATCCACATCTTCTAATCAAATGTATATTTTAGATCTATGGCTTCCACTATTATACACACCATTTTTTCTGGTAGAATTTCGGTTTGTTTCCAGTTTTCTTCTTAATAACATTGATCTTTCCATTTTCAAATTTGACTCCGTCCAGTCTATGAAGGAATAAAATATGGATGATCAACAAGACATAAAACAAAGACATAACACCAGATCGAATGTTGCCTCAGGGTTTAGAGTGAAATCTCTCTCTCTCTCTTTCTCACCGTGCAGACAGGCTTCCCAGGCCGAGCTTTTTTGCTACAGCCTGAAAGGATTTCACAGGGTTGGCCCCTCCCTCGTTGGCCCCATGCTTGTCACCTTTGCCTCCTTTCCCCCTCTTGCCAGGCTTGGCACACTTGTTCTTTGCCTTGTCACCATCGCCTTTGGACGCAGGGGGAAGAGAGCGATATACCTCAAGGGCTGAGCGACCTGTCAGGCCCAAGTCCTGCAGGCTGCTGATAAGCCTCTCCTGCTCTGAGTCCTGGCAAAAGCAAAGTATGGTCATCATCAAATAACCACAGATGACTCAGAGGTTAAATGTTGTTCGAGGCTTAAGCACATAACTTGCTCATGTTGCTCAGAGATAGTACATTAAGTGAAAGTACATTTCTAAATTACACTAGCTTTCTCCTTTTCCTCACCTGATTCTGTCCATTTGAGGACAGTGAGACTCTGGGCCGGGCCCCATGCACCAGCAGCTCACAGGAGTCAGTGTAGATGAAGTGCAGAGCGTACTCCAACATGTCTACTGGGATCTTCTCCAAAATGAGTAAATCGCAGCCCACGGCATCTTCGCTCTTCCTCACTTCTCCATCAGGCTCCTCATCAACCCCGCCATGCTCAGACATGAACAGCTTCCGGAAGAACTCGGACTTCATGGAAAGGATGTACTTGTGGGCCGGGAAAGTGCGGTCACCTGCCTGAAGGGTCACATCATGGATGCTGTCCATTTCGTCTGCTTCATCCAGAAGGCTCCGGAAGTGTTGAGAGAAGGATGATGGAGAAACCATGGGAATCTCAAACAAGCTGAATAAAAGACAAATGGTGGACATCATGATCAAATAACTCAAAAGAACTATAAATAAGGTTCAAGATCACAAACAAAAGTGAAATCTGTGACCCAAGACAGAAAACTGATCTGGTGTTGAGACATCTTTAATAGGCCAGGTACCATTTAGATAGAAAAGATTCATGTATATCGTAAACAGACTTTTTTTAATACCAAGATAAAAATGTCAATCCAACATAAAATCCATAGAAATTATCATGTAATTTATGACTAAAAAGAACAACAGTTTCACAAAGACGAGTCACCGTGTTGAGCTGGGATGAGGAATAAAACAACATCACATTTCTAACCCATCCTCCTCTTTGTATTAGTTAGCCTCGTCTATCCACGCACTTGGATGACCTCACTAGTTTGGAATAACCTCCAGTATGATACTTGCCTAATGATGATTTCACAGATTTATTTCCTCCAGCTCAATTATCACTCACTGGAGATTTAACACAAGGTTTACAAAGGTTATTTATCAGCTGATTATTTTAGAGATCCGTCCTCTCTAATGGAACAAATTTGCCAAATGTCTTATAAATGCACTACAATGGACAAGGCTGCACACAATGCATTCTATTCATTTCCTTTCTACAGGGGCAGTTTACTACCTTGTTTTCGGGTCGGACTGAAGCACTCCATAATTTCTGCCTTTAGAGTCCATAGTGATGCTGACGGCTCTGTGGACAAACGGGAGTTTCTCCAGGCGTATTCGCTCGTATACTGTCCCGGCATCTGAGTGACCACAAACCTCCACACTGACCTCTGGAAGATTACAAGAAGCATGTTGATCAGAAATCAATTCACTTACTCCGACTTTCATATTGTCCTCCTCTCAGTTCTTATCCTGGTTCACCTGCTTGGCAATTATTAGACCAATAAAAAACATGACATTAATATGTTTGGATCATTATTTTAAAATCATGCATTACTGTGATGGGTTATTATTAAGTGTTTGTGCTGGTATGTTTGTTTTCTTGTACGTCTTTTTGAATTATTTCCAAATGTTATTCTCTGAAGGTGATTAAACACCTTGGCATGAGGCACATCTTTTAGAAGGCTGCCATATAAATAAAGTTAAACTTACTAACATTTCATTTTCAAAAATGGCGTTATCTATCTAAGGTTCAGTATCTGACTGCGTTTAGCAACACACTAAAATAAGTCAATGCATGTCCAATGAAAACTTGATACATTAAACAACAAACTGTTACAAAACATTGGTCAACTTTATGATTCAATGTACCATGTACCTAAATGGCTCACCTTTCTTCTCCTCGTACTTCTTGTATTCTCCAGCCCACACGCCACTGAAGCCCTCCCCCTCCTGAGTCACAAACATCATGCTGTTCTTACTGAGCGCTATGTCTGACATGAACACCTGACGCCCATACGCCCACCGGCACTGTCTCACCGAGCTGCCGCAGGACCGCCAGCAAAACACCTGACAGATAGAGAAACGGAGGAGGGAGAAAATTTAAGGAAAAAGTTGCAAACACAAGTCTTAGTCACCTTTTCCATCTGAAGGACCCCGTATAGGTTTTGAATTGCATAACCGTCTACTTATACCATAGGTTAGATAACGGCAAGGGAAGAAAAGCTGGGTTAAAAATACAAAAACGTTACATATTCTTTGTGCTTTCACTTATGCAAACATTGAGGCAGTGACATTTAACTACAGTTTTATTCTCTTATAAGTGATTTAATAATGAACGAATGCTTGACCCCTCAAGGTCATTACTCAGAATAAAAAGCATTTTCTACAATAATTTCTACACTTACCCTGCCAGCTTCATCTAAAGCTAAGATGGACACCTTTTCTCCTCCACCCTCGTTCAGGATCTGTGGAACCACACGGTGGTCCAGACTACCACCACTGACCAGAACCTTCCTGATGTTCAGCTGCCTGAAAAACACAAAGCAGAATGAATAAACAGAATCAAGGATACCAGGCCATGTGAAATATACTTTATAAGTGCATCTATCTGTGGAAGAAGATCCTCGTTAATTAGTTAAAGATGCTCCTTTATTTGTCACTTGTGCTTTCTATGACGTCTGCGGTAATGCGATGTTATACAACACTAGGCGTGCTTTCCATTGCACTTTTCAAAACCACTATGCAAATCTAAGGACGAGATAACTTAACTGTTTCCAGTTTAGTCGACCATTTACTGCCTGTGACTATTCAACACAGGTCTCCTTTGAATATCTTGGACGACGCAGAGCAGACAGAACCTCTGCTGTGCTTGAAAAAGGCTACACATATCAATCCAGTCCGTCTTTAACTTTCCCTGTTCCATGTGACTCTGTATCACAACATGCAGTCTCTTGATAACATTAACAAGATACTTTCCAAAACGTTGGTAAAGGCATGCTGGATATTGGACCTGCTTGAAATGGATGTAGGCTGTGTATTTAGTAACTTTGTGCGTGAGGTGCATCATATTTATATCACAGACAGTGTCAGGGCTACTGTTGTGTGGTCGTGAAACTGAATCTTTATCCTTTTCTAAAAAGAGAATTAAGTAAGGGTTCAGTTCAGACATGTTCGCAGTGTCATAGTTGGTTTAAGTTCTCCTGTCTCTTTCACCTGGAAGCCAATTTCTTGCACTGGTAGTCAGCTAACAGGTAGACGTCCCCCTTCTCAGTCACAACCACCGTTGCTCCATCACTAGCTGCAGCCATCGCTATGGTAACATCCTTGTGGTGCAGGGCTGATACCTGCCGAGGGGCCGTTACACACTTCTCTCCATTTGGATCCAACAAGTAACCTGGAGATAGTCACACAAATATAGGACAAAATAAAGGTCACATGACTACAACGGGTTTCTGATCAGCAGTCAGTGCTTAATTCTGGATTTTTGCAGAAAAGATACAAATAAGAAATCACAAAATAGCCTTTTGTGTTATCCACCTCTAGTATGTTGGGAGGCTGTTCCCTCCTCACATTACATCTTTGCTACAGAAGAAAATAAACATTTTTTACCATTACACCATGAAAGAAAGGTCATTATTTATGTTGACTGGAAATATTAGCTTCAAATTTGCACTTAACTCTACCAGAACAAGAACAAGTCTATGTGCTTTGCTGTCCTTCCCTGTTTACCCAGCTCTGAGTCTTACCCAGCTGGCCTCCATTGAGTCCCATTGTGTAGACAGCCTCCCTGGTCCACAGCACTGTGTGGAATCGTCCTGCAGCCACTCCAATCACTGTCCTTCCTTTGAGCGTCTTGGAGAACACCTACATTCACAGCAAAATTCAGAAACTATTAGCTATTTTATACAGAATTTAAGATATTTTAAGTTGACATTGTAAGAAAGAAATGAAAAAAGGTCCTTGTACTTTGTAATTTATTTCAACATAATCTGATAATCAGCCCTTTCCATTTATCCATACCAGCTATTTACCTGTTTAGGGACATATGCTGATGCGGGAGGAGGAGCCAGGCCCAGCTGGTGAAAGCTGTTGAGGCCAAAGGTGTAAACGTAACCTTCTTCAGTCAGCACCACTGTGTGGTCTTTAGCTGCAGCCACATGGGAGCAGTGGTGGGACATCAGGCCTTCCACCATCCGAGGAACCTGGGAGCAGAGTGAGAAGGGATGGATATTGAAAATGATAGGAGAAAAAAACAGACTAGCAGACATTTAAACAGCTCACTGCTCGGTGTTCCATTGTGCTTTGACAAATAAAAGGTGCAGGAGATTTCAGGTTTCCTCGACTTTAACTGTTAAATGTGTTGACATTGAGAAAAAGATAAAGAGTTTCTTATGTAACAAAGATAAATCCAGAGGTATTAATTATTAATGCATAAAACTTCTGAAGTTGACAACTAAACATTTCCTTCATATACTTTTAAAGTTATTTATAAGGTCAGTATCGATACATGAACGTGGAGGAACTTTGGGTTTTGCATTTAAATTCTCATAAACAGGATCTCCTTCTGAAAAAAAAACCTGTTTAAGAAGTGTGAGAGTGAGAATGAAGGTTTTAAGTTGGTTCTTACATGATTTACAAACAATCACATTTGCACTGAAATTGGGACACCAGGGTCTGATGACTCAAATACATTAGTAGAGCCACATTTTAACCTTGAGGTTCCAGGAGTGAATACTATCTTACTTTTTTCATACTTTTTTTCTAAAAAGGATTATATATAAAGTATTATAGTGTATAGTATCTATTACCAGTTATGTAATGTTGCTATTGGAAAACATTTTCCATATGTCAGCATGAACCTCTGACGTTTCAAACCTTAATAACAGGCTTTTATTTAAACAAGAGTCTCTGTGACGGTCTCAATTCAAACTTAATACTGTACGCTTTGTAAAGGTAGAATAGATGTCTAGGCTGCCTTAAGGATCTGCATTAAATATGACAGCTGTACCTGAAAAAGAGGCCACTGGCTGTACCCTTTTATCAGAGTCAAAACACTTCAATGATATCAAGCAGACATTCAATCTGAGGAAGTTAGTCTTCACGGTCTGCAGGCTGCAGCTCAAAGCATTTATTGGTGGAGGTAGAAACACGTCTTTTTCTGAATTTAAAAATCTATGTTTATGCAGCTGTGGTCAGGGTCAGTACCGCCTCATTTATTATTGGTGGACATCGTGATCGGCAGATATTGACTTAGTATTTACTGTCAGGCTTTTAGAGTCATGACTCTGACACAGACTCCTTTGTACTTTTTATTTTTATTTGACACATCTTGTCCTGACATAATAATCCCTCTTTAAAGTCTCACCAGATAAGTCTGTTCATCTCCATGGCCGAGTCGTCCTCCCTGTCCATGCCCGCAGGTGAAGACCTGGCCTTTCTGTGACAGGAACACAGAGTGGAATTTACAGAGGACCACCTGTAGGGAGGAGAGACGATTAAACATTAACATAAGTATGATGGTCTGTTTTTGCTTTTTATTTTTTAAATACTTTACAACCTATTCTGAGAAAAAAAAAGCTGATGTTTGCGTAGATTAAGGCTTTTGTCATTATAATTTTGACCTCATAGCATTAGGCTGTGATGCATCTCTTTCCATGAACCTTGGCCAAGACCTCTTGTAGTGATAGTAAAACACTAAACCAATAATGGCTCGGGCACAAGTGGAAAAGCAAACATCATTACTAATACATTGCCCCCCCTCAAGCTTTCAATAGAGCCCAGGGATGTTTCCCAAAGTATCACATTGATGTGGACATTCACACACATGCACACACACTACTCCAGTTCATTTAATTAAAAACATGTCATTGTGGAATTAATATTTAACCCCTGGCACCTGCCGGATTGGGCCAGGAAAACAAAGACTATACGCAGTGCCACTGGGTCATTGTGTGGTCATGAAATCAGATCCATCTGTCCCCCACTAGGCTTTATGAAATGACTCTGCATGACAGGTTCTGCAAGGCGGAAAAACACCTCAAACACAAGGTTTCTCCTGTAAACACCAGAGAATGGGAGACCAAACTCAGATTATAACCTTTTAACAAGCACACACGCTGCTTTCAAATGCCAGGTCTTAACAATAGATTAAAATGACGGCATTTCTAACACTGTCATTCAGTATTACTTAATCAACTACAAACTGCACCTGGTGTGTACTCACACCACTGGGGGTAGGTGCCAGGAGCTATATTAATCACACTAAGAGCATTCACATGACAAACACATGAAATAGTAGCCATGCTGGCACAGTATGTCTCATAGTGCATCCATGCACACACCAGCTCCACATTAATATTATACAGGAGAAGAAAAAAAGCTTATACCCACTTTGCCCTCTATTTGACTCAGTCAAACCTCATCACTGAGGGATCCCCCTCCTCCCTGACAGTCTCACCTCCCACAATCAAAGTGAGCCAAGAACACAGTCCATGCTTCACTGCAGCACGCCTAATAATGTGACGTACCATGGTAGTACATTTAGGAACTTTGCTAATTTGTCAAAAGTACAATTAAACTTCTTTTCTTATGAGTAGAAGTGAAAACTTCCAAGCATTAGCACTGCTGTGGTTTGTATCGGTAATGCTTACAGGAAAACACTTTCTTTTTTTTTTTATGCTGACTGAGCGTCAAGAGACGGTTGTGTAACGCACTCCTGGGAGGGGGGGTTTTGCTGGTTTACCCAGGTGGTGTGGCTTATTTGGACCACCCCTTTGCGTTTGCTTTTTGTTTTATGCAACACGTGTTGGCACAGAGTTGTGCTTCAGGTCATTATGGTTATGATGGTTAAGATTTGCTTTATTGACAAGGGGAAATTCTGTTTTTACACTCTGTTAAATCATACAACACACATAGGCTGATATATACACATGCACAAACAGGATCCTATGGACATGCACTAATGGAGAGATGTCAGAGTGACGGAGCCCTTATGGATTTAAGGGGAGGGAAGCCCCCATGCTGTAGGAAAACACTTCCCTGTCCCCTGGAGAACTGGGATGTCATCACACTGTTGCCTACCTGCTTGATGTAAACTCCAGTCCTGGCAAACACATCCACAAGCTCAGGGTGCTGTCTGCTCTCCTGATTGCCATGACCCAGACTGAAATTAGTATTGTTACCCCACGTGTATACTTCTGTCGGGTCTTTAATGAGGAAGAAAACACAATTAAAAGCACAGACAAAACACTGCTTCCTACCTGAGCTCGTTTTAACCACCGGTCCCTTCTACCATTACGAGAAGGCAAGTCATTTGAATAAAACCTATCAACAACAAGGCAATCCAGAGGCTTTTACATAACACGTACAGGGCCTAATAAAGAAGAAAAGGGTCATATAAAAAACACTTCAAATGTTTTTCTTAAAAAACGTTTTTCTTAAAAAAGAAAAACATTTATAAAAAAGATTGTGGGTACTGCAGCCCTTAAAAAGTAGAGATCATACTAGTTAAAAAGACACATTATATACCACAGGGATCCTCAAATCCCTGGCCTGTACAAGTGTGAAATGCTTCATTAACTTGAATGAGTCATATTGCTCATTAGCCTTGTGACAAAAACAACAGAGTTACAAAATGTGAAGTTCCTTCCTCAATGTCATTCAGGTATAAGAAATGTCACGAACATTTCAGCACAACTTAAATCCTCTTCCTCTCACAATGAAGGTTTTCTTTGTATTGCGAGGGAAGCTGGAGTTTTAACTTTTTTAATGTCTGATTAAATATTGAGTGAACCCCTTTCAGAAAGCTCAGAGAGTATTGGCCTATCGTACCACTGTTTTTGAAGATAACATGTGAAGGTCGGTCCTTCATTGTAAGGTCCATGACAGAGAGACCTTCCTTGTCCTGAGTGGAAAGTAGCCCGCCATGCTGAAACGAAAATAAATAAATAAATACCAAAAGTAAGTAATTGAAGAAGAAACAAAGATTTGAAAGAAATAAAATAAGTTTGAACAAGATTTACTTCATTCTGTAACTCCCTATGATTTTCCATGTTAATTATTTAACACATTGTGTAATATAAGACCATTTCAACAAGAACACCTTTAAGTACTGGACACACATGTTCAGGTAATCCGAGTTAAAAACCTACCTTGACCAGCGATATGAGACAATGGATCTGTCCATAGAAAGCACTGCGATGCAGAGCTGTCCAGCCAGATTCCTTATCCTTCACCATCAGGTCAGCATTCTTACTCTCCAGCAACCACTCCAGTAGGGACTTCTTTCCCAATGAAGCTGCCATGTGCAGGGCAGTGCGACCAAAGTTATCCCGCAGGCTGGCCGCATTGTGGCAGTGTGAAGTTAGGAACGCCCGTAGCTGCCCCTCAGTGCCACCCGTTAGTGCAGCTACAACCTCTTCTGCATGCTCTTGTGAGCGGCATCTTGGGGTGCAGTTTGGCGGTGCCAGACTCATCCTGACCTCTACCAGATCCTCACAGTGAACCCTCCACCCTTTTATATTACAAAGTCCTTACGAAAGCCCACCACCCACAATTGCAAACAAACTTAAAAACACCACAATGTGCAGTGACAAAAAGAAAACACAGTAAATACAATGTTTTACTGTCACAGAGCTGCTCTCCAAGAAAAATATAAAATGTGTCAACAAAAGGTTGAGATGGTTTGGAGTGCTAGAATTGTGCTTGTGTTGAGGTTCCACTGCACCCTAGCAACCCCAGAGCCTTTCTGTGGCTCGTTTCAGTCCACCATCTCAACCAAGGGTTGGTCGCAAACTAAGGTGCTTTTAGCATACAATGGCATCATGAATTCAATAAATACAAAACTTCTTGTACGTTTCATAAAAAGATTTACACATTAATGTTTGCAAAAATATATCCTCTCTAAATACTCTTAATTTACAAAAGGCAATTTTACCAGCAACCCTCTGACCTTCTAGCCCAGCAGTCCAACCATCAAACTTGAGGGGAAAGGCCCCCTTTCCCCCCAAAATTCTCTGTCTCTTTTTCAAAACTCCATAATTGTAGAGTGCACCTAAGGAAGAAAGATCACAGTGAGTTATTACTAAAAAAAAAAAATACTACCAGCCAACATTCTCACTTTACAATTTGCAACCCTCAACATGCATGTAAAACTCTAGGGTGCTGTAGTAGTGAAATGAGATCCAAAACTGCAAGGGTAAAGGTCAGAACACGTTTGGCATAATAACAGACTCGAGGAGCAGAGGTCAGCTCTATTGATAGCTTTGCAACTATTTGACTACGTTGTGCAGATAAGATTTAAACAAATACATTTTAACTTTGCATGTGGGTCTGGTGACTAGAAGAAAGTGCCCGGGCATCACTAGGCTCAAAACGTTGCCTAAATAATGATTATGTAACAAGCTAAGTTAGCAGATAACATTAGCTTCTTAGTTTTCAAGTTGGCTATACCCCAATTCCAGCCCACAAGGAATCCAATGTTAGAAAACAGGGCTGCTAAACCCATAAGGACCCTATATGTGTATTAGAATAATATTACTGATTTGCAAACTTGCTTGCAAAATGTGCAAATCGTACGGCTACTTCGCTAAGCTAAGTATTAGCAAATAGGGAGGATAGCGTTACACGCCAAGAAACATTACATTATAAAGTAATGTGTATTTTCTTATCTGCAAGCTGAGACCCGGAGTAGGAAAATTAGCTATAACGGCATAAGTAAGAAAAGGGGGGCAGACGTTTTTATACGAAGATATCTTGTTATAGCTTGATAGTTAGCTTAGCATTAGCTTGACTGACACATCATCGAAAGCGGTTTTTGGCATTATGATACGCTTTTGTAAATGAACGTCGTTTAGTGTCTTACCTTCCGTTAGATAAAGAAAAACGATGTCATGGAGAAAGTTGCATCAACAACGTACATCCAACGTGTCATTACTACTGTCTGCTGTTGGCTCGGGTGCAAATGTTGACAGGACTGGAAGCCTGAAACCCTGCAGGTTAGGTAAAACACTCACTAGTGTTGAGACTTCTGATTGGTCAAGGCATGTACATCGCAGTAGTTTATTGGTTAATTTTTGTGGGTTTGTTAGTGGGCTGTTGCTGTACCAATGATGTCATTGGAAATGTTTACTTCCCTTGTATGGTGTTCGGGTCTGTGGGACCCGTTTGCTTTATCAAAAGAAAAATGATACGATTAATTATTTTTTCAAACTCAAACTCATTGGCCTTGGTTCATTTTCTGTGAAGAACATTTATCAGAAAAAAAAATTCAATGACCACACACTGTACACCCCCCTACACATTTATATTACATACAGGATGTTCGGGTCCACCAGACCCGGGGCTAATAAAAGTGTGTAAATATATATATATAAATAAATATAGCTTTGTCAGTGTGGTTCCTTATCACAACTGATCAAGATGGCCAAAAGATTCTCTGCTCAGAGGGCCTTGCAGTTGATTTTGGAAGAGAGAGAAGTTTTGATGATGATGTAGGGGAAGAGGTTTCAGAATATGAAGATTACATTTCTGAAAATTCAGAGTCTGACAGTGACTTTGAAGAAGAGGATGAGAATGAGCATCAGCTATTTCCAAAACGAAGACGAGCCACAGGACCAGCCCATCAGCAGCTAGCTCCAGGACCATCCCGTCAACAGCCAGCTCCAGGACCAGCCCGTCAGCAGGTGAACAACATGGACAAGCTGGTGACTGCCTACAGCTGCAAAAGGAGGACCCCAAGCTGGCCACTGGTGATATTCTTTGACATATTGGACATCTCAGCGTACAACACCTTTGTCATCTGGATGGCACTACAGAGGGACGCTCCAGAGGAGACGCCTCTTTCTCGAGGAACTGCGGCACTGGTGAGACTTCAAATCCTGAGAAGACAACAAGCTCCAAGAACCCCAGCCTCTAAAATTCATGATCTTTTCATCATTCTAGGTTGCAGCCAGCAGCAACAAAAAGAAGCGCTGGGAAGTGTGTGGACCCAAGATGGACAGAAAAACACAATATACATGCATCAAGTGCAAGAAGTAACTCTGCCCATCATGTGTTGTATAGGCTGGTATGAAAAGGCAATGTGTTCAATGGGGCTGATGTGTTGTCTAGACCAGTGGTTCTCAAAGTGGGGGTCGGGACCCCCTGGGGTTTCGCGAGACACTGTTAGGGGGGTCGCGAGATTCCTCCAAAAACATTTCAAAATGGAAAATGGTTTCAAATTGCATATCTCACCCATCAATTTGAAAATATATACACAAATATGATGGTGTTTGGGCTATTGTGTGGTGTTCTAATGCCAGTGTTTGGAGAGGCCTAATAGTGTGCGTGGCTGTGTGCAATGTCAAATTTTTTAAGCACCTCCAGGGACAATGGGGGTCCCCAGTCTCTAGCACCGCTATATTGGGGGTCACGGGCTGAAAAGTTTGGGAACCCCTGGTCTAGACTGACATGGTTACTGTATGTGTTCAGCTTGTGTTGTGTAAACTAACTAATAAAGGGGTCACATTTCTAATGAAGTTCAAATAAATAAAAATCAATGGTTGTGAAAAACCCTGCTTCCTTCATAAATTTGTAGATTTTTCTTGACTAGAATTGATTTTCTTTTTTAATTACATTTTTATTAAAAACAGACAAAAAACGAGTAGCGCTTTACTTCATAAATGTGATCTAACAAAGGTAAAGGGCAAATATTAACCATATTTTCTGTTTATATTGTTTGTAATTGAGATGAAGTAAACATCTGTTGAGTATTTTAACATCAAATTGTATGTTTGTGTTGAATTAAATACCCAAAAATGCAACAGGTCCATCAGACCCATGAACACTGGCTGACTAACAAAAATATGAACACCACACAAGGGTTAAATTATCATTCTGGGGTTGATATTATTAACTCTGTTATAAACGTATAAAACATAAGATAACAACAAATTCATATTACTTAAATAAAAATGATGAATTAAAATTTTGCCAGCAATGCAAGTGTCACTAAAAGAATTTTGTAACGCACTCAAATCTTTTTTTCTTCCTATAGCATGATAGTTACGAAAAGTGTTGTCCTTTTCAAAGCAGTTTCTGCATAGGTGTGAAAAATAATAATAGCCTATAAAAATGCACCTACCCTGTAAAAATATCAAACTTAGCTTTAGGTGTAGTAGCCTATTGTTTGATCCTGGTTCCATGAAGCAATTGTCACATTGACCAAGGCCAAGAATAGGATGGGGTCAGAGAAGGGTAAAGCTAGGATTACACTGAGATCTTCTCAGGGGCTTCCAAATATGAGATATTGATGAGCATGCCCTCCCTGACAACTCATGCATGAACACATCCAAAGTTCAGTTTTCAGCAGTATTATCCAGCATAATCCAGCAGGCAATTTGTCCACTCGTCATTTGTTGAAAGAATATTGAAAAAAACATAGCATATATTAAGAGAAAAAAAGGAAACTGACCATTCCCCTGTTTTAGAACAATGTCATGTTAATGAAACACGCATACATTTATTTGAAGCCTAACAAAGCTTTCCATGGTGAATAGGTTAAGCAAATTGATTAAATCTAACAGAAAAATGTGTCAGGTCATTCTAAACATATCAATTTTGACCATTTGCTCCAACGCATGGATCAAAAGAATGTGTTTGGATAAAGATAACAGTGAAGAAAAAGTCTTGTGTCCTAAATATTTCTATATAGAGGCTATATTTTAACATTGTGTGCTTTTATAAGCTAAGTAAACTCCTATGAAATAGGGTAAACTCCTATGAAATAGGGTAAACTCCTATGAAATAGGTTAAACATAAATGTAAACCCCCCCCCCCCCCCCAAAAAAAAAAAAAATGTAATAAATAAATACAAAACATTATTTAATTTAATGTGTTTGTTTAAATGAAAATGTAATAGGCCAAACCACAACTTATTGAAGAAAACAAAAAGGCACCTGAATCCAAAAATTGAAGAATCATCTTTGATTTGCTCTAGGTTTGAGTTTGTTGTTTATGTGGATCTGGATCATGTTGAATAAAAAGATGTCATCCAAAAAATGGCATCTTGACATCCCTGGGTGGAACAAAATAAAAAGCATTAAAATATGGATTCCCTGATTTGACATTATCATTGAATAAAATGTTGGATGTTTCCTTCACCTGATTTCTCTCAGCCTTAGGGTTGTGCATGAAGGCCTATCAAATGGGTGTTCGAATCTTAATGATGTATTTTCCCTACTTAATTGTCTATAGGCATACAGGCTAAATATATTCTAATAGCCTACAATAATTCCATTTTAAAATGGGCATGTGGTCAAGCATGGAGTTGCAACTAAACCATCACCAAATAAGCCTAGGCCTATCTGATAAGTATTTTGACTACATTGAAATATATGCTACCTCATTTAACATAGGTTGTAGATTGCTCGGGACGTCATTATAGCTCCGTCGCAGACCCTCAGTGGTTCCTCCTGGACCCCGAAGCACATGTCATTACAAGCCGAGATGCAATTTTCACAAGATGCTTGACAGTGACTTTAAGATTAATACGAAAGAAAAACAATACAGGATCCTAAGTAAAACATTTAATTTAAAATCCGAATAAACCTGTATGAGTGTTCTGTTCACCTCCCCCTTTTTCTCCGAAAATGGTTTGCTCCCACCTTCCATCGCTGTGCACAGTGCTGCTCTCTGTTTAGTCTCTCCCTCCATAGTCCCGCCGTGTAGAAGAGCCAGAAGCTGGAAGTAGCCTACGTACATGGCAGTGTTTGGAGACACGCAACGTTTTCTGTCTCTGAAATGGTCGTAAGTTGTTTGCCGTAGTCACATCTGCTTCGCACTTTTTGCCTTTTTTAAAGCACCGATTGGCTTTTTATGCAGCTTGAGGTTGAGAACAAACGAAGGGGATTGCCCTAGAAGTTTACGAGCGTCCTTTATCGCCAAGGAAATGTAGACTTACCCTAAACCAGGATGGTTTGGGGGTAGTTATGTGGAGTTTAAATAGGAACTCGGGGCAGTTTTCGAAAGGAGAAAAGCGGGATAAACAGTTGAAAAAAAACTTTCCCCTGTTCCCGGTAGAAGAACGAGGCGGTGACTGGTTTGTGTGGCTGAAGAACAATCTTTACGCACAGTCTGCCACAGACAGATTTGTAAAATCCAAGATGCGCCTGGTGAGCACGTCATGCGGATGTAACCGCGGAGAAAACAGAGGGAGAAAACTGAATTCTGGAATGATTTATTTGCTGTTGCTCCTCTGTGTCATATTGACCTGTCACGGATGTCCAGACAAGTGTTTGTGTGTTTCACAAACTGTGAAATGCCAAAACCAGGACTTGAATGCCATTCCGCATTCTTTACCAAACAACACCAAAGTTCTGTTCGTCACAGGAAACGACATTTCCGGTATTAGTGTGGACTCTTTCCCAACCCGCCTGGAACTGTTAACAGATCTCTATCTCAGTGGGAATGAGATTGAGTCTGTGGATGTTAATGCATTTGAAAACTTGCCAAACCTTGTGCGGCTGGACCTCAGCAATAACAACATTCTGAACTTCAGTGAAAGAGCTTTTCCCAGTGATAACAAAGTGCAAGTCTTGAACCTCAGTAGTTCTTTTCACAATCATACCTTCATGGAAGAGTTTATAGGCTTCCTACAGAGTGGAAACCTCCATCAGCTGACAGTCATGGACCTGTCCAACAATGACCTTGTGATTCTTCCAGATGACATATTCTCCAGCCTCTCCCACCTGGTCAACCTCAGCCTGCAGAACAGCTCCATCATCTCCATTCCGAATGGGACACTGAAGGTGCCGTTACTGCATGACCTTGACCTGAGGGACAACAGCCTGAGGGACCTTCCGACCACCACCCTGGCACAGTTCGGCCACAATCCTGGACTCCGCATCCAGCTGGCGGGGAACCCCTGGCGATGCGACTGCTTCCTCGAAGACATGCTGTTCTGGCTCAAAAACACTACTCTGATCGTGGACAGGCAGGACCTGACCTGTGCAGACCCCGAGGCCCTCAGAAGCCGGCACCTCCTGCATCTAGAGCTGTCACAGCTGAAGTGTACGGGTGACATGGAGGGCGTCCTGGAGACTTCTTATGTTTTTCTGGGGCTGGTTTTGGCTCTTATTGGCGTCATATTTCTGCTGGTTCTCTACCTGAACAGAAAAGGTATCAAGCGTTGGATGTACAACATTCGGGACGCTTGTAGGGACCATATGGAGGGGTACCATTACAGGTACGAGATCAACTCTGATCCCCGTTTGGCCAACCTGAGCATCAATTCAGATGTGTGAGCAATGGTGGGACAGTGTCAATGACCTCACAGTGAGATATTACATGACTTGTACTGTTAAGATTTGCATGAAAGTCTTCCTCCCCTTCCCCCTTTTCCCCTTTGATGCTATACAGATTTGACATCTGTCATAATTCCTTATTATCCCCCCCCCAACCTCCATTCAACCACTGCCGCATGTCTTATAAAAGTACCTGGCAGCTGTGTGTCAACTGCGTGTCTTCCGTGTTGCATTGCATGGACAATGAATTCTGGTAAAGGGTTGCTGTTCTTTTTGGAAGAGCTGCAAAGAGTGATATGTTCTATTTTTACTTTTCCTAAAGGATAAACGGATGAAGTTAGTTGACTTTGTAAAAGAATACCTGTCGAAAACAACACTCAGCTGGTCATTGCATCCTTGTCATTATGCCTCTGCTGCAGAGAAATGCTATACTGCTTGTTTATGAGTTTGTTATTTTTAATATGTGAATTGTGATATAAAGTATGCCCTTTTTGAATGTTTATAGTGCACAATGCACATTGCATAGTTTTTTGGGATTACTAGATAGATGTAATTGCTCTTTTTTTCTGTGAAGATATTCAGCTAAATAAAAAGCCTCTGGATTGCTGGCATCTGTCTTGACTGAGGACCTTTAATCCTATAAGTGAGGAATGTGATCCACAGGCTTTGATGGAGGAGATACTCATTCCTGAGGCAGCACCACAGCTAGCATGTGAAAAACATTAAATCAAAAAAATGTGTGAAGGATCAGCACATAAAGAATCTCAATAGTTTCGGTTTAGTGTGTTTTATTCAGTAGGAAATAAAGTCAAATTGAGAAGTTGAATAGAGGACATTCTGTCTGAATATAAATGAGCATCCATCTGCGGGTCTTAAGGTGATGATAGTAGCCAACAGTTATCTCCCATCCAATTTGCTTCCTGCTGTGAATCTGATAAAAATCCTAGGCTCTGCAGTGAATTCCCCAAAATAAGGTCTGTGAGCTGCAGCCAGTGGGCTCTTTTGACATCCAATAGTCGCTAGAACACACTAAATGCCTTTCAAAATATTCCAGCTGCAAAAAACGTAAGTAATGGTATTTCCTGGCACATGCTAATGAAGTCAAACTGAGCCCCCCTTATTCACTTGGGGCACACAGAGGTTTTATGGAAATGAGCTCAAGCTGCTTTGCTTTCTACGTAACCCTGTTAAGGGGGAAGTGACATTCATAGAAAAAGTGTTTTTTCATTAGTGTTTTCTTCCCAATTGCTACATTTCATGCTGTCCAGTATAATATGGTAAATAATTAATGTGTGGTTTTCCTTTTGAAGAGTACCATGCATGTTGCTGTCTAGCCGTCTATATTAATGAGGGTGTTTTTGTGTCTGCACACAGGAATGACTGTGAACTTCCTTGGCCTGTTGAAGAGCACTCAGAGAGATAATAATTTCCCTCTTCCTTCATCTCTCACTCTTTTCCCAATCTCACACACACAGCATCTCTAACAACCGGCTCTACATAGCCTGCAGCTACATGTCATTTGTAGTAGCACAGCATGGCTTGTGCACAGATTTCCATCACTGTAGCAACAACTGTGTGTTGTCATGGTGCATTTATGGATTTCAGTATAAATTAAGTAATTTTTGCCATCAGCAGCTGCTGTAATTCTGATCACTGGATGTGTCTGATGACTCTCATTGGGTAGGAGTGCGTGCTGTGTAACACTATCTGTCTGGTCTGGTGCTCTGTCTGGTGTTAATCTGTATGTCTCCTAACAAACACAGCAGCCACTCTACTCTCTCTGAGGTTGAAGACGTGTCGTCACACCTTTGATTCACACGTTCAGCCTTGAGATGTCTTTGTTTAGGAGACAGTTGTTCCAAAGCAGGATTCTAATCTTGAGATAAGCAGGGGTGTGTAAAGTTGTGTAGTCACTAATATGCTGCATGTTATTATTCTCATATGCCTTTTGGCTTCTATTGTGATGATTACACCTTCCTTTTTGGCTCTGACATCCTCCTGGATTTAATTTTGCAGGTTGATTTCAGCTGCTTAAACAATCCAAAGGCCGATGGCTGTTAGTTACAGAAGCTTGTTTCCTCACTCTGACTTTGTAATTGTTGCAGGTTCATTTTGAAAATGGATGGTCTCACTTCACACACAATTCCCCAAAGTGAAGCTTCTTTACCTCTTTGTCCCAGGAGGGCCACACAGGTGTGGGCTGCTTACAACCCTAATGTTTCCACAGAGACTGCCTGGGAGTATTCCTCCTCCTTCTCCTTCTCACACACTCTGCAGATTCATATTAACGAGTGATTTTGCCCAGCCACGCCTCAAGCTACGCTTGGCGGAGCAGGTGTAATTACAGCGAGGAAACAAAAAAAGGAAAAAGCCAGTGAGGGAGTGAATGGTTGAAAGGGAAGAAGAATAAAACAGATGAGTTTGGCGAGTGCTCTCTGTTCTATTAGCACGGCGACACCTTCTCTGGCTGGCTCAGTGGCCCCTTTGTGCTTGTTAACACAAGTCTCAAAACAGCTTAGATGTCTAAATAGCTGGCCATTGACTTACAGTGTCAACTGAGATTCAGAGAGGCAGTGGCAGGGCTCGGGCTGCTCCCTGGACTCTCTCAGTTATCTGTTAGAGTCGACGCCTAAAGCTTATTTCCTGACAGGAGAAGGACTATGTACTGAAGCCAGAATATTATGTGAAGCAGACAGAAGTCTTTTTTTCATGGATATGCTTGACTCCAAATTTAAGAAGTAGGGTAAAAAAATCAGTCTTCATTTATTACAAAATTGCCAAATTTCAGGCGTTAGCTACTATGATGCTTCTGTAGTCAATTAAGGTGGGTATCCTGCAGAAAAAAATGTTGTCCTTGGGCTACTGTCTTTCCGCTGCAGCTCTATATGGCAAACCTCTGCCTGTGGAAATACCACACGAACAAGAAAGGCTCTTCAACTCTGGTTGATCCCCTCTTTAATTTAGTAACTCACATTTCGGAAACCTCCTTTTATCTCAGGCTAGCTTCCAAATCACTGTCCATCCGGCAGAGCACGGCTGCAGCCAATTATGCTACAATCTTTCATGTAATCTGTAGCTTTTAACTGCACATGGGAGACTTTTGTTCTCTGTCTTTTGCCTTCCAGACAATGGGTGAACAAGGCCTGAGGGAGAAGAGATGTCGTCAAAATGAGAACAAAAGTCTCATCACTTGTTGCCTTTCCATATTGTGCAAGCCTTAGGGAGGGATACAGAAATATAA
Source organism: Tautogolabrus adspersus (assembly GCA_020745685.1). Classification (NCBI taxonomy): domain Eukaryota; kingdom Metazoa; phylum Chordata; class Actinopteri; order Labriformes; family Labridae; genus Tautogolabrus; species Tautogolabrus adspersus. Next base: position 22,965,897 of record CM036542.1, read on the forward strand.
GTATATTTAAAACACTAGCATATTATTAAACTTGGTAAAAACACAGACAAGTCACAAACTAGATGGAGACGCACTCTAGAACCAGGGTTACAGTAAACCAGCCTACAACTGTGCACACAAGCACAGGTTGCTACTGAATTTTAAAATATATATTTGCTGTACTAAAAGGGGATCACTTATAACGATCAGATAGAATGACTGGAATCATAATCATCATGGTTTTGTTTTAGTTCTTCTTATATTAAGAAGAACAAAATAATAACCCTGGAAAACAACTGGTCTTTGAAGCCAGTCGAACCCTGGCCCTTATCCCATTTATCTCCACACATGCACACTGTTCCCTGCTAACAACCATGTTTTTGAGCCCTCTTTAATATGCCAGTGCACCTTTGCAGTGCGGAGAGACAGACTGGCAGGTTATCAGATCGCCAGAGTGCCATAATTACATTCAGCACACCACACTGGTCTGCTGCTTCACAACACCTGGCATGTTGCCCCAGCCACTGACCTTTCTCTAGGAAAAAAAATAAATCCGGCCATGTAAATGGCAGTCACACAGGGCACGCTTTGTAGACTGAAATTATGATAACGATTTTTTTTTTTTTTTTTTTTTTTTTTTACATAGCAACAGAAATTCACTCAATCTCTCTGATGTAGCACCATTGCTCCTGATCTTTAGGAGGACAGGGATCTGCTGAAGGCCCGGACTACTTGTCACAAAAACCCCCTCAACCATCACCTCTGCAACCTCCCACCACATGAGATGCCTCTGCTCCTCTTGATGTGGATTTATGACCCCGTACACGGGCTTGTTTATAAAAGCCTACCTCCTGTTGAGCCATGTCGGCCTTAATGAACAAGCAGCCTCCTAAACGAAGACGGATCTGAGCTGACAGCACTGTGGTCTCTCGGAGCGAGCTCGGCATCTGCCACACGTGCTCGAGGGACAGAAGCAGGGAAGTGCAGAGATAGGGCAAACCCAAGATGTCTGGCGGCTTTTCTTGCTAATATTGTAAAATGATGCTACCCAATAAAGAATATGTTAAATGTCAAAATGAATCCCAGGAATTACCTGTAATAGTAGAATTTCAGGCACTGAAGGCCAGGTAAGGCTACATGTGGGTTTTTACAGAATGATGAGTATAACTGCATGATAGTTGAGGATAAATGTTTCTGATATGCTGACCTTTCTCGTGTGACCTTCAGTCTTTGAAGGCCTTGGACGATAGATCAAATAATTTCACAAAGATGGCGTTGCTCTGTTTGTATGTTATGATTTGCCCCTGAAGAGAAATGTCTCTCATGACCATATTTTAATTATATCAAACAAGACTAATGGTCACCTACCCCCTTCCCCAAAAACACCCGAAATAACATAACATGGGGTACATCAGAGAACTGTATTTAATATTTCATTTCTATCTCTTTCTTTACAAATCTAGAGGTCAGTCTTTGATAAATCTCCCAAACCTTTGATGTTTTCTAAGTCAGTCTTCACTCAACATAGTCAGAGGTTTGAAGTGTTACCTCTGAGCTCTGCAGGCAACAATCTACCAGGCACACATGGAGAATGTGTGCGTTGATTTCTCAGCACTCAATAGCAAAGCTGATCAATGTGAAAGTCTCAAAAAGAGCCGTTGTTCTAACTTCAATACATTTGCTGTAAACTCAAAATTATAAACCAGCCTGCCTTTTGTAATAGCTGTAACAGAAGGGAAAGAGTAGCCTTTTCATTACACTTTAAACCTCCCTAGAGACTGATTAATGGGTGGACATATATGTCTGATGCTGGACTCTTAACTATCAAGTGCTCTCTTGTGTTCACTCTAAAACAGAGAGTGAGAGGCCCAAGTGTTTTTGCCCTAATTTGTTTCTTAAATGAGCTCATATCTTGACAGGCGTGCTGAGAAGATTGTTGGCTTTGGGCTTTTAAAGTCAGTCATCTTTGGTTACAAAAAGCAAAACAGACCACAAACTTGTCTGAAACTGCTCTCAGCTCTGACTGGCTTTAGGGGTTTCTCTCCAAGAAATCCATGTAGTGTTGGATCCTGTTCTTATTTGGCCAATCATTCAAAATAATTGTAAGATGACGGTTTGGATTTTTACTAAAGTCAATGAAGAGTGCTCAAACAATCACTTGATGCTCGAAATAAGACAGCAAGATGGTTAAATTAAAGTACATTAACATTTCTATTGTTACTTTTACTGTTTAGAAATATTTTCTAAAAGTCTGATGTCATGGAAACATGTTTATTCTGCAGCCCAGTTATATCATATACCTACTGAATATAATGTGTGATAATGGGTCATAATAAAATCAGCACAGCTATTTACAATGTCTGAACTCACTGTGCTTATACCTTTAATCAGTTTTACACTTAATGTGTGAAGCCAGGATGCCAAAACAGTGGTTCCATTAAATGTAAACATACAGTAACTATGTGAAAACTGTGAAGCCAAACTGTATTTTGTGATTTGACAATAATGCTTTGTTGGGTTTGTTCATAATCAGTGACACAGTAATACAGAATAACTTATGTTACATTATGAAAGGCCCGGTTCTAAGAGTGTGCAAAAGGATGCTGTGCACCCTCGTTTAAAATTTCTGCCCACTCAATTGAATTGATGCGAAAAAATAGGCTTTCAAATGACAACTGTGACTCAGATCATGTTTATTACAAACATGATCAGATAGTCATGACAAGTGCACGTGACCTGTCTGTTCATTGGGGACAACATGTAACAAAACGCTGTTTTACATTGATGTTGACGGTCAATGTAGCTGCACTCGTTTTAATCTCAGAAGTCATGTTGTTCTAGAACCGGGCATGCATTATGGATACTTCTTCTTTCTTTCTTTTTTTGGCTCAAAATTTGGAATTCACAAATGTGATGTAATAGCATACATTTAATCCATGCTGTCCTGTACTTAACTGAGCTGATTTAAAGTTTGAAAGGAAAGATAACATTTGCACTAGAATAAAGCAAAGATTTACCTCATTCCCACAGCAGCCTTTTTCTTCTGATTTGCTCTTTAAATGCTGTTGTAATGTTGAAGAGCTGCATTACAGGCTGTACACGTAAAAATGAAGGGTATCTGATCAGGGATATCACTTCACCTCTTATAAAAGGATTCATTGTTGAATAGAAAGAGGGGAATCGGGTCATTTTTCAAGGTAAAACAACATATTTCATTTGAACCAGTTAGCCACAGTCAGACAGTTATCACTACATATCATTGCCTTAAATAAGGCTACTGTCAGCTGGGGAAAAGCTGAAAGCTAATATTTTTGCGGGAATAGTGTGAATTGCTATGTTAACATGAGCTCTTGTCCAAAGATATAGCTCATAGGTTATCAGATTTGTTCTTTGTTTTAAATACAGACACATGTCCCTCAACATTTCAGTTCCAGCATTTGAGCTTACCACCCATGAGCATGACCTCAGAGGACCCAAAAAACAATGTCACTTTGACTGTCTAGAATGCCAATTGTACCTTATTTGGTGAATTTAGTTTGACAGATGATCACAACACTTACTGGTTTACTACCAACCTTCAAGATGACCCCAAGGCTCCAGGAAGTCACTGCGCCCAGCCAAGATATAGTCCACCAAGTATAACCACTTATATAACCACAACTAGCCTTTTTTTTGTCAGATTAAAGAGATTTAAGACGATAATTGTTTATCTTTAAAGGTGCTGACAGGTAGATTTATTTTGCTTTTACAGGCTAGCTGTCCCCCCTGCCTTCAGTCATTATTCTAAACTTAGCTTACAGGCCTAAGAGCTGTATTCTACATTTAGAGATGTGAATGCTAAATGATCTCTCCATCTAACTGCCATGGCAGCAAATAACCGTGTTACCCAAAATGTCAAAGTGTTCCTTTCATGTTAGTGTTAATGCTGCTCTTTTTATTAAGTCTCCCTTTGAGGAAAAACTCCAAGACAGCATTATTGTCTTTGGACTTACTAAATGCTCTCAGCAACTGGATCCTCCAGTCTACCATGTTGACATTTACATGTCGACACACTAGCATAAACACGGCTTGTGATGTGTGTCTGTACATTTCTCCTCCACCATCTAAACATTTAAGTAGGAGCCACCATCAAGAGCAAATGTTTCTTCTCCCTCATGTACAAATAATATGTGACAGCTTAGTGACAGATTTCTGCCATGTGGTAAAGCTAGAGTGGTCCTTATATAATCTAAGGTGTTCAGTACTGTACTCTAAAATGAAACAAATTCAGAGTAGAGGAAAAATTGTAGAAAAATACAGTAGCCTCTGGTCTCTACAGAAACATATCCTGGTTTCTTTATGTTCCTTATTGGTGCACTTTCCTTCCAGTTTTTTAGTGTGAAGTGTCGACAACAACTGAATACAACAGAAAAATGTGTGAAATGGGCCTTGTGTAATCCAATATAATTTGTCAGACTGAGCACTTTACGCCTCAGGAGGCAAACTATAAATAGCTTTTGTTTACATAGTGTGCACATTTTCTCAAAGTACTTCAGAGGAGATGATCAATAACTAATCAAGCAGAATGTCAAATACAGTTGCAAAGCAAAAATTCTAAAGTTTCCAGAAGAACAGCAGGCTGGGGGATTTGCTGAGAGAGGCAATTTAACAATGGTGATGATGCATTAAATACAGCCTGGTATATCGTCTTTTGTAGACGTTTTCGGAGGCCATACGGCCAGCAGGGAACAACATAAAAAACTTGGTAATATGATGTAGATCAGCAGAGGTTGTCACAATGAGTAACAACCTCAGCAGCACAGCAGCAAGGCACCAGGAGCGCGGACAGCCAGGAGGAGCTCGATCACGCCATCCTGCAATGCTTTTCTACAAGGTCATGTGGTGCAAAACCCTTGTTTAAAAACATGTAGTTTTTTTCCCCCCCAGCAAATTAGAATGCTCAGCAGGCCTTGAAGAAACGGTGTAACAAGGTCCACACAGGATATGAAAGTTGTTGTTCCTGTCATTAATCTGTTGGTACAGAGGTGTTAAAGTGGACACTGGTTCACCTCCTCCAGCAACAGCACTTGCTGATAGAAACAGGAATTTGTTATGTTGCCTGAAATTAACCAATTTTTCACAGCTCTTTACACAAGCAAGCCAGATGGAAAAACTTGCATCTCCCTGGGCTTGTTCCAGCTTAGTCTAGAAATATATTTTCTTTTCCCCTTCATTATTCCAGATGGATTATGCATGATATTTATTCTGGATTTTTTTCATTCAAAGGGAAGTATGTGGATGTTGTAGAAACCGTGTTTAGCTATAATTCTGACTTTTGTCAACTTAACTACCCAATCAGTTGGTTAAAAGGCAAAGATCTACATGATGTAGTTTTTAATATAAAATACAATTTACGGTAATTATTTTTTTCTCCTAGCTCTTCTCCCCAACTAATTTTTTAAAAGAGAGATGTCTCATTTTATAGACCTACATGCATTTTTTATTTTGTCATCTTTCTTTTAACCCCGATCAACATCTTCCATTTTTCACAAAGCTCAGCAGGTTGTATTCACTTAGATTTCCTATTGAGTTTGTTTGACATTTACAAAGACCAGCAGGAAAAGAGAAAGAAAATATATCAAACTCAAAATGCAGTGTATGTGAACCAAGTGTTGTTAGCTAGCTAACTTTGAGTGTAAGTATGCTTGCTGAAATATAGCTAGCTAGTTTATATGGGGTTGGCACAGCTTTATGTGTACATGTTCATATGTATAAATACCAGCCTTGAAATATCTTCAAGCAGGTACTCATGCTCCAGAAGGTCCCTCCCTCATCCACCTTCAACTGTTCCTGATCAAGTCCTGCATCACATACAAAATACTCCTCCTCACCTACAAATCACTGCACGGCCTTGCCCCCCATTGACTTTCAGACCTCCTCCACCTTTGAACTTCTGGTCCTCAGACACTGGTATGCGCTCCATTCCTCACATCAACCTTCAGACTTGTTGGGGCAGAGCCTTCAGTGTGGCAACTCCCAACATTTAAAACTTTATCCTGGGAGATATCTGCAATGCTACATCCTTGCACATGTTCAAAAAACTCTGTTCAACTCAGCTTATGGAGTCACGTCTTTGTTTGTGTGTTCTGTTGTAAAGCATCCTTGGGTCTCTTGAAAGGTGCTATATAAATTCAAGCTATTAAGGTGGCTGCTTGTCATGAAAAACAATTAGACAGTCAGAATCCCTATTATTTAGAGATCATTGCTGCACTTTGGTCAATATTGTAGCCCGTTAAAGTTCCTGTGAGGAACTTTCAGTTCATGTAGATTTTGGTAACCCCTGTGGAAAATGATAGCTCTTATCTCTGTTGATTTTATCCTGTACATGTGCAAGTAATGTGTTTTATTTTTATTGTTTTAGAAAAGACTCTCATCCTGCTTTCTTTAAACAGTCAAAGGTATCACTCATCAATAATCTTTGTCTTGGAAAACGTTTAAAAAGCTGTTTTTTTAAGCATGCAATTAATCTCTTCATCTGACACCTGCTAAGCAGCAGCAGTTTCAGGCATTTTAAAAGACTATAAAGAAATAATCAATTGTAATGCTGATGGTCTCATTTTCTTTTTTTAGCTCATAAAGAGGCATCAATATTAATTTCAGTTTGTTTCATAGCCAGTTAAAAAGTCCTCACAGGAGCTTTAAAGAGTTGGCGGCAGATCCAATCCAAAGTTTTGGGCTTTTTTTTTTTGTCGGATCTAGTCCAAAGCTTAATTTGTTGTTCACCAGTGCTTCTCTTCTCACAAAATTTAATGAAAAACAAAGCTGACAAACTGACAAAGGCACTGAAATCTTTATCGTGGAAGTGATCTGACAGATAAGAAGCTTAAAAGTGAAATGAGATTTAACTCTTCTCCTCTTCTTTCACAAACTACCGAGATGTCTAAGAATAATCATACACCTTCTTTCTTTTTTTACACTCAAGTTTATTGATGCTGTGGTGTCATAACAGGATTGTAAGATAACCTATATCAACTTTGGTCCCTTTCAAGGCTCTTTATGTGTGTTTATATTATCAAAGACCTCAAGTGGAGCCCTTACCCTTGGGAGCAATAGTGAATGTGAAAATACTAACATTCCCCCATCATACATTTCTCCAGTTACAATCTCAGCCCCCATTTGTCAAGTACGACGTTCCACTCCTTTGCGCTCCGTCTTGTCATTTTCTATTCTCTCTATGAAATGAGACGAGTCTCCATGCCACAAAAGCAGTCTGGCAGCAGTGCTGGAGAATAATTAAACAGGCTTCAGATACAGTACAGGCTCAGACAGCCTCCCCACAGATGAAATGCAATATTCTGTAAGTGCTGTGTAACATGAGCTTCACATGTAGATATCAGATAGTACTCCACGATGCCACTATTACCGCTCACAAGCCAACGCTTTGGGCAATTAGGACCTCTCCAGTTACTCCTCTGTAAAAGAGCCAATCCGAGATGAGAAGGATAAAAACTCAATTAGCTTTTGTCACGAGCTGCCCCCTCTACAAGCATGCTCACAGATTCCATTTAAGGTCATACACCTTTCTATTTTAACTTTTGTCCACTACTTTGCATTTTTTGCTGAGAATCCACTTTATCCTGATGAAGCTAAATTCTTGCAATTCACTGGGGTATACAAAACAGGGAATCTAAAGAAGGATTAATCTATCATGCTCTTTTGCAAATCCCTCAAACAATGTGGTGATGAACATGATTAGTTTATTTGATCTGACAACTTGCTCTGAGGTTTAGAGGTCTACGAATGGGCATCCAAAAGCTCTTTGTTCAGTAATCTAAAAGGTATGTGGGGAAGTTGCCGCATTCTTAGTTTTTAGCATGGATGATTTGAGACAAATGTTGCCCTTATTTTCTGATACGTTCTTTCTTCTTTAATCTGTTTCTCAACGTCATTAGAGATTAAGTTGATAAAAGAATTGAGACTAGCTCTGTGTTGATGTTTAGCTCTACTGTTTTCTCACCAGGTCTCTTTCACTTTGACACTATTATGTGACCCATTACACCTACAGCCATCTGATGATGATTCATGGGCTTTCTCAAACCCCATCGTGTTCCTGTACATTTGTATTGCATTTAATAAAGAAACTGTAACAACATGCATGGTTACCAATGAGTGTTATTTTTGAAACACACCCTACTTTTCTCCCAGTACTAATCTGTTCTTCCATCAGGGTCATTAATCATTGTTTGTAACTGTCACAAAACAAAGAAGAAAATTAAGAATTTTAGAAATAATGATATATTGAGGTATCTAATCATTAATCCTCTACTCATAGACTGGATAATACTTCACTGCAGGGGTCATTAACTTCATTTATACAAGGGACAGCTTTTTTCTTGACAGACACTTTGGGGGCGGGACTTTAAAACATGTTGCACGTAAGCCTGACAGCTGTCAAGCCCTATGTGAAGAAGTTGGTGTCACCTAATGCAAGTATTTCCGCCTTGGGATTTTATTTTTATGTTTATAGTTTAATCACCCGAGATCATTTATATATAATATTACTTATTGGTACTTATATATAAATATAGATAAAGCATGCAACAAAGGCACAAAGAAACGGTAATTTAAGTGTCACATCTCTAGCACCTCGCCACTAGGACATAAATACACCAGTATGTGACAGTATTTTTGTACGTTTCCTTAAGTACAACTTTAAAGCCAATACTTTCATCTGTAATCAAAAAGTGTTTTATTGCGATTTTACTTATTTCATGTTCGACTGATTGATTGATTGATTGATTGATTGATTGATTGATTGATTGATTGATTGATTGATTGATTGGTGTAAGGACAACAGTAGAAATAGTGACATCATCCAAACCAATCATTTCCCCCATCATGATCCAAAATTCAGTTTTTGTTTTATTTGTTTGTTTGTTTATGTTTTAAGTATTTTTTAATCTGATTTTCAAATTTAGGGTTAAAAACTGTACAATTTCTACGTCGACTATGAGTCTTACTCCATAATATGACTGAATTTATAAAATATATCAAATGCATGTAGCACAAATATTTAAAACAATATAATTATAGTTTTTCAAAACTCTGCAATAGTGTATAGAATTAAAAAAAATGGACAATCCAAAAATCCAAAGTAAAAAGCCTTTAATAAATTGACGATTTCGTCATGGAAATGTTAATAACATAGCTTGGTCATCAAAACGCTGGATAAATACACACGTATAGTGGCACAAACAGCCTACTTCAGGGTGTGGTCCTCAACACACAATCAGACACATAAAGATACATACAATATACTACAACATATGATAAGGAAAGAACAACGTCAAAAGTGAAAGAACAGAGAAACAGAACATAGAAAACCTCAATAATTAAGGCGCCAAACTTCATACACTGGAACAGCTACAGAAAAGGACAGAAGTCATGTCTTCATTTAATCCGGGATATACTGCACCCTTCATGTAATAAAAAGTGTCTCTCCGTAATAAGTGTTGTAGTTGGTTGCTGTCTAGAATGTTCTCTTTAAGAGTTTCTAAGCCGTCAAACATTAAACTATCTGGATGGCTGTTAATGCACAGAATTAATTTCATTATTTTTGAAATATATTTACATATTTTTAAAGCAAGTAGCTACAGATTGCAAGCTTATCTTCCTTCATTGCATTAGGTAAACTTCAATTTTAACCAGAGAAGGAGGGTCTATAAATGGCTATGTGTGTATGTGTGTTCAAAATCAAGCAAACAGCTGTTGCGGAAAGATGAAATGCTTCCTCCTCGTTGTGCCCATTAAGAGAGTTTTCTAACATGGTCCCCTCATGGGCAGTGATCCTGAACAAGGCTGGCAGGGTTACAGGCAGGCCAAGGCCACAGGCAATAATACTGTGCTACACTGAAGTTACAAAGAGGAGTGTAAAATGTTAATGACAACAGATTGGCGGTGCATGCACACACACTGTAATCACATCATTGACCCTACTGGCCAGTTAGTTAGTCAGCCTTCCTTTGTACAAGCTGTGTTTTCACCATCAGTGTAAATGAGACTTGCATAAAAGCAACTATCATAACCTCATCATGACACGATAACATTGGTGACGTTTCTTACATACAGGAGTTTCATGCCATGCTGCTCGCTTTCGCAGAGACTCTGTACTGTGGTGATGGAGGCGTTCATGTGATGAAGAAGCTATTGGATAACAAGCAGAGACAGAGGAAGATCAGAGGGAAGAGGCTGCTGTGATAAGATCCTCTGCTCCAGACTCTGACAGCCCTGAGAGGCATCATTTAGGCGTATGAAAACAACAGAGAGCTGCACTGCTCACAGTCAAAAGGCAACACGTAACGCTTCATTTCAGCCTACTTTTTAGAAACGTTTCATGGAGTTAAACATCAAAACCGCAGAGTATGTGCTGAAGAGGAAACAATGAAGAACATCTAAGAATATGAAATGAGCGTAAATTCATGAAGGGGAGTTTACAATATTATCATTCTTTTTTTAGTTTGTACTATGAAGAACAGACAGTGTGTCTTTCAGATATTTTTTAAAGGACACTTAACCAATGTTGGTCAATGATAAAAAATGTAAAACGTCATTATGATCGATCTATCTATCTATCTATCTATCTATCTATCTATCTATCTATCTATCTATCTATCTATCTATCTATCTATCTATCTATCTATCTATCTATCTATCTATCTATCTATCTATCTATCTATCTATCTGTCTGTCTGTCTGTCTGTCTGTCTGTCTGTCTGTCTGTCTGTCTGTCTGTCTGTCTGTCTGTCTGTCTGTCTGTCTGTCTGTCTGTCTGTCTGTCTGTCTGTCTGTCTGTCTGTCTGTCTGTCTGTCTGTCTGTCTGTCTGTCTGTCTGTCTATCCATCCATCCATCCATCCATCCATCCATCCATCCATCCATCCATCTATCTAATGGTGAATGTATGTGGTCATCCAAACTCTGCACTGGGTTAGGGTAACCCTAACCCTTGGTTTCATTACACTGTGTAGCATTGTAATGTTTTTTGACCGAATTATCCAAACAAACCCTTCATTCAAGGATGAAAGGCCATTTACTTCTTTATTGTAAACATCGCACTTTGCAGGAATAAAGTATGTTTCTCTCTGAAAAAAGTCTGACACAAGGACTAACAGGCACAACAACATACGAAGAGCGACATACAGCATTAAAGAACATTTCAGCAGCACGCTAAAACAAATTTCAAATTCCTCTTTTTTTTCGGTCAAAATTAGATGAGAGCAAATAATGCAATTCTGAAACGTCATAGAATTTTCAACTTAACTGTAATATTTCTATTAGAAATGTACATCAGTGTTTAGTGAGCGTTTTGTCCTTTTGTGAATTAGTTAGAATAATAAATTTACATCAAAAATGAACAGCAGCCCACTAGATATGAGTAATAGAATAGAAATAATTAAAATAATTATCTCTTCCAGTAATTGCCTCTAGAGGTACCCCAAAAACAATTTGATGAGTGGAATGCCTGGATCTCAAGGTTCGTTTGGAACAGTAGAAGACCTAGGGTTCAGTTCAAGACAATGCAGCTGAAAAAGAGAGGGGAGGCAGAGCTTTACCATGCTTACAGGATTATTATTATGCTGCGCAATTAAAACCCTTAGTATACTGGTGCGCTCCAAATTATGAATCCAAATGGAAAAGCTTGGAAAAGTACACAGATAAAAATTCCAATACAATCTATACTAGGAAATAAAAGCCAAGCTGAAAGACATTATAACAGCTTGAATCGATGGACTCTATTCACTCTTAAGCTATGGTTTAAGGTTTTGAGGAAGTTCCAAATAGAGAAACAGGCTGGGGTCTTGAATTGGGTAGCATATGATCCAGAATTTGAACCTGCTAGATTAGACAGGGGCTTTAAACAGTGGGTTAGGAGAGGTATCACGTCCTTTTGTTCCCTCACCTCAAACAGAAAATGTCATAGTTATGAGTCAATTTCAGACACATATGGACTGGAACAGCAGGACTTCCATAGATACCTGCAAGTCAGAGACTATTATAATAAAAAATTACAGGTCAAAGAGGAGAAGGAATACAATTTGATTTCTATATTTCATGATGCTTACCAAAAAAAAGACAATAAAAATTGGTATCAAGAATATACGGAAGTATTCAAGCCTCTAAAAATCATTCTACGTTATACATTAAAGAAAAATGGGAGAGGGAGTCAGAAATACAAATATCCGAGGAGATCTGGATGGAAATATGTGAGACACAAGCGACCACTGCAAACTCAAGATCACTGAGAGAGTTCGGCTGGAAGAATGTAGTGAGATTTTTCATAACTCCTAAAATAACAGCACTGCAAACAGGCACAAAGAGCCGAGGCTTCTGTTGGAGACAATGTGGAACCTCTGTGGCTAATCACTTTCATGTTTTTTGGGCCTGTCCAAAAAATCCAGTCATTCTGGGGAGAGGGGGCTACCGAGATCAATAAAATAATTGGGGTGGATTTAGATTTCTCTTTTGTTACTTTATATCTCGGTAAAATACCAGAAACAGTCCTACAGAAGGATAAATACTTATTGAAGATACTCTTGGCCAGTAGTAGGAAAGCTATAACTAGGAAATGGTTGCAACCAGACCCTCCAACACTGGAGCAGTGGCGTGGGATCATTCAAGAAATTTACTGTATGGAGAGACTTACTTTTGTTTTAAGACTTCAGTGTGAGAAATGCATTGAACGCTGGGAAAAATGGATTGTGTATGCACCTTGAATAGTATGACATTGTACCATGATGTATGTGTAAAAGAATACTTTACCTGTAACACCCATGACGATCTCATGTTCTTTGTACATGTAAATAAATAAAAAGTAAAAAAAAAAAAAAAAAAATGAACAGCAGCAGGCACAGTATGGGACTGCTGAGAGTGGTAGAAATAATGAATTCATGGAGTTTAATAAATAACATCACAGTGAAACATAACTGTTACCTTCTGTAGATAACAACATGCACCCAAATTAAAGCTGGACAAAATACTCCCCGTCTCCACTCCCTCTTGAACTTCACGAAACAACATTAAATGCTGGATATCGTGACCATGATTCATTCTCTACATACAGCCCAGTGCAACATAACACAGCTCAGTACAGCACATGTAGCCTTCAGTGAACTGAAGTGAATCATTCTTGACTTTGGTACAAAAGCTATAAAAGCTGACACAATGTGTTGTCAGTTCTGTGGCCGTAGGCATCGTGTGGATCAACTCTGCCATAGATAAGAGGTAGCAGAAAGAAGGGCCAACATTTATGTTTTACCACCAAAATAGCAAAGCATAGCAATAAGGCTTTATTTGGGAAAAGGTACGAACATGATGGCTTAGTGTAAAAATTAGAAGGATTCTTGATGGAGGTAATTTTGAAATATCTCAATGCAAAGTAAGGATGGGCATTGTATTTAGTTACAATGTCACAATGTCCTCTGTGATTGCTTAAATATGCCGTTTTTAAACCATAAATTAGGCCTCTCAGGAAGTGTTAACTCATCCAAAAGTTCACACTAAATCATGTTTTTTCTCCCACCATTCCCAATAATTTCCTGCTGTTTCCTTCTCTAAATTTTACAATATTCATCATTGTTTTAAAGGAGGTGTTTGTACATCCAATTATCTCATGAAGTGGGTGCAAAGGACATTTATCACATAACTCTTACTAAGCATCACCAATTTATTAGAAAAAACACAGACACGTTGTGATTTTCTGTAATAAATTGGTGTGGGATTTTTTCTTTTCAACAAAATATTCATCATTAAAACTTTTCTAACCGTTCTAAAACAGTAAGATGAGTACTGCTGAGTAATACAAAGGGAACAAAGTCATTGTCCTCTGTGTCTCCCTGAGCTGCTGGAAGACTGCTTTAGAAAAGAGAAGTTTCATTTTGACAGAAAATTAGAAGAGATGATACTCTTGGTTTTTCAAACAATCTTCTCTCCACCTGCCTCCTCTGTGGGATAGCGTTGGTCTTTGTTCTGACTCAGGGACAAACCCTCCTCTGAAAAAAGGAATATATGAGTTGCCTGAGAGACCTGTGTGCAGAGGGAACTATAATTTGGAAGCAGCTCCTGGAAATGGGACTCTCGCACCTCAAAACATTAATGCCTCAGAGACTCACAATGCGCACAGTCCTGGAACCATTCAGAAAACTGGACTTGGTCTCCTCCCAATGAATCCCATCTAAAGATAGAATCATGGAAATATATTGGAACAGACAAAAGGCCTCTCTTTGGCAAGAGGCAATGGGTAACACACAAACTGGCATGCATGCACAAAGAAACCATGTTTGTGTCCTAGCTGGCTAGTGGGAATATGTCTCTGCCTATTATTTGCTTTTGTTCCAGATTTCCAGTTTTCTTGGGTTTATCATGTGAAATATGTGTTGCTGTAGGGTTTAAGGGGTCAGGTCTACACCAACAGAGGGCCTCTTCATCCCTGGGCTACAATCAGCTGCAGCTCCTTGAGAAAGAGGTGGGGGGTCAGGGTTGTGGGTGGCAGGAGAGAAATGTGCTGAGCCATTTCGTGCCCTGGTCACTTTTCTCTCCCTGTCTACAGTTTATTGTGTTCCAGAAATGCTAGAAAGATATATGCTCCAATTGTATCTAGTTTTTTGTTTTGTTTTTTACATTTGTGGAAAATAAAATTGTCCAAGTCCAAGTGTATTGATAAAAAGAGAATCATTACTCTGTGAATGTCACTGAAGGGCTGTTCAAATGATTGCCATTAGGCTAAACTTGATTTCTGTAGCTGAGAAGATAAACTCTTTGGTTTATGAAATACCTACTAAGATAATCACCAACATCACCCTTAGTTGCACATTTTAATGGTAGCCTAATTGGTATCCTAGCATCCCAAAAATGCTAATGTAAGAAGCTGAAAATCAAAAACATACTTAACATTAGCATATTACCTTTGTCATTGAAGGCATATTTGGAGGCACATGTTAGCATTTAGCTCAAAGCACTGATGGGTTTCAGGGCTTTGAGCATTTTAAGAAGAAAGGTAATGTTGGACACAAAATGGTCAAAGACTTCATGAGGCAAAACCTTTTTTAAAGAACTATGAAACTTCTTCAAAAGCAATATAGCAATATATATAATGAGCTGCCTCATTTTAGCAAGTAAAAAAACATTCATTAAAAAAAGATCCTTCACAGTTGACATACATTGCTCTTTATTTGAAGATCTAAAACGGCCAAAGTCAAACAAAGAACTTCATGGACCAGCCCAACATTAATCTGTGTAGATTGGAGCATTTGTCTGAGCTGTGAATGCTGACAGATTGTTCTGTCATTAACATCCCCCTCTCCCTCCCTGGCCCAGTACCCAGTTCTATCCATCCTTCATTTAGATCCCCCCTGAAGCAACAGTACAGAAATCCTTATAGCTGTCATCCCATCCATGGGACACGGCTGAATGATCTATCTTTGCTAAACCCTTGGATCTCATTTTGGAGGAGAAGTTTTGTCATCAGCCATATGTCAATTGCAGAGCATCATCAACCCTTGCCTCCAACTACAAAACGTAACATTTAAAAATGTCATCTGTTTTTTTTTATATGACCAGGTTTTACTTGTACAGATCTTTTTGTTCATTTCAAATCACTTTTTTTTTAATCGAGCCCACACTATGCACCTCCCCACAGTAAACTTAACTGCTTATTTTTCCATAATAAAGCCGAAGATAAGTGCTGATAAGCATTTTGCCCACGACAGGCAAGTGCTCCTTAGTCTCCAGACTCAGAAGCAGCAGCCGATTCATCTTCCTCCGGGCTGGAGGAGATATCAAGCAGCAGCGGCAGCAGAAGCAGCATCCCAACACCCCTCATCCAGCAGGGCTTCCATCTCCTCTGTCAGCTGTCAGCTCAAAATGTCTCCTGCCTGTCAGGCTGAAGCTTTCAACTTAGTCCATATCTGTCTGCCCAACTACAACTACACTTTATTTCTAAAGTTAGAAAGGTTTAAATGTCACACTTTAAAAACTTAGGTTGATGTGTTTTCTGCAACCTGCACAACACAAATATTGCTGATACATTTGACAAGTTTCATTCTCACATACTGTATTCTCACATTGGAACAGCCTCTTGTGACAGTAAGCAGTTTTATGTCCTTCATTAAGCTGTCATAAGCAATATAAGTCCAAAAAATGCTGTTTGGATGTCTGTTTTGAGTTGTTTTCTTCCTCACGCTCGCTGAGGCAGCTGTGTCATTCTTCCCCAGAAGCAGGTTGACTTTGTGTGCTGCTCCTGCTGTAAGGCCTGACATGGGTTTGCTCCAGGGTTGCCACTGGCTTCTTGAAACCAATGGACAAACTAATGAGCCCCCATAGGCCCTACTCATATGACCCATGGCCTTATTAGAAAGATGGGGGAGCTGCAGAGGGACAGAAAGGCTGCAGTATGGGTGCAAGGGGAAATTAGGCAAGCTAGAGGGGAAGACAGTATTACTTTGATTAAGAAAACAGTGACACAGGACTAAGTGTCAAGAGCCATACTAGCAGCTCTTTCTAGCTGTATTAAAACGAGGTGTTTTGATCTGAACACTAACAATAAAATACTGATATTGAAGTACTACAATAGGGAGTCATACCAAGACATATTAATGGCTCTTTTATTGGTAGTGTTTATTGGAATTAAATAGAACAGCAAATGGAAAAATCTGATTTGATCGGACAAAAGTGCAATCCTTTGAAACTCCAATATTTTTCTTTATCCATATAAGGATATATCAAAGTTACATTTATTGCTGGTTTTCTCTTTTCACCTTCATAGCGAGTTAGGAAAAAGAAAACAACAACAACAAAAGAAATCAGAAAAGATCCTGTGATCCTCCCTTCCTTAGAATGACTCCCAAGATTCTCAGGATAGATGACCCATTAGGCTTGGGTGACTAAAACAGGAACTCAATCTAATGCCTCATTTCCTCTCAGAGATGAGACAAGCTTTATGGCTTGACCTCTCCCAAAAGGATTTCTTTCTTTCTTCAGAGTCTGCAGAGTAATCTCACACACCACTGTTTCGCTTAATCTGAAAATAATATCAAACACATTAGAAAAGGCAAAGGCCTGGAAAATCCTATTTGAAATTCATACTGTAGTGCTCGTGTACTTGACTCGCAGACTTGATCACTCCATATGTGTGATGTCACGTGTGGGTTTAATGGACATTTATCTCCAATGGGAGGGAAGTCACAGAGGAAGCAGGCAGTTCTGGGTGAAGACAATGCTTGAAGTCGCACAGTTCAGTACAAATGCTCTCTCAGATTGAGAAAAATTGCTTCTCAGCCTTAAATCCTGCTTCACCAAATAAAATACATCATAATAACATATATTTGTTGTTGACAGCTGCACATGTTTCATTAATCATTGGGAGGTCTTCAGCCGAAGCAGCTGCTGCAGGTATGGAAATGTTGAAGGCCCATATTTATAGAAATATCCCAACAACGGTTGAATGGACTGACATGAAATTTAAAACACTTGTTCTTGGTATCCAGACGATGAAACTTATTGGTTGCGATGACCCTCGTTTTTTTCAAGTGCCAACTAGTGAAATGGCTTGACAACTATGTGCCATTTAGCCTGAACTGAGCTGAGCTGAGCTGTGACAATTATCAGGTCCACATTTTGGTTTTTCGAATCCATCATGTCTGAATACCTGCTAAACTTATAACAGTTTTTCAGTCTCAGCTGTACTTTTTTTTCAGTGCAAATAGGCACATTAACTTGCTAACAGTCTAAGATAGTAAACATTCACGTTAAAGAACAAGAAGTCAGTGTGGGCATACTTGATATTTTTGCTCAAAGAACCAATGTGCCTATTATTGCCTTACAGTATGTAGCAACTAGCTTGGCGACAGTTTTCTTATAATTATAAATGTTTTGAAATGTTTTCTTAATACCATTCAAATTTGAAATTTTCTAAAGCCATCTTTCGGTTTCTGCAAAATGAGTAATCTTCAAGATCTTCAGGATTGGTCCTTGCTGTTACATTTAATCATTCAGAAAAAGGAGTGGCCATAAACATTTGTTTTTATGTTGATTAGTCTATTTGTAGATCATTATTTAAGCAAAGATTAATGCAGCCAGATCAGGGTGATTCATTTTATTATGATGACAGATAGGTCTGTCCAAAGAAATAGCACTGTAGTTCATAATAATGATAGCTCACAACAAACATGAAGCAATGCACAAGAGTTTAGGCCCAGTGTATTCAACGTGGCCTCAGTTGGATACCATTCCCCCCCCCTTTCCTTTTTACCTGCTGCAAACATGTAAAAGAAGAGCAACTAGTGACTGTCATGCAACCATGGTGGAGTAATTACGAAGGCTGACTATGGAGAGGACCTTTGTTCAGACTGATATTTTTCATGAGATAACTGTCTGAAAAGGCTAATGAGCTCCACAATGTCAACACATGCAGTGTTCTGGCCCAAAACTCTTTTAATTTGGCACATCCACTGTCTATCATCTGGGGATGAAAAGACAAATAGGCCCCGAGACTCCTCAAGGCTTCAGGTTGACTATGCCTATCGGTGTGCTCGAACTGCAGAAACAGCCAGTAACGCGGGGTAACTTCTTCTGCTCAGCAGGCTTGAAACAAATGGGTTACTTAGAGCCTACTTCATTTACACTTGTGGAGAAAGGGCAGAAAGGAAATGAGAACCCCTTGACGGTTCAGCATTGGATATATTTAATTAGCCAATTCACTCTCTGCTTTTCTGCCTCAGTGGGCACAATACTTCTTTGTATTTTTAAAAGTAATCGTCACTTGCCACATCAGCATTCAGCTGATCCAGGCATGAAGAACATGAAGAAAAAGAGTCCCCACTCCTCTACCAAGAACCCCGTACAAATAGACATATAGGGAGGTATTATGCCTCATTGCTGGTAGGAGATAACCTATGGAGCCGGATGCTGCGTTCACATGCCGTGAAGTAGAAGTGTGGGCATCATGGGCTCCAGCCGTAATCAGTCACAGATGCTTTATGCAACGGACTGAGCTCTGCAGGCAGTTTTGCAGGGCGGCAGTAGCTCAGGGTGTAGGGACTAGGGTTGGGAGCCGAAGGGTTGCTGGTTCAAGTCCTGGTGTGGACCAAGTCTGGAGAGGTGCAAGTTAACTTCCTGAGCACTGCAGAGATGCCCTTGAGCAAAGCACAAACACCCCCCTCCCCCCACCACCAGCTCAGTGTGCACGCTGTGGTCAGCCCGTTGACTCTGACATCTCTCCATTAGTGCATGTCCATAGGATCCTGTGTGTATTTCAGCCTGTGTGTGTGTAGCATGTTCAACAACATGTAAAATGTAATTTCCCCTTACATGATTAATAAAGTACATCTTCTTTAATACTGTTTAAATGGTTTCATGTTGATTTACAGTAGTAGCATGAATTAAAATGTCTTTAAAAACATGTAAATAAAATGCTAGATTGTTGAAATTCATGTTTTTATCTAGATCATCTATATTTAAACCAAACAGTCTAGGGCAATGGTAAAAGCTCAGATTCTATACTGTACATCTGTGCTCTGTACTAAATGCTACTGTCAGTGTGCTTACATGCTCACAAGAAAAATGATAGATAATAAACATTTGCCACATCATAATTTAGCATGTCAGCAAACTAAGAATTTCTATTAGCGCTAAACACAAACACAAGTTTCTTCTCCTTTTTTTTCTCTTAACTTTAAAGACATTTGGTCATAAACATAAAGTCAATGGATCACAAGTTATCAAAATTCATCTCAAGGGGAACATGAATCTGTGAATTTGAAGCTTGGTCCAAAGGGAACTGGACTGGTGGAAGATCTTGAAGAAGTTTCACCTCTCCTCCGATTTGAGCCTCTCTGGAGGCTTACATTTCTAGCTCCGTCCACCGTTTAGTTTAGAACTGAAGAAGCCTTTCAGAGGAGACGTGAAACATGTTCAAAATCTTCAACCAGTCCAGTTGCCTTTAGGTCAAGCTTCGAATACACCACGACCTGGATAAAAACTGAGAACAGTCACAGACATGAATATGTGAACAAAACTATCTATAATAGTTATGAAGAGATTTTAAAAACACAAACATCTTCATAGCAGTAAATAAGGAAAATTACTTATAACAGAAGGTACACGTTTATGTTAATGTTACTTTGTGTGCTAATATATCTTGTAGATAAACAGATGTCTTTAAATAAGTAAAAACTTTAAAACCTAAAGGTGGCACAAGTGGAAATGTATCACCTTAATAGACAGCCTCTGAGGACCATGAATGTCTGTCCCAAATTTAGGACAATTTGTGTGTTGTTTCAAAGCCATTTGAGTCAGAACTAAAAATGTCAACTTCACTGTCCCCCTATAGAAAAATTCAAGAGATCACAAAAGTCAATAAGATTCATCATCCGGGAACCATAAATCTGTATATGAAACATCATGGCTGCACACTCAGCTATTTTTGAGATATTTCAGTCTGAGCCAAAGTGGTGCACTGACTCGTCCAACCCCAGACCCACACAGTTAATGTGGTTTCAAAGTGCTTTGACATACTGTAAGAACTACTTGACCAGAACATATCATGGTACACTTTAGAAGGTGAAGTTTAACTATACATTTTCCAAATGATCCTCACTACCAAGCATGTTACATAAGCACTATCAATTGCTGACACGCACGCACGCACACGCATGCACACACGCACACACACACTCTCACATAAACCCACAACTAGACAAAAAAATCACCTCGCTCCACAAGCTGTAATTACAGTACACTCAAGTGGAGGATGCACTGCTGTACCCCGGGGCTGAAGTGCCTCTATAATAAGCTTTCATCAAGAGCCAGCTCAAGAACAATGTCCCACATAACAAGCCGTGCTCTCCAGCAGACAGAAAAAAAGACAGGGTAAGAGTGATGCCTCCAAAGATACAACACTTTAATCTCTTTTTGTAAAGAAAGGTACAAAAAAAAGTTCAGCACAAACAAATAATGAGCACATACAGGGGAGGTACGTACACAGAATACATTTTTAAAGAATTAAAAATGTCCTTTAAAAATGATGACCATTCAGGACAACATTTTACTTGAATGAAATTCTATGAAGGACAGTTTTGATGCTGTGATTTTTTTCCACTTTTGCATGTATTGGATGTGTGAACTTTAAGAAGACTAGCAGCGACCTGTTATGGCATGAAATGTTTGCAAGTGATGACAGAAGGAACCTCAGCAAGATTAGACTTAATAAGGCGTTCGTCAATTGGTACCTTCCATCCACAATAATTTCCATTCTTACGCTTACTGGAAGTCTGTGCAAGATGTGAATAAACAAAACAGGCATCTTGTACACTTGCACACTGACAGACTTTCCTCACAGGGCTGAGTGACGAGTGGAGTCCTCCTGGCAGCTCACTTTTGATCTCACAGCCTCAGATATGCAACCTAAAAACAAAATGCAAGAGTTAAGGATAAGTTCAAATTCAGCGGACGCATGCATAAAGAACAGAAAGAGATAAAAATAGATCAACTTAACTGAAGGCATTTTACAAAACTTTGTACTGTACAATGAGAATTTTTGTTCCCAAAAGCACAGATGCATTGGATCTCCGCTGTCTGCTGATCAGCGCAGAAACATATTTTCTGCAATTACTGTCATCAAACAACAAAAAGAACCACAGGTGGTGGAGATTTAATCAACTTCAAAAACACATACAGAAACACAGAGCACAAAAAACAAATCAGCTCAGCCCAATCCCCTCTCTCTCGTTCCCTCTCTTCCTCCATCTGCTATTCCTGGGTGTTTGCCTGCTGCAGACATTGGTTGCGCTCCACTGAGAGCTCTATATTGGGATGATGGATGAGGGCATTTGCCTCACTCAAGGCCCTGTCTTCTACGTCCCCATGCCAATGTCTGCTCGCCACTCAAGCGCATCAATGGTAATTCATACAAATGATAACAAACGGGAACTAGAGGTGAGCTGCTGCCAACACTACCCTGACTCTCAGGAAAGGAAGAAAAGCATTATGAGGAGCAGGAGCAATGGGAGAATAGACGGAGGAGAGAAGATGGCAAGCAATTGGCTGGTTTTGTTACGTTGAAGGTGGGAAAATGAAGGGAGTATTGTGCTCCTTTGCCTTGAATAGTTGCTATTTCGCCAGGCACAATACCCACAGCTCCTTCTTTGGAGCCACACAATGGCTTAAAATGGAGCTATGGCTAAATAGAGTGAATATATATAAATTAAAAAACTGAATGAGCTTCTAAATTAAAGCCCATGAATCATTTGTTTTGAATTTGACCATTTCTCTATAGCACTATATTTCCATGCCAAAATAACCAGCTAGCACATTTAAAGATAAGAAAAAATAAAAGCTAATCTCCTCTGTTGGCACCGTGTAGATTGTGTTTGATTACTTTTGTTTTTATTATTTTTTTCCGGGTGTTATGAGATAAACTGGCTGGTTAATTTCCAGGATTGTGTATCTATAATTTTCTTGAGGTTTGTGTTTTTAAATAGAAAAAAAAAAGAGGATAAAACAAACTATGAATGCTCACATCTAAGAAAAGAAACTAATATTGCAAAATGAGTGCAAATGAATCCTCTGCCTGTTCTCAGTTAATGTTCATGTGTGGGTTTGAAAGTAAAATGTCAGCTTTGCCAATTTAAGGCTGCAAGTGGTCCATCACTGTACAGAAAGCAAAGTATATCTACAAGAGGAAATCTGAAGTCTGAGAGACCAGCTGGATGAGAGCTTGGCTGAAAGAACATGACAAGATTCACTACTTTCTCTTACTCAATGGGTTACTCTTTGAAAAGCCACAAACAAAAAATGATCTCAGATGAATTGTATTTTAATAGACTTGGGCGGTGGTTCCCAAACACATTCGGCAGGGCCCTCCCTTGGCAGATGGAAGTATTTTCAAGACCTCCCCACCCTTCAGCATACACTTTGACACATTTACACTACGTCACTTCCAGTCACGCCCTTTGCTAACAAATTCCTATATTTTTAGAATTGATCTCATTGTCTGCAAAAAGTACAGAAAAGAAACCGCAGTGTGCGACAACAAACTGAAAAAAACTAACAAGCGGCTTTTTATAGAGGAAGACAATGGTAAATGGACTTGAGCTTATAAAGCGCTTTTCTAGTCTTCCGACTACTCAAAGCACTTTTACACTGCATGTCACACCTACCCATTCATACCCTTCCACACACTGATGGCAGTGGTTGCTATGTAGTATTATCCATCAGAAGTAACTAATCCATTCATACACTGCCGGCAAAGCAGCGGGAGCAATGCAGGGTTAAGTGTCTTGCCCAAGGACACATCGGACATGTTGCTCAGCTGGGGATCGAACCCTTGACCTTCTGGTTGAGAGAACTCTACCAACTGAGCCACAGCCGCCCAGATGTGCTCCAGATCTTTTAAAGTTTGGGTGCAGCTGTGCGACTGCCTTAATTCATTTCAGTGTCCAGCTTCGATCTGTATTTTTGTCTTGATTGAGGCAACTGCAGGCAGGATGTGGCAAAAGGAAGGAATGTGGCTCTCTTCATAACCCACTATTGTACAGTTGAAGCAGAGGGCGAGATGTGACTCATCATATTTTCTTGTCTTTGTTTTAGGAGTTGAGACGTCTTGTGTGGATTCATTTTTAGCCTTATGTTTAAGTCCTCTCACAAAATTTGCCATGCTTTGCTGGCAGTGTGAAAGGTGTGCATTGTTTTTAATTTAGCCTTCCTACACCCCCACCCTTGTTATGACCTCGGCCCTCCCCCCAGGGGCCATGCCGCCCACTTTGGGAATCACTGGACTAAGGTAACATGAACACGTTTCTAAACTGATTAGTGATTCTGACAGCAAGTCTGCCCTGAACCCTTGATGATGATGACATGCTTAAGGGTGTTATGATTCTTTGATCTCATTGAGATTCTTCTGAGCTTTAACAAAGTGAAATTTAAAACATCCTGACAAGTCATAAGAGTAAAACACCTAGCTGTCGAGATATCCTTTGATAATATTTTACATCTCTGCATAACAGCTCTTAATCTGAAGACGAGACTCAACAGAAGTCTCTGGATGTTAAAGGGGACATATTATGAAAATCCACTTTTACAGTGTTTTTCAACATATATTTGGGTAACCTGAGTGTCTATTGACCCACAAAATTTGAAATAAATCCATCCAGTCCTTTGTTTGTGGTCTGCATAAGTCTTACAACACAGAGAAAAGTGCTCCGTTTCAAATTTTCCCAGTTTGTGACATCACAAGCTGGATTCTGGTAAAAAAAAATACCCTCCTTTCCCCTGGTTTCTCCACCCATGGACTCCACCCCCAGCCTAGAGCAAAACTTTTGCACAGTTCCGCCATTTTTATTCTCGCTACAGAGGAGTGATGTCTACTGTAAAACTCAGGGGGGGCTCACTGCATTTAAAGAGACACACACACCAAAACGGAGTGCTCTGAGAGAGCTGGTTTATACAGGGTCACAAACCTCCTGTGGTGCTTGATTCAAGTTATATTCTGACCAAAGCACAGCACAGATGTTTCATTTAGACCACAGGGGACTGTTTGAAAAGGTGGAAAAGGGGTATTATATGTCCCCTTTAAAAAGACACTGAGACAATGACAAGATGTGTGAGGAAGTGTGAGGAATAAACAAACATTCCCTTTTTTGATCCCAACACTTTCAACACATCAGAGAGGTAAGATCGCACACCAATATGATCAAGCGGAAATATCCTGACGTAAAAACTGACCAAGACCAGCATCAAAGACCTTGTGCTCTGATGATAAATTCCTCTTTTATCCGTTGGTCCACGTGCAATGAATCAAGACGTGTGAGGGGAGTCATTTATATGGACAAAGTGCAGCCGTTCCTGTTGGGAAGCGGAGTGCACTGCAGAAAAGCTGAGGTGATGTATGATCGATGCATCACTCAGTCCTTCATTGTAAAACCTTTTTGGATCAGTTTCTGTTTAACCTACATGCTGTCTCTGTGGGAATGAGGAGTAGATTAATGAGGTGGGGGGGGGGGGGGGGGGGGACATTCCACATGCAGCATAATAACTGGCTTGGTTATCGTGCAGCAGGCTTTGATCTACTCAGAAGGCTAAAATTACACAAAAAACACGACTATGCATAGACACCTCATTGAGCACCCCCCCTCAAACTCTGAGTGAGGGCTATTATAGAGGGGGTGGGGCTGCTGAGGTTTCTACTCGTACCTCAGGCTGATTAAAAGAAAGAGCATTAAGAGTGGAAGGGATTCACCTTGAAATTAATGAGTACGACCCATTTTGGTTACATATTCAATGTAGAACTTAGTGAGCATACTTTGGTTTTAAAACACACTTTAGTTCCCCACAGAAATCTTTCAGCCTGAAGGTCCTTTATTCTGCAGCTACGGATGATTGTGCAGAACGTTTTTTTGACAACCCTTCTTAAAAACAGACACTCAGATGTCACAGTGAAAAAACAAAGGTGTAATAAATAACAATAAAGGACAACGTTTCATGTTATCCCATAGCTAACCTCTCTGTCCGAGTCTCCTTCACAGTCAGTACACTTGTGGGTAAGTCTGTAAACATATAGATGCTCTATTTGTTGTAAGTAATATGACATATCATACAGTACACACAGAACACCAGGAAAAACATCTCCAACTCATAGATGGTTGACAGAGAAGGTCAACATTTTCAGAATCTTTAGAGACATTTTTTTAGGTTTATTTTCTGGGATCTGTATGCCTTTATTTAGAAACAGTAAGGTGGATAGAGTCAGAAATCAGGGAGACAGAGAGTGGGGAATGACACGTGGGAAAGGTGCAACAGGTCGGTTTTAACCCAGGCCGTCCGCGTGGAGGACTACAGCCTCTTTATAAAGGGAGCGTGCGCTAACCACTACGCTAGGCGCCCTCATCTTAAGAGAATTTGATGCATTTAGATGCTATTGACATCAATGTGATTTTTTTAAATTGAGGGTTTGTGCACAGAGTCCTTTGTCACACCGAAGGTGAGCGATCAAAAGACTTAAGAACCTCAAAACATGGGTGACCAAATAAAGGTACATCATCCGGCAGCTCTTTGGGAACCAGAAAAGAAAACCTGCTCAAAAGCGTAACAGGCTGTAAGACTGTAATATACTGCTTGTTGGAAATGCAACTTTTGCTAAACTAGTTCCAGGGTCCTGGTAATGGCGCTTCATTTTTGCAGCACACATTAAACTTGTCATAAGCACAGTTAGCCATGACAGTGTGACAGTGAGCCAGCATTCACAATACCAGGGTCCTTACTTTGAAGAAGCTACGTGGAAATCAGCCGACAACAATCTCATTATTTACACCTGCGCTTTTTCTTCTGTGACAAGTCAAAGTGTCCTCTGTGAAAAGGGCTTATTGTGAAGGTTAGTTACAAAGACATCTAAACCTCTTCAGCCTTTTGTAAGCAGACAGAACAGGTGAGATGACCTGTGTGCATGAGCTGGGCCTTTATTATTGCTCTACATTTTCTATTTCAAATAATTGATTCAGAACTTTTTGATTAAACTTGTTAAATAAAATGAAATTTAACCATAAAAAGTAATGACAATTGATTTTCTCAAGAATTCTTATGATCATTTTGAACCTCACAATCATAGCTCACAAAATCCACTCTGTTTCTCGGTCTCTCACATCTTCGTCTTATCGACTCTTTCGTACGCAACTCTTCGTGTCATTATGATCTACGCTGCTCTCCAAGAGCCAGAGTAATTTTCTCAAAGTGTTTTCCAAATTGTGTTTTAAACGAGGACTCTCAGACTCTCTCAGACCCTCTATGGTAACTCGAGATGCCCCTATGATCACGTTACCTTTCTGTTCTCTGCCACCTATAGCATAAGCTCCTTCTATCAGGAAGTCACACGTCTACATGGCTACATAAGGATCGCTCCGTATGTAGCCGTCTCTATTTTAGTTAAGCCTAATTTCTCACACAACACTGTAAATTGTAACCAAAGACAACAATACCTCTCATCCTTGTGCCAATGTGTAAGAAACATCTCCGAATATTTGTCCTCTGGATTTATAGTGTGAGAGTGAAACAATGGTCAGCATTCTAAGGTGTGAGCGAGAGTACTTCTATAAAAAGACAGGAGCCTTAGTAAGCATTTTTAGATGTTAGGGGGAAATGCCATTACAACGAGACAACCAGAACCAATAATAGGTGATTTAAGTAAAACAGCAACGTGGTGTTAGTGAGCCCAGCATGACAAATTGGGTGGATTTGTGTCTAACCTTCATGATGTTCTCTTGGGATGAGAAGTGATTTATCTGCACGATAGCATTCGTATCATGAACAAATGAATTTAGACTTAGGGGAAAGCTCACAGCAGATTCGCTATTTATAATAATTAGGGAGGCAGCTTTACGTAACCCTACCTCACCCACTAGAAAGTTGAATGTTTTTACCAACATCTATATGACGGCAGTTAACTGTTTTTTCAGGCAGAAATGGTGACTGTAGCATGCAGATGAAATGAGGTTGAGCCAATTAAGTAAACTATGATGATTAAGATGCCTTAATTGGTGGAAAAGGCATTTGATGACTCGTGTTAAAAGAAGAACCCTGTAAAAAGAAGTAATAAATGGGACAGTTTTGTTCATGTCGGCTGCATATACTGTACTAAATCAAGCCAACGAACAGAGGCTTAAGCATTGCTAGGAGAAAAATGATAACCTGCTGAAAGAACATGAAGAAGACTCAGCATTGTTCTTAGACAGTAGAAATAGCGGTTCTTGTCTTAGTGCATTAACTATAATAAACAAATGTGAGATCAGGCTGTAATTTGAGTGCTTAAACAACCCGGTGCTTAACATTGTCCTTGTTAACTTGCTAACGTGTTTATAATAAAAAGATGTATAGCTGTTACATATAAACGCATGCTTGAAGGGCTGAATATTTCACACTGTTCATAGATGTTTAGGAAAATTCACTACAAGGGGGTTTATATAGTGTGTGGGGAGGGTGACTGGTAAATGGTAAATGGACTTGAGCTTTTACACCGCAGGTCACACCTACCCATTCACACACCGATGGCAGAGGTTGCTATGTAAAGTGCCCATCAGAAGTAACTAATAAAGTAACATAGGCATACATACGCCACTGACAAAGCAGCAGGAACAATTCAGGGTTAAGTGTCTTGGTCAAGGACACATCGGACATGTGACTGCAGGAGCTGGGGATCGAACCCTCGACCTTCCGATTGAGAGACGACGACTCTACCAACCGAGCCACAGCCGCCTCTGGTGCGATATTTGTGCAAGTATGTTATCCATACATAATGCATACATGTGCATGTAGCCCTGATACAAAAGCAAAAACTATCATCAAAGCGTCAGTTTGTGTTGCTTGTCCGACCCTTTGATGTGTCCTATTTACATCAAAGCTTTCCTCCTGACACCACCAACCCTCCCTTCAGACAGTAAAGGTTTCCCGCTGTAACGTACATGAGAAAAGGCATCTCATGAAGATTTCAGGGTCAGCCTATCTTGACATTTTCAGGAGTGCAATAGTGCACGTTTGAAAAAGGATTGTGTCTGATTTTTTTTTTTACATGTAAAAATAGCCAAATTAGTGTTTGGGGTGGCAGTGGCTCAGTAAAATAGTTGGATTTGAGCTTGTATAGCTCTTTTCTAGTCTTCTGACAACCCAAAGCAGTTTCACACCGCAGGTCACGCCTACACATTCACAACAATTCACACACTGATGGAAGAGGCTGCTTTACAACTTGGGGTTAAGTGTCTTTCCCAGTGACACATCGGACATGTGGCTGCAGGAGCTGGGAATCGAACCCCTGACCTTCTGGTTGAGAGACGATTGACTCTACCACCTGACTGCCTAGTCTGTTGAAACTTGGGTTTGCTAACTGGAGGGTCGCCGGTTTCAGCCCCAAGTCTATACTAAAGTATGAGATTTGGGATTTGTTTCTGGAGTTCAAATTCCGAGCACTGCCGAGGTGCCCTTGAGCAAGGCATATAACCCTCAACTGCTTGAGCCCCTAACTATGAGATCTCTCCATTGATGCATGTCTATAGGATCCTGCTCGAGCATGTGTGTGTCTAATGTTCATACAGAGTGAAAAAAATTAATTTCCGAATGAGGATTAATAAAGTATACCTCTCTGTCTCTAAATCCCCAATTTGAAATAGTGACAGGACCGACTGCTAAAGTTAGCATACACTCTGATCTTCCAGAAGAACTGGCTTGAACACAGAAACAAAGTTATGTGCCAGTTTCTCTTTACTTTGTTTTATTTTCTCACCTAACCTGTGATGTGAGCCCTCGTGAATTATGTAGTTTGCTTAATATGTTCTCAATCTCGGCTCTGTGTACTGCTGCAGGTAGTAAAGTCGTTTGCCATGATACACTTTGACTGTTGTGGTTTAAAAAAGGACTACATATTTCAAATCAATAAATAGTGAGCATTTTTTAACCCGATCAAAGAAGGAGGTTTAGCAAACATTTACTTACTATCAAAAAACAACAACATCGAAGTGTATGAAGGCTTCTGTAAAAAAACAAAACACGTTTCCTCAACGTCTCTTCTTCCACTTCAGAACTTTTATCTACCTGTAGAAACCATGGAAACCAGTTTTATTTCAGGACCGAATACTTAATAAGATACTGATGTCAACTTAAAATACAACCTTTCACAGAAGGATATTTGGTTCATTGTATTTTTTCATTGCGAGAAAGTCTTCCTTCTTCAATGTAAAAAAAATCAGGTTTCACCCCTTCCTCAGCTTACAACTGAAGAAGCTTCCCATTAGTATAACTGCAGATTTACCTTTTAAAGACTTCCTTACCGTAAACGATTCAAACTCTCTTCTTTCCGTAGAGGGTACAAAGACTTGTTTAACTTTAAGAGCGATAAGTGGGGGATAATGGTGCTAATTGCCCTGTAACTTTGTTTTAAACAGCTAAGAGAATGGAGTTGTCAGCAAAGGGAACATCTCCTATTTTCTAGTCAAAGGGTTTCCCCTGGCAACTCGGCTATATATACATATTTTGCTCTATCATAGGTGTATAGAAGCTGGAATAAGGCTAACAAAAGTGAACCCTAAATTTGACCCTCATTATCCCTAAAGCGAAGCTGTTAACGGAAAGCTCTGAATCATGAAATTAATTAAGGCGGGGTTAAAACAATGCCAAGCACTACTGAATAATAGAAAAACAAGGTGCTGTACGTAACAGTAAGTGACATAAGTGATTGCTGTCAGCTAAAAGAGTCACTGCTTGGTTGCTCATACAGCTTTTTAGACTTTTAGCATCAATCAGCGACATGCCTTAGTCATCATCTGTTGCACATTACAGAACAGAGCTTTGCTCTTACCTTATAAGACCTCATGCAACGCATCGAGGCAGCAAGTGCAGAGTTGCTGTCGTCTATCACTTGCAGCAGCTCCTCGCACACCGTCAGCGGCAGCACCACAGGATGTCCTATGGCATTGACCTCCCAACTAGAAACAATCCTGAAAACAAACACAGAGTAAAGCAGGAGAGATTTATATTCACTGCCACAGCGTTATATAACCAGATACCTAAAATAGCTGCTGTATATCATACGTTGAAGCTTTCACCCTGACTTTTTAAGTAAGGGAGTTTTGAACTGTAAATTTCACTAGATAACCAGGCATACTGTAAAGAAGATTGATGGTGAGTGAGTGAATATGGAATCAACGTACGTAGGTATACGCCTCTGTGAGAGACAGAAAAAGAAAAGGAATCCTGAAAGGAGAAGAGGAACAGTGATTGAGAGAGGAAAGATTGATGCTCTGTCAGTGTGTGGTGCTGATCCAGTTTGTTAGGGTGACATTTAGCCATCTGTGCAGTCTCTGTGAGGGAAAGTCTCCTCCAAGTTTTGAAGTTTATAAGAAACACTAAGGAAACACTACTGCTATATCCATGTTTACATGGATGGAAAATTCCACTCAACAAGCAAAACTTTGGACACAGCAAATATGTTCAAGTGATGATTTTGACATATTTAACCAAAACACTGCACAGCATTACTAATGTACTGGACATGTAGTTACTGTCATCCACGTGAATGTTTGCTTACCTTCATCTCAGAGTGGATTTGATAGAAAAGGAGTCTCCCATACAATTCCCATTAGACTCCATTTCCATATCTATGAAAGCTGATTCCCATTATACTGGGCTGTGTTGGTGCGTGCGACTTTCATTCCACTCATAATCAAGTGACTGCCATTAGTGACAAGCGTAATCCACTTAGGTGCTGGCTCACTGATTCTCCAGCCAATTATTGGCAGTTTTAACAACACATACAGCCACCTCTAGCCGCACTCGACTGTAACCGACTGTATCCTGAATAAGAGGGCCATCAACCAGGGAATTCAGCTCCGCAGGCATAGCATTTAATTTAAAAATGTCAGAGATGAGTGATGAAGGATGAATGGTAAATTATGTAGGGGGAAATGGAAGTGTGTGTAACACCAGCATTTAAGCTTTGCAAGCCTGTCAGAGTGGCTGAAATGTGAAATGTGTGTTCCAACTGTGAAGCGTTTCAAAGCACAGACTTTCAGCAGGTCGGAGCCGGGGAAACATTTAGGTAGGGAAAGACTGATTCATTTGTCAGGAAGACAAGTGGGCTGATATATTAAATCAATATCAGCCTTTTGTCACCTGATGAGTGACAAGAAAATGGAGTGTGGACAAAGTCAAAGATAAATTGGAGATCATTTAGAAACAGTATGGCTGTAACATACACTATAAGGACTTTTTTTTCATTGCTTGTTAGCAGTTCTTTATAAGTTCAACTTTTTGGGATCTTACATTTAAATATGGTTACTGAATACCTACACAAGAACCAGAAATCCATCCCAACCCTGAAACAGCAAGTATTAGCAAGTACACCAGTCAATGAACAGATTGAAAACTTGAATTTATCAACATACTCAGTAAAGTGTTTTCCTTCTATTACAAAACAATAGCCAACACGGAGTCAAGAGTGTATGGCTGCAGCCTGGCGCCTCTCGTCGCATGCCCTCTCGTCTGATGCCCTGAAGCCCCGCCCCCTGAAGCCACTCCTCCTTGAGACTCGTGAGCCTCTAATTATTAAAATAAAAGCTTGTGTCCGGTCTCGTTCCTATTTTGTTGTTTTTGAACTACAGGGTAACGGCATAAAAATCAATGATAGAACAATTAAAAATATAAGTGTGTTTAACAGATAAATAGATTATAAAAAGATTTGTTTACATATCACTGGTTTCGTGAAAATGACAATACAATTTGAGAAATCATATTCGTACTATAAACTACATGGATGGCTTAACATTTTTTAAATTGTAACAAACTAATAATTTGTACAATTGTAAATGCCCAGGCAAGAACCGAGGGGGTGCTGCGCGAAAAAGCGCTTGACGAGAGAGCATGAGACGAGAGGTCTCCAGGCTGCTGCCACACCTGACTCTTAAGAGAACTCAGCCAGACCCATAACGATGTTAACAGTCATAATACATCCATACAGGGCTAGTGGTAAACAGCTGTTGAAAAATATTTATTTCAGAGAGGTTCTCAGTATCACCCAAATACTGAAGAGAAAAAAGGGACTGAAGCCTCAGTGTATGTTAAGGGTTCATGTAAAAATGTTTAACTGGCTGTTTGGTTGTTGGATTTTTGTCATATTCATATATCAATCATGTAAATGTGTGTGCTGTAACACTTGCTCTTCTTAGGGCAGAAATGGTTTTATTTTTATTTCTGCCCGGGGGTTCAAATCAACTCTGCATTGAGACGAAGTTTGTACAATAAGTGAAAAAAGCTGAAATCAAGAGGCAATAGGTTCTTATTCAGGCTCCACAAAAACAGTAGTGCACCAGTCAAAAGTTGCTGTCACGGCTTGTTTCACCAGGATGATGTCTCTCTGAGTATCCAGCATGCACCTGTGGTGAAACAGCTTCCTGTGCATCACTCAGCATGTACAGTTAATCGTGTCATTTTTATGCACCCTTACTGCTTTTACTGAGATGACAAGCCGTTCCTTCTTTCATACGAGTTTTGCCTCTAATTATCCCTCCTCCGTCAGTCAGCTGTTTGTCAGAATGGTAGAAACAACTAAACTTCACTGTTCTGCCATCACTCTCCACGACTGCAGGGGAGAGAAAAGGGGGGAGGAGGAGGAGGAGGGAGAAACGCTGAGTGCTGATTCAGATGAAAATAATGAGGGTGGAAAGCTTCTCCAGTGGGGTGCTGCTGTACTGAATGTGGAGAGCCACATGCAGCACATCCACCTACATCTCTCTAACGCATCACAGCAAGGTGCACTGAGTCCCTCTCCAGTCAGAACGTCATCCCCTGTATGTGCAACAAACGCAAGTGTGGCCTGTGCAACTGAAAACATTAAAAACGATAAACAGGGCAGAATAACAGCCAAAAACTTAAGAGCAAGGAACTCTAACCGCAAAATGTTCTACTAAGACTTAATCTTTTCACAAACAAAATGTTCTTTTAACTTTGTGGTTGGATGAGGCAAGTGGTGACAGAGAGGGTGCGTCAGAGTGATGAAAGGATCAGATTTAGAGAAGGAAACGAAGAGCCAAAGGGGAGGGGGAGGTGTTGAGGGTTGGAAGATGTGATAAGTGTCCTTGCTTACTCTCTCTGCTGGGCGCTGGTGTCAGAGCAGACGGTGTAGAGGAGTTTCAGGGCTCTGGCAGCTGTGGGTGATGGACTGTGAAGAGCTGAGGAGCTGATAGAGCTCTCAACCCCGACACACCTCTCTGGGACTGACGCTGTGATGGAGTCGCTGTTCAGGAGCCAGAGCTGCAGGAGGAGCAGACAGGTCACTTGAAACACTGCAGATTTTACAAACACGAAGGAATCACACAAACGCATACGGCATCCATTCCAGTAATATGGAAGATAACGGAAAGGGGAAAATAATGTGCTTTCAGGCTCAGATTTAGCTACGGGTCAACTAGTTAACATACTTATAATATGCTTAATTGTTTCTTTGGTTCCTATTGTGGAATATTGAATTGTGAGTCAACAAACAAAGCATTTCTTCCCACATGTTTTTTCTTTTACTCTGTGTTTAAATATGTGTGCTTCCCTTCATAACTCAACATGTGTGTGTGTCTAGAAAGTTCTTCAGATATGCAAAGAGAATAAATATAATCCTGTTGCATTAAAAGTTGATGTATTAACCAATAATATATTTTGTGCAATGTTAATAATTCATGTTAATGCCTTTCTTGATCTAATTGTTGAACCTTCATCACATGTGCAGTATGTTCATACTGGGCTTTCATGAAGTCAGGGGAATAGAGAAAATATATTGAAAAGGGAAAAAAAATTACAATTACTTAGAGACAGTTAGGACGTAAGGC
This sequence comes from Tautogolabrus adspersus, assembly GCA_020745685.1. Lineage (NCBI taxonomy): Eukaryota > Metazoa > Chordata > Actinopteri > Labriformes > Labridae > Tautogolabrus > Tautogolabrus adspersus. The sequence continues at coordinate 23,000,253 of CM036542.1, forward strand.
TGTAAGGCTTTAATGTTTGTATAAGAAATTGGTCATTTTTGCTCCAATTTCACACAAGATTAATTTTATTATAAGTGCTTTCCTTTTCCAGTGAAGACTTTTAATGTGTTTCTATTTAAACTCGGCCGAGAACATCATTTGTGAAGAACAGGAATACTGCGCTGGGACAGGTTGTGTATGCAAATGATGAAACACACGTTTCAGCAAAACACCTGCAAGCTTCGAAAAATAAAAGTTCATTAATACCTGAATAAAAACACATATTAGTCAGATACTAAAGCACACACTTGCACTTGAACCTCTCATTAATGACATGCTAACACTTCATAATGAAAAGGACCTTTCTGGCCCTCAGCATAATGCCCAAAATAAAATCATTTACTGGAAGATTGACATTTCTTTTTATTGCAGTAACATATTATTTTTGTTTTACTAAAGAGCCACTCGGTATGATTTAGTTGCAGCTGATTTTAAGCCGACATCCTGGCAGTGCACTCCGTCGCTGTTAAATCACAGTCCATCAGCTTTTCATAACACTTGAAGAAACTAGCACATGACTCCTTGCCCTTTATCAAACGATGGAGTAGTCTATTTTTTACTATCAGCTCAAGTGCTTCTCTGATTATATTAGCATGTTCTTACCAGTAAGAAGGCTTTTCCATCAGGGGTCTGCACAGAGAAGTGGAAGGTGCTCATTGAGTTGGAAATACCAAATAACCGTGCAGCTACAGTCCTCTCCAAGAAGAGAGATCTATCAGAGAGAGAGAGAGAGAGAGAGAGAGAATGTTATTTACAAATGTAGTCTTTAAAGATCGTATCAACTTTCAGTCACATAACCATAGTAGAACAGAAAGGAGGTATTGATTGCTTTTGGAAAGATGACCTGGTTTCATTTTTTTCCTGCCAACCGAAATCAGAATTAAAACTGTGGGGAAAAAAAAGATTTGACTCTTTATGTTTGAGTGAGGACCCAGAGCTTATTTTGAAAATAAAATAAGTAGCTCAAAGTAAAAGTCAAATAATGCTGCAGTAGTTAGGTGAAAATATAAACCATCAAATACAGTGAGAGATATGGATGTATATTAGGGGCTGGACTCACCAGAGGCCTCGCGACACAATATGATCACAATACTTGAGTCACGATGCGATATTATTGTGATTTGAAACATTTTGGGATATGCTGAGAATTGTGATACAATATATTGAGATTTTACTTTTTTAACTGCGTATTATGTCCACAAAATTAAAGGCAGGGTTGGTAATTTTCAAAAACTAGAATGATTTTGAAAGTAGCATTCCCTCAGTGCTCCGTCTGCACCCACCCCCTCCCCTCTGTGCTCCCTCAAAAGCCACGCCCCTCACTTACATGCACAAGCACCATTGGTCCAGAAGCGAACCTCAGCTCATGCTTTGACTTTGAGCTAGTCCATGCACGGGGTAGAGAAGGAGAAGGGAGACAGGGAGGCATGATTGGTTCATCAGATTGGTACCTCGTGGCAGACATTGGTCGAAGTTTTTACATGCTTACAACTGCTACAGATGACGGATTTTCTTTGTTCCTTTTTCAGAGCACACGAGTTATTCATTTTTGTCAGGACCTAAAGACAATTTTAACCAGAATCTTACAAAATTACCAACCCTGCCTTTAAACTAAATCAAGAAGTGTTTTGTCAAATAAAGCATTTTCAGTTTGTTGACCTCACCCTGTAAAAGGCTGCATGCACCTCACCATCTGAACTGTTAGTATTTTGAGTCTGATCAAACTTGAACGTGAATTTTTAACAATGCAACATGTTCAAATTGAAATGTGCAACCCCTCCAGCAATAAAATACAAATATCAATACTTTGCTGCCATGAGACGATGTAATATCGCCACACAAAATATTGTGATACTATGCTGTATCGTTTTTTCCCAACCTCTGTGTATGTGGAATTATTCCACCCTGCACTGTGGGAGATGCGGCTATTAAAATGTTAAATTGAATTATTATTACAAAAAGCCTGAACACAGCACTTACAGGAATGATTCCCAAAATGTCAGCAAAATCCAATCAGTGGTGTGTCAGATAGTGGGCGATACAAATGAACTACAACAGGTTTATAAACCCTGAACATCTTTCACTGTGAGGGGAAAAAATAACAACACAAGTTAAACTCTAATGACTGTGTGTGACTTTGTTGCGTCTCTTTCATCTCGTGTTTATAACTGGCACCCCCTATTTATTCTCCGATGAAAGGATGTGCATCAACAGCTGCAGTTTACAAATTGTCACCACTCGCAGCTTGGATCAAAACCTGCCTGTTAAGCAAAGCTTCGGGCTTCCTGTCTCCAACAGCAGGCTCCACCACCACCTGTGTGATGTACAGTTTCAGAGTCTCTGCAGGAGACAACAGATAAAAAGTGTTTATACGTATACAATGCTAAAAAATCTGATTATTCGTGAAAAAAATGAAGAGCTATCATGTACCTGGGGCGACAGCCTCTCCTAGAACTGATGAGCAGCTCCTGCAGGAGATGAGTACGAGGCGGCGGCAGGCTTTCTGCACACAACAAAGGTAAAAAAATAAATAAGAGAAAATCATTCACAGCATGCACCCACTCGTAACGTAGCTGTTTAAAACTGCAATCAATAGCTACTACACTATAACCAGGATGGAAGATAGAAGACAAAGAGAGACAGAGAGATACACAGCAGGCAGATTATCATTTGTTCTGCTGCTCTTCTACCTGCCTCTCTTTCAATCTCTCAGTTTCAGACATGCAGAGAGTGCCTCTCGTGCAGATAATGAGTAATAGACGAGTATGGAGATCAATCCTCGTCCAGTGTGCTGGAGTTTGACTTTACTGATTCAGCTGTCTGAGCCGTCTGTGTGGGTGAATGTACAGTATGATATGACTATGAATCCTTAAATTTAAAAAGTCTGGAATATCAAGTTTTAATTTCACAACCTACTTTCTCACAGCCACAACTACTAACGTTTGTATTACTGTTTTTATACTTATCATATAATCAAACTCCATTATAATGATTCTGTCATACAGACTTTGTAAATTATTATTTGGTTAAAGGCTTGGTTTGTTCTCGTGCTTAGCATAAATAATCTAAACTGGTGTTGTCCTGTTCACGTGCCCTACCTTTGAATCTTGACTGTCCTCTGACGCGACAGGACTCACTTCCTCAGTGAGAGTCTGTTCACAGCTGCTGTCTCTGGCCAAGAGGAGGAAGGTGTCACCCATTAAACAATCCTCTGCTCGGGGCAGCAGCTTCCTGTTAGCAAACGGATCTGGATGGCAACACCAGTCGTCCACGATGGCGTTCCAGTTACCATTAGGGAGAGGAAGAACTCGCTTAAACACTCTAAAGATGAGGGGAAAGAAGAGAAGCAATTACACTTTTTATTTCAATCGATGTTTTGTGATATTTGAAAAAATGTTTCTTAATATTCCTGAGTTTTCTTGGGACCAGAGAAGATCAGAATACGATAGAGAAGAGTTTCAAATTGACGCCGTAGACTGAGGACTGAGTCACATCTTCAGTACTTTCTAAAAACACATCTTTATGAAATATAGGAAACTCTTAACAGTCATTGGATGGACAATATGTTTACCCTGGCACAGCAGAAGATCAGGTTAAATATTTACGATATCTTATTACTCTTGCTTTTGCAACATATTCCTCTTACTAAATGGTAATAACAAGCGTAGGATCCATAACGTGTATTTTCACCTCTGTTGATTATCGGTTATGTTTTGCTCCTTAGATGGGTTTCATATCACTTCAGGTAATTTGCAGTGAGCGTGGGTTTACCGTATTTCACCTGTTCAGTGGTGTGGCGGGAGGCAGACAGAGGGTGAGTGGGTTTGCATATTTTCTGTTGCCTGTTATCGTCATTGTAATCATCATTACTCTTTTCTTCAATAAATCAACAAACCTATCTGGACTTTGAATTGTATTTTTATACGAATGACACAGTGACACTTAGGCTCTTCAATCTAAGCCGCCACACTAACAAGTATTCCAAATGTTCAGTCAAAGCTGTAATCACTCAGTAATGTTTCCTCTTTGGTTTAAAATAGTTGTAATAAAAGAGATGCCCTGATCCACTTTTTTTTCAGTTCCGATCCGATTCCGATACATATGTACCGATACCATTATTTTTACATCATAACTAATGATGTCATAGTTGTTGTTGGTATTATGTGTGAGGCTACACGAAGCTGTAGTAAACAGCATTGCATTGCGCTGGCTTCACATAAAACAGGAAGCAGCAACAGATGTCAGGTTTTTAACTAAAATCTTTTAAACTGAAATGTAAGAATTTTACTTTTTAACATATAGAAGGAGCTGTTCCATCTCGTCTGAATGTCGTCATGGAGACAATTTGTGAGCACTTCTTACAGTTCAGTCTGAATGTCTTCACAGTGAGACTGCGAGCTGAGAACGTTCCCCCGATCATCTTTCTTGATCAGTGACGTTGATCGGCGCCGTGAGTCCAATATCCCATACGGAAATTACTTCAATATTGGACTCAATATCGATAAGATCGGTCCCATCTCTAGTTGTAATCATTTTCAATCACCTAATCCCATACTAACATACAGAATTTTTTTGTATTTTTGACCACTTGAGCACAGTGGAACGAGCTACAAACACAATAATGGTATCCAGTATTATCACCTCATTGAGCGGTTAAAGCGAACATGTTTTCAAACAGTTGTTTTTGAATTATTCAGAAACGATGAAACAACATTAGTATTTATTGTAAGTAATGTCATGCAGGTCCTGATTAAACGTCATCATGCAGCTGAAACAAGGTTGATGAGGACCTGAGAGACACTGATCAAAGGAATAATGGTTTGGACTATAAAACGCACACAGTGAGTTGAAGGACCCTAAAAAAGCTCAGGGGGACAGAGATGATCTGTAGTGATGGTTGCCTGTCACATGAGGAAAATTGACTTATTGTCAAATGAATAATCCTAATAAATGCAGCTTTAATACAATATTCAATGTATTGATTATAGTAAAGCACTTAGTGAGTTGAACTAAAGAACATACAGAGGGAACGTTCTGGTGGTTGCATTCAATGATGGCATTTATATTTCTGTGCAGCCATAGAAAAGAACATATTGTTCTTAAGCACAATGATGCCTAATGTTATTGAAAATCTAACTTTTAACCTGCTTCAAGCACTTTTCCTGCCCCGTGTACTTTCCTCTGCTGTTGTTGAAAGCGAAAAAAAGATGTTTTTGGCAGCTCGGAGCTGGTTATTGCTGAGAAACATAGCCAGGGGCCAAGGGTCTAGGTAATGCATCTACTGCAATTTTCAGCATGTCACATTGCTGACCAGAGAAAGCAACAAGCTTAAGGCAATAAGAACAATAACGCTGTCCAGCTGAGCCACCTCAAGGGAAGAAAGAATTGTTTTTTAATAGGCAGCAGCACAGACCTTCACGTCATCACGCCGACTCAATAACTCTAACCCAGTCAGGCTGACAGCCGTGGACTCTTTTTCAAACTCAGTCCATCATTTTTTCTCTTCCAGACTACCACTTCTACCGGTCGGTCAAAACCAACAATAAACAGCGGCTCTCCCCCTGAGGAGGAGGGTGTACATAAAAACCCATTTCCACTGATACTCCTTTGTGTTTCTGATCCTCACCTGTCCTCGAGCAGCCGGGTCATGCAGCCCTGGCAGTAGAAGCAATACGTTTCTTTTGCCCGAAGTGTCTCTATCACGCTGCTGGAGGCATCTGAAGAAGGCAAAAAAAATTAAATATGAGTTTGATTTTGTGAACGAGTGGTAACCTTTTACTATAAAGTACAAAATCGATAAATACTGGGTGGCAAAGGAGGCCTGGCAAGGGAGTGGACAATCCATCTGATTTTTATTGTATTGACAATAACTGTCCTTGGCTGTTACTTCCTATTTTGCCAGGAGGGACATACAAAATCTCAGGAAATGCCAAAAGCTTGAGTTTGTTGATATTATGCAATGACTCAGGGGCACACTTTTGATGATACCAGATCAAATCAAACGGGAGTATTCTCATGACTCTGATGATCAGTTGCTTTTGGGCCGCTGAGGAACCCAAGAGCAAAATTGACACCTTTACTGTCCCTGATGACCAAGTGACTCAATCCAATTAGTTCAAAATAGACAGCGAGCTCTAAATAGCTACCAAAAATACTTTGTTCTCGTGTTGGCACAGAGGAGGCGAGCAAAGCAGAGGGAGGTTGCACGTGTCTGAATATGCTTCCATAGTTGTCCTCAAAATTACCTTCATCTGTGCTTCTTGTGACACTTATTCGCAGTCGGAAATGTAGCTCGTCTCCACAGGATTCTCCTGCAGGTGTTGGGAGACAGGATCCCTGCTCGAAGGTGACTCCTGCCGGCAATTTCAAGCTCAGCTCGCCCCGGGGAGTCAGGATGTGGAGGGAACAATCTCCGCCAGTCACGACCACGTCTGCAGGACTTTTGGCTACATCTTTCCTGGGGAGCAGAAGCAAGCAGACACTTCACAAACACACGTTTAAGAAAATGACCACCAGAAATAGAAAAAAAGAAGAAATATGCTTATTTTCTCTACATTGCTGAGAGATTAGAAGAACAATGCCTCTTATTTCTGCATGGTATTATGAAACTAGAGCCAGGGAAGAGCAAGCTTAGCTTAGCACAATGAATGGAAAGAGAGGGAAACACCTAGCCTGGTTGCTGTTGTTATGTTTTCACTGTGAGGTTGATGGTAACAGAACTCCAGGGAGCCACAGCACCTTGCCAATAACATACTGCACGTAACCCCTTCTAAATAGTGGCATTTGTTTTGTACTGATGTTCTAATAGACAACATATCTTGTGTTGATCAATGAGCTGATTAAGATGTTTTAGACTGACTTTTTTTTTTGTCTTGGAGCAGAGTCAGAGTCGTTTCCAGTCTTTGTCAGTCTCAGTGAATGCCTCTGCCTGTAGTATCAGTGTTTTTATGTCTTTCTTAGAAAGAATAAGAATCAGCTGCAGCACTTGAGGAAACATTTGACTAAGAGACTGATTAATGGAAGAGAAGCCTAGATTTTTGAGATGTTTGAAGTGACTGTTAATGATGCTTAAATTGTAATGACTTAAGAACAAGCCAATATCCCAAACATGCCAACATCTACTCATACAGATATTGATTCAGGGAGATTTTTTAATTAGTCATGGTCTCAATACAGTGAAGAATGAGCCAGCCTTTAGTGCATTACACAGTGTATCATTTAGAAATATATGTTAGTACACGTACATGGATGACCCTGATGAAGGACACAAGCTGAAACGCGTCGGCCTATTAAAGTTTTTAAAGTTGATCTTCATACTACAAGTGTCTCTGGAGCTTTTTGACCTCTTCAGGCCTTTCACTCTTCATGCACCTCGGTACAGTAGTTGGTCGTTGGTGAAGTTTTTCCCAAAAAATCCTACTCTGCTTCTCCAGTGCACGTACATGCTAGGGTTGTCAACATTTCTAATACTTTTTAATATCACGTTTGTTGCGTTTTAATCTCTGTTACTTTAATGATCGGCAGGTTCAAAAAGTCCCTACACTTAAAAATAAATAAATAACCTACAAATCTTGAGTCAGATTTTTAAGCAGATAGCAGGAGTTTTCCTCCATTATTTGGGAATTAAAAAACAAGTATTTACCCAATATTAGGTGCCTAGCACTTGATTTTTCGCTACTGTTGTATTGATACAGGTATTGATATGATTTTCTATTAATATCAATACCTTTCTAAGTTTAAAAATCTGGTATTGTGACAATCGTAATCATACCAATCAAAATATTGGTTCGTCAGTTATGCGCTCTTGGTGGAGAGACCACTGTATGAGAAAAAGACCCCTACAATATGACTATTATAATGTCTGGGTCGGCCCAGCTCTGCAAAGTAAAAAAAAAACTTTGTTAAATAATATTGCTCCATTAAAAATCCCCCCTGAACCTCCGGCTCAGTGCTGCTGTCTCAGCTAAAGGAAGTACTGAATTATGACTGAGTAGCTGAGAGAAGCACAGTTTTCACTGGAAACAACCTGGATGCAGGCTAAGCACTCTCTCTGGTCAGACTACTTTTTTATTGGATTTTCTTTTTTTCCCCTCATGGCATTGGATACGGTGTGGCTGAAATCTGAGTGGATGGTTTCTATTTTATCTCCTTTTTGAATAAATGCTTAACTGAGGTTTGTCTGACCTTCACAATACTCAAAGCCCTGTATTAGTTGCACAACATTTAGTCAGATAAAGTAAGAATCAGATTTCTTCCACAATGTCTCTGCACTGTAAAGTGTTTGCTTTTGGAGGACAGAAGAGAGGAGCAGAGCTCATTTTGTCACCTGTCATATCTCTTAACTCCATCTAGTGATGATGGAGGGGAACTACACCCACATCCAACTAGCACAGGCTCCCTTATCAAACATGGTCTAGCTCTGTAGTTGCCACACTATATTATACAACTAAAATGAACATGTGATTACAACATGAATAAGTATGAAATCATATCAAACTCAGCTCCGTCCATTGAAACAGGACAACAACAATATGCCATCAAGCCATTTAACAAGGGACAAACAAAAAAGACATAAACACCAAGTCATAATAGCAATATCACAGAACAACAAAAAATCTATTACAAGAACAATTCCTGCTTTTGAGCCCCGATTATGAATGAGTACCAGAGACTAAATCTACCATAGATGTATACTTATTAAGACAAAGAAAATTCAACTCATTTATAAAATTCCAAATGTCTTTCTGACCGAAGTACATTGAAAGGGCTTCACATACATAGTTTTTTTTTTTTAACAAAAACTTCATTAAGATATTTAACACATTACTGTGGTATATTCAGTCAAATGTATACATACTGAAAGAGAACCTGAAACTTTCTCTCTAAGGTTTATTATGGGAAACCTGATCCGCTCAAACCCATATTTGGAGCAACATGCTTCTTATATTTTTGCCAATAAGTCGAAGAAATGGCTGTTTAGGTTGGAGCAGTAATTTTGGGAAAAGGACCTGTAGACCTACCCACATATAATTTGTGCTTGAGAGAAATAGAAAACACATTTCATTTTGGAATGAAGATGAAGAGGGACAGAGGAAATATGTTTGAAAACATCTTCATGTGGGTAAGCAAAAATGATGTACAGAGTAAAGTAGGCCTACCTTATTGTTTTAATCTTTCAAAGTATGTTGTATTTGTACAATTGTATCCACATATAAACCTAGTATGTGCCTTTACTGATTTTTTTTGAAGGATTTGTCAATGAAATAGTTTTAAGATATTACCAAAAGAATAATCCAAATTATATTTCTATGTTGTCAAGATAGAAAGAGCCTTTGAAGATTACGATGAGCCTGTGTTAGCAGAATGTGTTGTTGCCTAACAACCAGAGGACACAGACGACCATCAGGTTAGCTCCTGTTCAGTCAGACCACACAACTAGTTGACTTGTATTAAATTGCCACTGCGGGCTGCTGACGGAAAATTGTTTACATTTGTGTGTTAAATGTCGAACAACTGTGACACACATGACTAAAGCGGCTTCATTCAAACTACCGTAAACTTTATTTACAGCTTCTTTCTCGGTGCAGTTCGGAAAACGTAATTTCTCTTCACATTCATTAGGCTAGGAAGCTAATGCTTTTAGCCAACCTAGCTTTTCTTTTCACGTTTTCGATATATAAATTCGCAACCCAAACAGATAGATCATTCTTATATTAGAATAATGCTACGTATGTGTAACTGCTTAATTAAATATCTAAATAATTACCCGACAATAAGTAGTCCACTCTGAAGCCTTTTTCTCAGCTCTAAGAAAACTCCAGCTCCATGTGTTTTGGATGGCATCTTCAAATCTGACATTCAGACAGCGCAAACTGAGACAGGTTCACAATTAAATCACGAACTTATCGACATAAATGTTGCTCAATGACTCTGGATAGAAACATAGCATCCAAAGTAAAACAAACAAAAGCACATCTATCAGTTTTAGGAGATTCTGGAGATTGATTCTTGTCTGCAGCGTGACGTTACGGTCGGTGTCACTTGACTCAAAGTAAATAAGAGTATCCGGTCAGAAATTTCAAAATAAAATACCATCAACATTCATGAGCTTATCCTATATTATTTTACAATATGCAAATATACTTTTAATGAATAACAGAGTTCTGGTTTGATTGTAATATGCAGGTTTTTTGCATTTTTTGCAATCTATGTAGACTGTGTTATTAACGGCCTGAATGTTTTTATACTGTTTTATGTATATAAAGAGCCTAAGACAATTTTCCACCTCTGGTGGACAATAAAGATTTATTCTATTCTATTCTATTTTGATCGATCTGTTTTCATAGTGAGTGACAGACCAAGAGAGATTCCATTTTAAATTACAGCACACAGGCCTTTATAAATAAGAACAGTCTTAAATACATAGTATTTGTACCCTTTATGGATATGCACCATGTAAGCAAAACTAGGATATTACGACTGCAAGAAATAGATTTTGACTCAGTGCCATAAGATTAGCAAATGACTCTAGAGCTCTCAAAGCTGGTAATGTGCTTTAGTTGGGTAAATTGGCAAGAATTCCTTATGACCCAGATAAACTGGCATTTTCTACCCTTAGTAGTTGGGTACCCCATTTGCACATTTTTCCTTGTCAGTAATCAGGGCATGCTCAGGCTTGGACAGAGTTATGGAAACTTAATCAGGCAGGTGCTGCTATTGCCAAAAGGGTTTTAGTACCCAAAACAAAGACACAGTTTTAAATAATAATGATAATAATAATAACAATTACATAACATTCATAATAATAACATTCATAATAATACATTTTATTTTGTACACTTAACATTACCAAAAACACTTTGAAAAAGATTTGACTATTTGCCTTTCTAATTTATTTTGAATGAAAACCTAACTCTATCCTGTTTTTTTTGGCTCTATGTGTAGGTAACTTTACAGAGTTGAGAGGCGGAAGACGTGCATGCGGAAACCCGAGCAGTGTGACGCTGTGGTTGGACGCGCCGCTGATCTGCAGTGCAGTCTGGGAGCTGTCAATCCACTTGCTTTGTATCTCTGGCACTGGAAACTACTGACGCGCTCATCAATGTTTATGTACACCCAGCAGAAAAATACTGAGAAGAAGGGAATATGTAGGGAATAATTATCTATTGTCTGCTTCCGGAGCCGTCTTGTAAAGGGGCGTGACTTGTAATAACGGGTGTCATCTGAGCCGGGCCCTGCATCTCCATCATATAAATAACCTACCAACGTTAGCCAGCCTGCTACTCATATTATTGACGCTGTCAGCCTTTTTTACCTGGCGAACCCGGCACATGGTTGAATGACATTGGTGGCCTATGTCCTACACAGGTAAGCTTTAATGTAAGCTGTGAGTTTTAAGGTTAGGTGTCATGTAGCTAACGTTAGCTGAAATCATCTCACCTAGCTAGTGACAGGTAGCTGCTAGCTATAACGTAAGCGTTATTGTTCATCTCTCAAACACAGCTCATAACGGCAGGTAGGCGTTTATTACTATTTATGACTATTCCTCAACTAAAGGTGTGTTTATAATTATTTTCTTAATATGTGTCTTTCATAAAAAAAGGCTAAAATGTCCGACAGGTAACTTTAGGCGTACCTGTTCTACCCTTACTGTTTTGTTGACACACAAGTGTCTTTAGCCAGGAGCAAAACTGCCAGCTGTCAGAAACTATCTCTCACACAATCATTGCATTTTTAAGAATTTACAATAAAACAACTGCCTCATTAAGAGTGTATTTCTGAAAAGTTTTCAAACGTTGTGAGGATCATGTTAGACTCCATACACTTCTCTGATTATTTGCTATAAATACCTTTCAAGGCAGACCATTTGACAGTATCAAATCGCACAGGTGCGACTTATAACAGTGATTAGTAATAGCAGTGAGCCTGATGAAGATGCTTTGCTGGGACAATTACTCGGTACTGAGTCACCATTAATCTTATTACTGTAGTTCCACCCTTCCTGATATGACAAAGTAAAATTAAATATCTACCATGAAAAAATGTATTGATCTGCCAACAGGGTAAATGTGAGATTGCTTCTTTTCATTTTTAATTATTTTCAAGCCTTAAAAACATATGATTATCCTAAAATCACTTAATATTTTAATATTTGTTGTAGGAGTCGACCAATTATCAGCCTGGCCGATATTTGGCCGATTATCAGCGGTGTTTTCTTTTTCTGATCACTGATAAAATTAATTAATTAAAAAGTGCTTTGGCTCCGCTGCATGTATGTTTCCCTCTGGGTCTGTTTTCAATCATTACCCCTTTTTTCTCTCCTAATGTCCCAAACACAACACTATCTGATTGGCCAAACGACATGAGTAATTGCACCAACATTGTCTGGTTGAGCATTTAAACAAAGTCTTGTGTTTGAGTTTGTAATATTCTAAATTCTAAATTTTGACTGAAAGATTTTCATTTTGACTGTAATGCATATCGGTTCCAAATATCAGTCATCGGTTTCATGTACTAATAATAATCTGTATCAGTATCAGCTGTGAAAAAGCAATATCAGTCGACCCCTAATTTGTTGGCCTAATATCCTTTTTTATTAACGATTACACTATTACACTTGTTATCAGGTTATCAGGACAGACAACATACAGGTCATGAGGCCATCTCTTATTAACCTGTGTTAAACAACTCCAAATAATATTGTAGCTTGTCAGCTGAAGACCTGGGCGATAAAACAGCCACGATAATTATCGCAATATAATTTTTCTCAGTGTTTTCCAGCAATGTGCTTATGATCGTGAAATGTTCCTCTGTTCAAGTATATCTGTCATTTTCTGACTATAAACAACGATTAAACCACAGTTAATCATCTGGTTACTTCAACTTTCACTCAAGAGATAAACTCCTTTAAATGGGAAAGAAATAATGATTTGACATTTATCGTGATATTGATCGATATCGACTGATATTACATTTTTTATCATGATTACATTTTTTGTGATGTCGCCCAGCCCTAGCTCTAGTGATGCTGTGTGTCGTAGACTAAACATTTCTGCACGCTAACGAGATCCAATTTCATATTGATGATGTTAGGAAGGCCATGTGATGTGAAACACCAAACAGAGTTATCTCTCTCCTGTTCAACAGACACAGATATCTGTTGCTGTAAAGTACAGGAGATGCATTGTCTGACTCAATGCATGCTGCACGATGCTGACTCCTCTTATTCTCGAAACTTTGCAGATTTTTTTTTAACGAGATGCCTCTTTATGATACAGCAAGCTGGCTGTCTTTCTTTATTTCAAAACATTCAAAGCATACAAAGTAACGGCTGCTCATGTCAAACTTTACTCCTCCTGATTACAATGGCTTTTTGTCATAAACAGCTCCATCTATACACTAAAACACTCCTAAAAGTATGCATTGTTTCTTTACGGTCAAGTGTGAAGCTTATTTAGCTTGTACTTATAATCTGTATTTTTTGGATCTTAATGTTCTCACCGTCTAAGTGGTAGAATCAGTCATCTCTCAGCCGGAAAGTCAGGGGGTTTGATCCCCAGCTCAAAGTATCCTATGGCAAGACACTGACCCACAAAAATGCTCCCACTGCCACGCCAGTGGCCTGTGTGGGAACTGAACAGTACTGATGGACAGTTTTGTACTATACATAGAAGTCACTTCCATCAGTGTGTGAATGTGGTGTTAATTTATGAATGTGACATGTAGGGGAACAGCTTTGAGTAGTCACAAGAATGTGCTATACAAGTTCAAGTGTATCCATTCACCAAGTCTATTTGCTTTTTTGTCTTTATTGCAGGAGTGATGTACCTATGTGTGCCTGGTGTTTTACATTAGCATACTAACCACCCAGGAGGATGAATGCAGAGGAAGTGGAGCTGCTCAGTGACTCCAAGTACAGGAACTATGTGGCAGCAGTGGACAAAGCCCTCAAGAACTTTGAGTACTCCAGCGAGTGGGCAGACCTCATCTCTGCACTGGGGAAACTCAACAAGGTATGGATCATTTTCTTCAATATCCAGATCATGATTATTTTACATGGTAACTCCTGGGTTACTCAGGATGAACTAAACAGGCCACTGCCAGGTTGATTATTATGCTACATTGAGATGTATTCTGATCAATTGTACAAGGGACACTGGAGAGCATGTTAGTCGATGGTAACATTGTGTGAGGCCAGCACAGAAGACCAGTAACGGTAATGGGAGAAGGTGTTGTTATCCAAAGTTGAAATATTTTAATTGTTAAGTTGCTCCATCACACAGAGAGAAACCGTGAGTGATCTGAACAAGAGGATAATGATATTGCCATCTTGCTGCTCAAAGTTTAATCTTAAGGCAGCCGGACCTGGTTGAGGTTCTCGAACTTATTCCCTTGGACTACAGAGTTGTTGTTTGTTTACCATTCCACCTTAATCTGTGTGGCTTTTAGGAAGGGCAATCATTCATTACTTTTAAGTTAAGGGGTGTGTTCAATTTATTACACAAGGCAAAAAAATAGCATCAAACAATGTTAATACTGCACTAAAATCTTTTTTTCTCAATAATATTGCGCTATAATCTTAAGTCTCACAGCAGTAATACCTCATGTCCACTATTCTTTACCTCATTCAGGTTTTGCAGAACAATGCAAAGTACCAAGTTGTTCCTAAGAAGCTGACGATAGGCAAACGGCTGGCCCAATGCCTCCATCCCGCCCTGCCCAGTGGAGTCCACCGCAAGGCCTTGGAGACCTACGAGATCATCTTCAAGATCATTGGTCCCAAGAGGCTGGCCAAAGACCTCTTTCTTTACAGGTAATCGTGTTATACTCCTTCCAGAGGCTAAATGTAAGCTGAGCAGAACGCTTTCGGCTAGTATCAGATCATGACAACTCTCATATCTTTTTCAACACTGCAGCTCTGGGCTCTTCCCTTTACTCTCCAATGCCGCCATGTCTGTGAAGCCTGTGCTGCTGGGGCTCTATGAGACCTACTACTTACCCCTGGGAAAGACTCTGAAACCAGGCCTACAGGGGCTCCTGACTGGGGTCCTGCCTGGTCTAGAGGAGGGCTCTGAGTATTACGACAGGTGAGCCAAAAGAATGGAAAGAAAATCACTTGGAAAGGTTATTAAAGTGCACATGTTGGCGAAAGCCATTAGAAGAAATCAGTTTATACCATAAAGTGGGACGGATTGATTTTAGATTGAATGAATGATACATGAGATATATGAGTCATTGAAACACTAATGTTCCAAACTCAAGACACAGGAGAAGACTTCTGTCTTTTGTTGAGTCATAGTGAGCTTTTCTCTTCAGACATGTTGACTGATTACACAAGAAATTTATTATCTGATCTTAGTATTGTGCTAACCAGATGATTCTGCTAAGTCAGGAAGCTTCGCAATTTTAATGTTGACAGTACTTTTATGAAGATGTTTTATTCTTGCTTCATTGAATCAGTTTTAACTTTCTGTATGGTGACCTGGTACGGTTCACTCAGCATCAAGAACCGCAACAAAATGCAGAGCATTGTTAAACTGTGTGGGAGAATCACAGGATCGTCCCTCTTTGATCTTTCCCATTTATATAGAGTGAAGTGTTTGAAAAAGGCTCAGTCTATCTCAGGAGATC
This sequence comes from Tautogolabrus adspersus, assembly GCA_020745685.1. Classification (NCBI taxonomy): domain Eukaryota; kingdom Metazoa; phylum Chordata; class Actinopteri; order Labriformes; family Labridae; genus Tautogolabrus; species Tautogolabrus adspersus. The sequence continues at coordinate 23,015,922 of CM036542.1, forward strand.
AAAGTCATCCCCTGTCCAAGGATTTTAAGTTGCTGCCGTCAGGCCGCAGGTTCAGCCTGCCAGCATGCAGGACAAAGAGAATGAGGAACTCATTTGTCCCCGCTGCCATTACCTTCCTCAATAACTAACTGTGTAACTGTGTTTCTATTGTATTTATCTATTGTCCTTTTTTTATGTTGTATGCTGACTGAAGGATGTATGCGTGTGTGCATTTATTTTACTGCTGACTGCGAGGCAAATTGCCCTCTTGCAGGGATAATAAAGACAACCTTGAACCTTGAACCTTGAAGTTAGAGCACATGATTGATCAATCTATCAATTCATCATCAATCAAAGCATTATGTGTAAAACTGCTCTAGATTGGTTGGAGAACTTGTTAGGAAATTCTCATCCTTTTACAATGTTCACTCTTACAGACTCTAGAGGGCGCTGCAGTCACACCTTCTGTGGTACATTTGGCAGAGGGGGAAACTACATCATAGGAGCTCTCATGGCTGACCTTTCAATTGTATATGTTGGGAATGCAAACAATGACTGATGAAATGAATCAGCTGCATTAATGTCCCAGACAGATATTCCCGATTCTAATAGAGTATCACCTGTCTGTGCTTTTGCTGACATGGCAGCATCATTTCTGAAATTAGAAAGGCTGATTTATAGTGGATGACATGTATTCTATTCTTTATGTATTGTTCAGTAGTCTAAGAACGTGTATTTCGGGATTGTTGTAGTTATCTTTTTCTTAGATGCCAAGTTCTGTTGCATTTTTCATAATTCAGATTTCACAAAGAGGACATTTAAATCAGTATTAACAGCTTAAAGCTGCTGTTTGTAACATTAAGATCAGTTTGGAGAATCCGTCGTCTTCTCAACTGGAAGGTCGGGGGTTCGATCCTCAGCTCCTCCAGTCACATGTCCTATGTGTCCACTTAACCCCAACTTGCTCCTGCTGCTTTGTTGGCGTTGTTAGATTGTGTATGAACTGGATTAGTTACTTCTTCTGATAATCACTACATAGCAGCCTCTGCCGTCAGTGTTTGAAGGGGTAGTCAGAACACTAAAGAAGCACTATACAAGCTCAAATCCACTTACCATTTAAAATATCTCCTGTCTTATCAGCCTTGATCACCATAATGTCCCATCTGTTCCAAATGAGATTGAGATATGACGTTCATAATGAGCTATTATGAAAAGGCACTGGGAAGAAATCCTGCTCATTTAATGGTAACTACACAAAATGCTGATTAAGATCTAAATTGTTTAATAAACAGCAGCAAGCGAGCTGTTCAGAGAAAGAATTGCATACATTGAGCATTACTGGGTGATATATATGACCCTGTGTCTCCCCCATGCTCTCTCTCTATCTATCTCTCTGTCTGTCTCTTTTTGCCTTCACTTTCACTTTGTGCTGTTAAATGATGTTACATTTGGGAAAGAAAACTCAGAAACAGAATTTACCGGTAGTCCAAGGGGAAATATAACCTTTACACAGGTCGATACTTGGCGAGCAGGTTTACTGTGTCCTCTCTGGGTTTCCATAGGACCAACACCCTGTTGGAGAAGGTGGCTGCAGCAGTGGAGCAGTCGGCCTTCTACAGTGCCTTGTGGGGCAGCATCCTGACCAGCCCTGCTGTGCGTCTCCCCGGGGTGTCCTTTGTTCTGCTGCACCTCAATCGCAAGCTCTCCATGGAGGACCAGCTCTATGTCATAGGCAGTGACATTGAACTCATGGTACAAGATAGCACACTGCATTACAAACACTCTGTGCCATCATTTTGTTATTAACATTATCACAGACATTGTGCTTTGATAAGCAGTCCATCAGATGAAATATTTAAACATCAGTGACATTAAAATAGAATCTACTAGCATGACTTAATGCTTTAGATTGTTTGCACATTGCAGGTTTAACTTTAAATACTGTGTTGATATAAATGGGTTAACAGTGTTAAGTTGTCTTATTCTTATGTTCTACATATTCTTAAATACATGACTTGTTAATACTAGATGTGCCTCTGCTCTCACCAGGTGGAGGCGGTCAGTACCTCAGTCCAGGACTCGAGTGTGTTGGTGCAGAGGAGCACCCTAGACCTGATTCTCTTCTGCTTCCCATTCCATATGAGCCAGGTATGAAGGCCTGGCTGAAAGGCATTTAATGCAGCAGGACAATGATGTGTGTGTGTTATGTCCAAAAGTGCATGGAGTATTTGACCACTTCCGACATTGCAGTCCTTCAGGAAAACCTTTATTTCAGACGAATGGCATTTCAAGCATCATATGTCTGTGTCTGTTGAACAGGAGAGAGATAACTCTGTTTGGTGTTTCACATCACATGGCCTTCCTAACATCATCAATATGAAATTGGATCTAGTTAGTATGCACACACTGATGGAGACTAATAAAAGAAAAACCGCTATGTTAAATAGAATATGAGCAGAGTAATGGCCGCTTGGATGAACGTCTGAATATGCGTCATTGACATTGGTGGTATGCTTTTGTTCATGTGTTAATGTGGTGACCAGTGTTGGGACTAACCCGTTACTAAGTAACGCATTACTGTAATGCCACTACTCTTTGTGGTAACTAGTAACAAATTAGTTACTTTCCAGATTCAGAAACGCCGTAACTATTACTGACATTTGAAAGCACTCGTTACTGTTTGTGAAACAGCCGACAACAAGCGGGCAAGGTAACGCTCACATCAGCACAGCAGCATCCTGGGAGAAAGAACGTGCGTCGTGCGCACTGTAAACAAACACCGATAGATTATCATTCAGCCGCGAGTGTTCTGTCTCTGAAATACCGACTTTTATTTTTCCTGCTCGAGTTAAGGCGAGACACGGCAGGCAAAAACATCAATTTTTTATGCACTGGTCAATTTTGAGATTTTGGGCTAATTCACTCCCTGAACATGTAATCTTTCAAACTACCATAAAGAAAATATCCAAATTATACATCTATGTGTATATTTTAATACATTTTGTCTGACCGCGGCGGTAGATTTCTCGTAAATTTGCCCGAAAGTTAGCATCCTAACGGGACGTGCAGTGTAACAGCTGTTCTCTCATGCCCGTCAAGACTGATATCTCTGAAAAGCTCTCTCTCTCCTGCACAACGCTATGTAACCCAAATAAGGACACTTCCTTTCTACCAGCAACCAATCGTGAAAGTTTAAAGGGGGGATTTAATGCTAAGAACGTAATCTCATTGGTTTGTGTTGATTTCTGATAACGTGATTCGTTCAGACGCATCACGTGGTATGCTTTGACACTTCCTGTTTAGCTTTCCGCGGGACCTTTGAGAATACATGAAAATATCTTTGTGTAAATCAGTGAAAAGAAAACAACAGTTGTCACTTGCATGGGGATGTAAAAGGAAAAGTTGTGATGCATTACCCCGTGAAATGCCCTCAGGAAGCGCTTCTGAACGTAAGCTGTCGATGGGAAACCAGGGGGGTGATTTAGAAGTGACGCGCACGCCAAACAGCCGTGGCTGCTTGTTCATGTTGCGCGATTGAATGATCTGCTTTGTGATTTAATTTGCTTTGCTTTGATTTTAACTTTTCTCCAAAGTTTATATTTCACACACACAGGGCACTGTGCCACCCACAGCCTATGCAAGTCTCTCTTTTCCCCTCTCTCTCCGTCTCACATCCACACGCACCCAAATTCACACACTGCATTGCGCGCATTAGAGCATCATTTTAAATTAACTATATCATTCAACATTTTCAATAATCATGAAACCAAATGAAATGAAGTCAAAAGCATGTTTTAAATAACTTTGATTGCAACAAGTGCACTGGCCAGCTGCGAGTTGCGCTCGCTGAATCTTAAATCCATTTCACCAAGCACCGCGTCCAGAGCGCAGAAATACAGTCTCTGAAGTTTTGTTTTTTTGGTCATCATCTCCTCTGTGACCCGTTGTTCCCAAAACGACGCACGCATCAATATCTGTGTTTGCTTTGCGTCTCCGTTTGGGCCTTGCGGGTCAAAGTGACGCGCTGACAGCCGCGGCCATGCCCCGCACTTTATTAAAATCCTCGTCCAAACGGAGTTGTCGCGTCGTCCGTACACCTCTCTTGTAAATGCACCGTGCTCCATCATCACTGAAGCTTCTCATGCTTCGTTTTAAAAATGTTAATGTACAGCTGCTTGCAGCTGGTTCTGTGCTGAACTCTTATAAATAACAGAATATCGAGTGGAAGCTTTTCAAAACGGGAGGGGTAGTCGTGTTTGGGTCTGTGCGCGGATAAATTGAGCAGATTAAAGTTGTTTGTTGCAAAAACTAAATTAATTTAAAGGGGAAAACACATTTGATACAAATACAAACCTAATATTAAAATATACCCTAAGATAAGAGTAAAAAAAGAAGAAAGAAGTAAGTTGACCCCCCCCCCCCCCCAGCGCATATTCCACACCCAGGTATCGCGTCATTCTGTAGGAAACACTGTGTAACATTATGACATTATAACAGTAGCCTATTTGTTTTGTATGGATGGAATAAGGATGGATTCATACAAATAGAATAAAGTGCCATCTCATTCATGATGTTGTGTTGCTCAGTTTGACTTTTACAGAACAGATTTTCTATTCGGTTACAAAAACAAAGGAAATAAGCCTTCTTATCAAATGAGTATATTGCCAGGACAGTGAAGTGAGGGGTGAGGGGCCTACATATGGAGCAGACATGGATAACTAGCCTGTTAACACTCATGGGTGAACTTTGTGTTCTGTGTGGACATTTTGTCTTCTGATGGACATAAAGCGGATGAGAGTTGCACTTCTGGTGGTAAATTAGTGTGTCTGTATTTGTGGTTTTCTGTGGTTGTATACAGTTGAAGGTCTTATATGGCAGTGTTGTTTTATCCAATTGTTAATGTCCATGTGCTAGACATGGTCTATATTGTTATAACCAATGAACTGACTAGTTGTTTTGCTTGTTAGGAATGTTTTCCTTTAGAAATGTGTGGAATTTTACAATACAAATCTTTAAAGGCCGTTTTCTCAAAATGAGTTTTTTGTCATCTTCCGGTACACTTATATAAGCCTATGTAGCACCTATGTACACCAAACCTTCCAGTTATACACTTGGCAGTATTCTGCAGATATTTACAGAGGGATTTGTTAATAAATCATTCCTGGCCTGATTTATGTGACATTTTAATCAAAAAATATGGCGAAAATCGATGTTTTTAAGGCTATGGACAGTATATTTTGATTTCCTAGGTAATGAAAGCAGATATCCTTAAATCCCTCTGTAAATTTATTTCCATCTTGTGTGTTAACAAAATGAAAAAAAAAATTTGCACCTGACTTTATCATATCTTCAGATAAATGTACCGGAAATATATGCAAAATCGCGCATATTTAATGAGATAATGCCTAATTTGCATAATTTAACATAAACATTTCTAAAACTTGTAATACATTTTTTGTTCATACTTGTGTAAGTAATCAACTGAGGAACTTTCATGGTGATATCTATTATTTAATTTTTTTAGCCTATTCACCTGTAGTGTCTCGCCTTAAACGACAATAATATGTGCAGGAAAGAAAACTTCTCTCACAAAAAAGAAGCACCGAGCTAAACAACAACACGCTTCTACTAAACTAGCTGTCAGAGAGAGCGACACTGCAGACAGCGGAGATTCAGGTGCAGCTCACGTTAGCTCAGCAGACCAAGGAGGAGACACTCCATACAAACAGCCAGCTTGATTTAAAACACCGCCTGCTTCACGATCTGTAAGCCGGACTAGTAGACTGATAGACAGGTATGTTAGCGACGTGTTTCATATCAACAGTTGAGTCTGGTGCCTTTAGAGATACAATACCTACATTTTGAAAACGACTAGAATGTTATTTAAAATGTGCGTAAATGTGTTTACAGCACAATTCTGAGACAGCAATACTTAATAATCTGAACGCTCAAGTTACTTCATCAAGTAAGTATTTATTTTATAACGCAGTAAGTTACTTTTTGATAGTAGTTACTAGTAACTGTAGATAGTTACTAAAGTCCAGTGACGTGCCAAACACTGGTGGAGACTCATGCTTGCTTGTGTTCAGTTCTTCACCTCATAATATTTCTGGACCAATAAGACTGGGACACTGCTCTTATCTGACATCTGCACTGTATGTGTGTTTGTTTGTGATTGCATGTATTAGTAAGTTTATACATGAGAAAGAACCAATCTGTACTGTTCTGTTGTGTTCAGGCAACTCGCCCTGACATGATCCGGATCCTGTCAGCCGCTTTGCATGTGGTTTTAAGACGAGACATGTCCCTCAACCGCAGACTCTATGCCTGGCTGCTTGGTATGAGACACACACACACACACACACACACACACACACACACACACACACACACACACACACACACACACACACACACACACACACACACACACACACACACACACACACACACCCCCCACCCACCCACACACACGCACACACACACGCACACACACACACACACACACACACACACACACACACGAGCACATAAGGTAATTGTATGCTTTGTCCATGTTCTGTGAAAGACACCAGTATCTGTTGTGGTCATTGTCTTTATTTATTTTCTCTTCTTTGCAACTCTCTGTGGATGAACTTGATGGTAAGTGTCTGCATGGCTAAGAATTGCCACTGAAGCGTACTCTTCTCTTCAAAACAACTCATACTATAGACGGCATTAGATCATTCCACATCTCTAGAATACTAAAAGTAAGGAGGAACGCAAAAGGAGCCAAAGACCTTCTTCTTCTTAAAAACAAAACCAGAATCAGAATGGGGAGAGAAGAATAAGGAGAAGGGGATTAACTGGAAGATACCGATACTTTCGAATAAACTTAACATCTCTGTCTGCTATACACCTGAGATGTTTTTATGTGATTATAATTGTATGTCTTTGCTCTATGAAGGCTTTGATAACAACGGGGTGATGACAGGCCCCCGGAGCACTCGTCAGAGCAACCCAGAGGAGCATGCTAGCCACTATTTCAACACCTTCTCTAAAGACATGCTTGTTCAGGTGAGCTCCAAAGAGTTTAAAGTAACACGGGAAAAATGTTTTGTGTTAGCATGTGTCATATTAGATTCTAATAAGTGACCAAATCAGATGTTTCCTTACAGCCGAGGAGTATTTTTAATGGGGTGTGGAAGTGTGTATCTTTATCATTGTTGTCTGCTGTACAATATTACTACTCCTCACATCTCACACATCCGCCCTGGGGTTTGCATCTATATGTGCCGTACCGTCTTCTCCTATTCCTGTAGGCCTGTCCCTTTGAAGACAGCTCCCACTTCTCCTAAGGAGCGTTACACACACACACACACTCACACACACACACACACACACACACACTCACACACACATGCACGCACGCACGCACACACACACACACACACACACACACACACACACACACACACAAACAGTTGGGTTTTCCGTATTTTCACGCTCAAAACAGCCTTTACCCTCCTGGCATGTGTGCCCTGGTACTCCAGGGGTTGGGACACGGGGCACAAAGAGCGACCAGGAGGGGAAGTTTTGTTTTTGAGTGTTTATTTATTTCATATTTTGTGTGCCGCTCTACCATCTGCTCGGAGGTAGCTATTGGAGCTCCCTCCTTTGGGAGAAGGTTTATTCTACAGAGACCGTCTGTTCCTGGCTCCAGTCATTATGTGGCAGACGAAGCGTGAAACACATACAAAAACAAAAAAAATCAAAAGGGTTTGAATCAAAATTCTTTAAAAAAGCCTAAAAAACAACAACAACTGTGTCCTCCCTCCACTGTGTCAAAAGTGACTCTGGAGTTTAGAAGTATTTTGATCTCTGCTGTTATTAGATTGTTTGTCTGTGTATGTGTGTTTGTCCTCTTTTAGGCAATGGTGGGGATACTGCAGGGTAAGGCCCGAGGTGGAGAAGAAGAAAGCATACTCATGCATGACCTAAAGCCATTTCGCATCCTCATTAGTCTGCTGGACAAACCGGAGTTGGGTAAGCTGTCTTCAATGTATTAACGCATATACAATCAGTTAGTGAGTAAGGAAATGTGTAAATAAGGATGTTTAACATACAAGCAGCCTATTACACATACTCAATGAAAGAAATCCTCAGTTCATATCATCTCATATCGGGCTTTTCAGGTCCAGCAATCCTAGAGGATGTTCTGATCGAGGTGTTTCGAACTCTACACACGCAGTGCAGAACAGAGTTGGACCTCCAAAACCAGAGTCCTTTCAGCAAAGACCACACACACCTGAGCAGGTCAGTCCATTCCCACCATTGCTCATCAGTGCCTTACAGACATTGGGTATGATACACTGAAATTAGACCTTATTTGCATAGTCTGGTTGTAGCATCATCAAAAAAGTGATAATGTGAAAATATACAGTGGTGGCCAAAAATATTATTAGTTGAATGTTGTTGAATTGGCCATTAAATACCTATAAAACCAATGAAATATCTACAAAGTCATCATTATGCTCTATACACCATAGAATAGAGCCATCATGAGGAGATGTAGGTCATTTTCCTTACCAAAAACAAGCTAGGCCTATTTCACTGTCAATGTCACAATCGAAGTCCGGACCTCAACCCCATCGAGCAAATTTGGGGAGAGTTGGAAAATAAACTGGACAAATCTGTTATACATTTAAAGAAAAGCCTTTGGCTTGAGTTGCAGAAGGCATGAGATAACATAAGTGTTGAGGTTCTCAGGAAATATTTTGACACTATGCCAGAGAGATGTGCTGCTGTAATTGCTGCAAAAGGTGGACGTACCAAATATTAAAGTTAAAAGTGGATAAAAACAGTACAAATATGCAGAACCATCTGCATATTTTATGAACATTATGAAATTGAAACATTTTTGGAGGCAAAAAAAGGTCAATATTTTTCAGATCTGTCAGGTGTTTTAACAATTTTGGCCACCACTTTATGCACTTTGAAAAAATGGTTGACAGAGGTGACAGAGTCACAAGCAAATCTTTTCAGATGCAAATATTTCAAATGTTTGATAACTTTGATAAATGAATGACATTATTATTAATCAACAGCATTTGAATGGAGGTTTTTGTTCATTACAAACTCATCATATCATCACGCTAATGAATCCTTCTTCCTCAGCAAACTACGTGAGAACAAGAAGACAGCAGAGCTGATCAAAACGGCCAACCTCCTGTTTAACTCGTTTGAGCCGTACTACATGTGGGACTATATCGCTCGCTGGTTTGAGGAGTGCTGCAGGTGTGTATGTAAAAACTTCTCAGTGCAAGTTACTACTTGATTCCTAGTAGTAGTTACTACTTACTACTAATGTTGCTTTGAGGTCACTCAAGTCATTTTAAGATCATTATGAATTATCCAGAAGGAAAGTCATCTTTAGGAGTGCAAAACATGCTGCCGCCATGCAGCCTACCTCTGTTTTTGTTGTTATGCTCAGCTCGTGGCGAATACTTTTTCAATCAGCATTAAAGCCATGATGGAACAAAGTGGAGCCACAGATTTCTGTCATCATCCATAGTCTGCCAACATAACCCCAAATCCCACTTACATACGTCTCTGTTGCAGGAGGACTGTTAACAGCAGCACACGTGCACCTGAGCTGTCATTGGTGGAGTTCTGTCAGCTGGTGGATTTCCTGCTGGATATTGTTTCATTGGTGAGACTCCTCTCTCTAGTTTCTGTTTTTCTGTCTTTCTTTGTTTCTTTCATGTTTTGTTGTCTTCTTCTTTCTGTAGAATTTTTCTTTTGTCTCTTTCTTTTTTCTTTATATTTTTATTTTTCCCTCCTTACATTATATTCTGATGTAACTCCACTATGACTTTACTTTACATTTTATACTGTTTGCCCTTTTTTAATTCTTTTCCTCTTATAAAATGAGATTATTTGCTTGTTTTCTTAAATTTGTCTCCCTTTCTTCCAGTTAATATTCAGTCAGTCTTCCTTTTCCACTGCCATCTTTTATTTCCTTTTCTTAGATTTTTGTCTTCCTTCAAATTTGAAACATCGTTCATTCAGGGAAAACTCTTTCTCTTTAATTTTTAAACGTCCCTCGTTTCCTGTCCCTGCTTGGGACACTTTCATCACATTCTGTTTCTCACTCCCTCTTGGCTCACACATTTGTTTTAAATCCTGTTTCCTTCAAGAACACCCCATGACAAATCCAAATTTGCCTCCGTGTTGTCAGATTTGTTGTCCAACTTAATTTTTGAAACCAGTTCTGGGGCTTCACTCAGGAGGTGTGTGTGTGCACCCCCATCTCTCCTGTGTCTCCTGTGTGAAATCTCTTTATAGGTTCAAAAATGCCGATTTTGTGTTTTCCTGCCAAAAAAAAGTGTTTGCATCCTCTTGATAATAAGCTTTTCTACAAAGAATTTCCAATCTGAGCAGCTTGGAAATCCCTCACTCCTTTATTACCCTGTTTGAGTGCTTGTGTGTGCGTGTTTTCGAAAGAGTGAGAGAAAGAGAACCTTGTGTTCTGTGAGCTTGTGTGAGAGAAGAGGAACGTGTATGGGTATGTATCTGCGTACCAAGTGTTGTGTGGCCTGTGCTCTGCTTGCTCCTGTCTGTTCAAACTATCTGCTCTTTCTCCTTGAAGCCTACTAGAAGCATGAGGGTAATCTGCCAGGTAAAGTACTGCTCTTTCCTGCTTTTTCACCTCACCCTGCTTCACTGAGGCTATGATAACATTTCTGCAACATCCTGCCAACATCTCCCAGGCCATCTGTGTTCCTGCTCTGCTTTGAGTGATCATTTCAGAATGAATGACTAAATGTCGTATCTTAATACATAAATGATCCAACTGATTGTAAGAGTAATTACACGTGGTGAAAATGTTCCCTGGCTGTTTGGTGTGGATCTTGTGAAAATGAAATCTCTGCCCAGTGTGTATTTGTTTGCTGTAAAGCTTGCATGCATGCAGTTATTTGCTAATGCATTGCTCACATATTTGTAAGAAATATGACTGTCGTAATTGGCTCCATGTTATAATACTCATTTTATCATTCAGTTGTTCCTTTTTTACCTTTTAAATGTGTTTCTTCTTGAAGTCAAAATATTTGCCTAAAACACAGAACAAAAAGAAAAAATCCACCACATGAAAATCAACAGTAAAGGTGCAAGAGGTCATTAAACCAGATGTTTATGGAAAATGAGGTGGTGTACAGTAACGGTAGTAGGTTAAATTAATTTATTGTTAAAGTGAACATCTAACAGTAGAACTTGATCAACGTGTTTAGAGCCTCATTTGGGGGAAAAAAGGATGAATATATATAGTATATATATGGTCACTTGTATTTTGAAAGACCTCATGTGATTGTTATAAAAATAAGATAATGTTATTTTATTTGAAACTACAAAAACATCTAAAATGTGAAAATAAAACCCCTTAAACTTATCATGACATTCATGGTGTTTCTAACCACAGGCTCAAATAAACGTGATTATTCTAGAGGGTGTTTTGTATTTTATTCAAATAAAAAAAAAACTGTATTACACAACTTATTATAACTATATTACTTTAATTAAAGTTTAGCGTCAGACTCAGAAAAGTACCAAGTCTTCATTCTATTTTTATATTGGATCACTTTATGGCTGGAAGGAAGGGAAGCTAAGTCCACACTGACTCCTGTTTTTTCTAACGTGTCCAGGAGACCTACATCGAGATCCAGACAGAACATCTCCCTCAACTGCTGCTGCGTATGGTTGCAGCACTGACCTGTCACCTGCAGACTCTGGGCCTTGGAGAACTCACCCACTGCCTTCGTCTCTGCTCAAAGATCCTCAGTAAAGTACAGCCTCCGCTGGTTTCCCCTCTGGCCCTCCCATCGGGCCTTGGGGCTCAGGGCCTGGCAACTTCCACTGGCAACCTCTCGAACTCAGCAAGAGATAAGAGCAGAGAAAAGGAAGACAAGCGGGTAAGGACAACTGTCAATGTTTTGTTCAAACATATTAAGGGGAGATCATTATGGATTCAGAACAGGTATTAATTTCATTTCCTGCCACGTCTTGACTTGATAACTTTAAATATGTTAAGATCAGAGGGTCAGCTGCTTAAATTGTCAGTCAGAAACTAAAACTGTTCACTTCCAAAAAAAACAAAGTGATGCAAATCATAGGCCCACTTTTTACTTTGAAAACCAGCCAGCTGATCATTCTGTGCTTTCTCTGATCCTTTTAAAAGCATTTGATAAAAACATAGACCTTGAAATTTCCACAGTAAAAGCAAATCCCAGTTTGACCCACTTCCCCTACAAGGTACTGCCCAAAACTCCATCAGTGCACTCTCTGATGGTGTGCCCTGGTCCCTGAACAGAGCTCTTCCAGCTCGTGTTGCCTCCTGCTAGTCTACTGCCCTGTGCTCTTGCTGGCGAGTCGGTCCCATGACTGGCCCTGCCAGCCCACTCTCCCTCAAACATAAGGCATTTGAAAAGTTATTGAGAGCAAATGCTTCATTTGGCTGTCCTGGTCCTCCTGGTCCCTGCCCAGCAGCCTGGTTGTTTGAGTGTAAATCGAGCTCGTTGAGTTGTGATAAAAAGTTCAGTCACTCATTCCCATGTCCAGAGATGGTTATGGGCTAGATAGATTGGGTCAGGCCCAGGAGGAGTAGAAGAGAGGACGATTAGAAAGACAGAAGATGGTTAACCAACAGCTGAGCCCAGCTCGCCTTTTCTCTCTGAGGAAGAAGAGGAGTAGACCAGCCTGTGTTGCCTCCTGGGTGAGCCATTGGAGCAGAAAACATTCCACATACATCCCTTTATTACTATAACACCCTCACATCCCCACCTCCACCCTTGAGGGATATATAGAGAACTAACGTGCCATCTGAGGCTAGGCTTCAGAATGTATCTGCTGCCTCTATCTAACTACATCCATGGAAGCCGTCAGGCTCCCAGAGACTTCTTTAGACAAAGAATGTCAGTCTGTCTGCAGCAAGATGCTAGCCTGGTGTGCAGTTCAGGGTACACAAATCCCTCATGGAAAACCCAACAGCTGTGTAGTACACACAACTGTGTAATGGTAAGGTTAACATGTTAATAATAAGCACACGTTGTCCATCTGATCTAAACTACATCTCAAAACTTGAACAAGTTGCGAGACTCTCAGAAAAATTTGACAATTTGAAAACATATTTCAGAAAACAGGTGTCACCCCTTACATTGATGAAAACTTCATTTCATTTTGGGGATCAGTTCCAGGGTCAATCATTTTCTGCATGCTGGCCCACTACAATGAAATACTGGGACATTAAGTTAAACAGAGCCTTCATTAGGGTTTAATATTTATCATCTACTTGAACATTTTAATACAGAAACAGATGTGACGTCATGATTATTAATTATTTGTTAAAATAAAGTTCTATGGAGCAACCTTGGGGTATCACTGTCACAAATGCTCGGTGGAAACACATGAAATCTGCATGTGGGCTTTCCCGGGCTTGCCTGCATCTTCAGATCCACACACACATGAACTCATCCTGTGCTCCCATCACAGTTTGCTGAACTTACTTCATGAACGTTTCTATGCTCCATCCTCCTGCAGACTTTGCCCTCTACTCTGGAGCTACCTGGCAGTGGGGAAGTGTTTGAGGATGGGGAAAACCACCCAAGTAGTCGCTCTTCTGAAAGTGGCTTCACAGACTTTGTCCAGTACCAAGGTGATGGCCCTGATGATTCAGAGCAAACTCCTCATCCCCACCCAGCAGTCAAAACAGGCCGCCGCTCTTCAGGCCCATCTCAGACCAAACCTTTGGACAAACCAGTAATGCAGTGCTGCCTGGAGCATTTCCAGCAGTTTCTCTCAAGACTAATCAGCTTATATATTACCCCTGGGCAGGGGCATAAAGCTGAAGCTGAAAGAGGTGAAGTAATGCAGGCAGGTACCCTGATTTCAGAGGGCTCCCAGCAAGGCGTTCAGATGGAGTTGTGCTCAGTAACAGGGGTGGTCCAGAGGGAGTTTGTTGCTGCTTTCACTGCTGCCTGCCAGCTCTTCCTAGAGTGCTCCAGTTTCCCTGTGTACATCGCAGAGGGAAACCTTAAGGCCTCACCCCCACAAGAAGAGCAGTTTGGTAAGTGCTATGGTATGAAATTGTTTTTGTGTTTAATTTTAAGATTTTAAACTCTTACTCATACTTTTAAAGCACTACACAGACTTTCCACCTCCTACATCACAGATTGACTCATACTGTACCTGATGAGCCTACTCGCTGCTTACAGTCCTCAGGTAGAAGCCTACTTACAGTTCCCACAGCCGGCCTTGTCACTAAAGGTGATATGAGGCTGTGGAGCCCAACCTGAGGAACTGAGGCTAGCTAAATCAGTGCAGTCTTTTAAATCACTCCTTAAAACCTACTCTTACAGAATGGCCTTTTTACAGTAAATCTGTTGATTGCCTGCTTTATCACCACCTGCTTAACTGTCCACATTCTTTTATTGATGTATTATTTGAAGATTTTACTGGTTGAACTGGTTGTTTAACTTGAATGGTTTTATATAACCTGACTGTACTTTATCTTGCTCTGTGAACAGCTCTGGTCCTGTGCTCAATATATTGTTTTATCTTGTGGTGTAAAGCACTTTGTAACTGTGTTTTAAAAGGTGCTTTATAAATAAATGTATTATTATTATTATTATTATTTTATATGTATGAACAAAAATCAAGAAAAAAGTACAAGACAATATGCTGCATTTACTGTCATGTTCAGTGGGAAGACACAAAGCATGTCAATGTAATGCTTTGGGTCATTGGAATATGTACCATCTTTTTTAATATACAGCACGTATATTCTTGATATAAACATTTAAATCCTTAAACTTCCTCTTTGCTATACAGACAGCGAGCAGGTCCGTCTGCCAGTGTGGCTGCAGACGCTGATGGATGCATGTTGCCTGGCCAATGACTTCAGCCTGCAGGGTGTTGCCATCTCCCTGCTTATGGACCTCGTGGGACTCACCCAGTCAGTTGCCATTGTGACAGCTGAAAGTGTGGCATCTGATGGCAGTCCTGAGTCCACGCAGCCCATGAGCCCCAGCCAGGGTCGCGTAGCTGTTGTCATCAGGCCACCACTCACTCAGGGAATCCTAAAGTACATTGCTGACAAGACAGACTTCTTCAAGGTAGTTTCCTCCTTTTGGAATATAGTTGAACTACTAATTGGCTTATCATTTGAAAGTGTTGACTCTGCTTAATCTCAATTTAACCTCAATCTTTTTTCTAGAATGTGGCTCTGATCTTATGGGACCAGTTGAGTGAGGGGACACCTCAGCACCATCAACGCAGCGTGGAGCTCTTCTACCAGCTCCACAACCTGGTGCCCTCCTCCAGCATCTGTGAGGACGTCATCAGCCAGCAACTCATGCACAGAGACAAGGTTTGTTCTGTTGACACTTCACGTCCCAGGCAACACCCGAATATGACACGCATAAAATAACAGCATGCACTCCTTCACTTAGTCTGTAGATAGATGCAATGTGTCAATAAAGCTCATGCAGATGTTACTCTTTTCACAGAGAATACGGCTGGAGGCCCACGTGAAGTTCTCTGTGCTGTGGCATTTGACTCGTGATCTTAACATGACCAAGTCCTCTCCTTTTAATCGCACATTTGACAGGTATGCAAGTCTAAGAAGTATGGTGCTTTAGTTTTTTTGAAGGGACTTCCATATACAGATGAATTCTCTACCAAGTGCCTTTTGTGTGATTCACTATCATTTTATTTTTTAATCTTTAATCTGCTCTGTGTTTTATGTCTGTAGCGTGTTTAATGTGCTGCTGCTGTCTAGGCCAGGACACTCTGGAGGTTTTCCTGGTAAAATACATTTAAAATGTAAATGAAATAAAAATCTTTTTTCTTGGTCCTCAGGTCTCTTTTCATCATGCTCGACAGTTTAAGTTATTGGGATCCATGTACGAGTGCTGTTGGTCGGGGTTGGCTGAATCAGGTCCTTCAGAGGCATGATATTGCTCGGGTATTAGAACCTCTTCTTCTCATCTTGCTTCATCCCAAGACGCACCGAGTGTCCATTCAGAGGGTACAGTCCCAACGCCACTGGGCCCAGGTCTTCCCTGAACCACGTAATCAGGAGCCATCAGAACCCATGTACACTCGGGACTCTGGCTTTTCTGACAGTAAGGAGCTGCTGATATTTCGTCTTTCAAAGTTTTACTTATAGCTATTATGTATTTTTGTCCACTGGCCTTTCTTGAGTATTTTTAATGAATACATATTGAATGTGCCTGTTTATATTCCTCCTTTCATATCATCTCTTTCTCTCATTAGACTTCAGTCACATCCATGGGGAGAGGGTGTCACAAGACGAGCTCCGAGGCCTGGCGATTGGGGAAATGGAGCCTTTCTGTCTCACTGTTAACCCCTTGAGTGATAGTCTGTCCTTACTGAGCCTGAGCAGTGAGAACCTACAACTAGCTGGTGAATATCAGCCTGCTGACCAGCAGGGGGAGCCTCAGAGCTCTGAATCAAGTGTTTCTCAATCATCTACAGTGGAAAATGGCAGCTTTGAGGAACTAGAGGGTGTCGGCAGCACAGTCATTGGCTCAGGCCAGCAGCCTGGTTTCTCAGATGAAATCTCTGAGGACTCTGTTGAGGAGGCTGTGTCCTCTGTAATAAAAGAGCTTATAGACAGAGTTTTGTGTTTAGTAGAAGAGGATTCCCTTGACATTTCACCTCCTCCCGAAAACTGGCCCCAGACCGACACAGACAGCACATCTTCAGATACCTCAACAGGTCTCCGTCTCGACTCTGGTCCACCTCCTGTCTCTAACCACCCGACACTGCCTGAAATGCTTGCGGGAGGAACTCTGGAGTTCCTCTCAGGTACACCAGCTGATATATCTGCAGAGGAGCAGCACAGAGAGGGCATCACCCGTCATAGTTCATCACCTTCTATTGTCACATTGCCAGACTGTTCAAACCCAGTCACCCTTGAACACAGCTTGCATGTGGAAGACCCTCAGGCCCGTAAACGTAGCCATAGCAGCACCCAGCTAAGCCTTAAAGGGAAGATCATGGAGAGGCTTGCAGACAAATCTCCAGGAGCAAAGCCCAAAATCAAGAAGACCAAGAGGAAAGCGGATGAGAGGCAAAAGAAGATGACAAATCAAGCTGAAAAACTACGACCTCCCAGTATTTTCTTTGGGGACAGCCTGGATCTGGAGAATTGGTATAGCTGCGGGGAGGGAGAGGTGTCAGAGATTGAAAGTGACACTGGCTCACCCAGTGGGGGCTCTGGTGTGACTGTCGGGGGTGCTAGTGTCACAAGACGCAGATCATCCTCTGCCCCACCTCGTTTCAACATCCATCCTCTCTACCAGCATGTCCTGCTCTACCTCCAGCTGTATGACTCCTCACGCGCCCTCCACGCTCTGTCAGCCATTGCAGCAATGTTAAGATCCGCTCCCTCAGGGTTTGTAAGTGCAATCTCCACCACCAGCATCAACAACACCTACACTCCACAGCTCTCTTTGCTTCAGAACCTCCTAGCCCGTCACAGGGTCTCTGTCATGGGCAAAGACTTTTACTGTCCAATCCCCCAGGATTCACACTCACACTCATTCCGCAGCGCCATGTACCTGGAGATCATTATTTCACTCTGTCTCTACTTCCTAAGAAGTTATTACTCTGCCCATGTGGCAGCAGGCCCTCAAGACTTGGCGGGGAACCGGGCCATGCAGTTGACCAGTGTAGAGGTCTTAACTCTTCTTTTTAGTGAACTAGCCAAAGTCACGGGTGGCTCTGCTAAAGGCTTCGCTAGTTTCATAAGCGATGTCCTCTCTAAGTGCAAAGTTCAGAAGGTGGTTCTCCACTGCTTGCTCTCCTCTATATTCAGTGCTCAGAAGTGGCATGAGCAACAGATGTCAGGCATCAACGTGGCTACAGTGGAGGAGGGTCTGTCAGAGGACAGTGTGATCAACCTGTCAGAGGACCAGATAGACAGCTGCAGCGCTGTCCAGTCTCAGCTGCTCAGACTGCTGCAGAGCCTTGTTGTTCTTGAGCACAGAGTCCTGGTGCCAGCTGATGAGGGAGGAGAAGGAGGACCTGTGGGGGGAGTTTCAGGAGGTGGAGTGACAGGAATCGGTGCCGGGGCCGGATTTGAGATGTTGGGTGGGGAAGTAGAACATGTAAACCCTCAGCAGCCAATGACTTCACTGCAGTACCTCCATGGACAGCCAATCACAGCACAGGGAATGTTCCTGTGTGCGGTTATCAGAGCACTGCATCAGCACCACACATGTAAGATGCATCCTCAGTGGATTGGACTCATCACTGCCACCTTGCCATACATGGGGAGGGTGCTGAGGAGGGTGGTGGCTTCAGTCACCCTGCAGCTGTGCAGGAACCTGGACAATCTTCTTCAGCAGTATCGCTATGAGATCGGGATTACTGACACCAGGTATTAACTTCTGTATTGATAGATAGATAGACTTTATTGTCTGTCCCAACAGAGACAGAAATTCTCCTTTGACAAGGCTCAAACTATAAACACAACTTACATTAAAAACAGAAAGTGCAGTACATTAAAAGAGGACTGTTAAAAACAACAGCTTCTAAAAAGGGGGTCTATTTGATTTTGTTTAGAATGGTTATTGCAGAGGGACTGAAGGATTTTTTGTAGATGTTGTTCCGGGGCAGAGGGACATTGTAGCGTCTGCCTGATGGCAGTAACTGGAAGGAGTGGTGGAGGGGGTGAGAGGGGTCATCAGTGATCAGGGTGGATCTCCTGATCCTCCCACAGTTCAGAGAGGGTAGTTTGTGGTGAACCGATTATTTTGCTGGTTTTGCTGGATAGTGTGAAATAAAATAAATGTGGGGATTAAACAAGGAAATATGAAATAAGGTTCAACTATATGCATTTAGGTGTAACATACAGACACAAAAGTGTCATAAAACAGCTTATCAAGCATTTAGCCACTAGATGGCACTCTTAACCAAAAGATGCCATAGCACTCTAAATGCAAATATCTCTCTGCTGTGCCAATTGTAAGTAAGACGCTTGATATTCAGATTTAGTATAAAATACATTTACATCTGTGTTGCTTAAACTGAATATTCTTGCTTGGTTTTTTAGACCCCAGTGGATGGCTCTCTGCATCCCTCCTGACCTGATTCTGACAGTTCTGGAGGGGATGACAGCCATCATCCATTACTGCCTGCTGGATCCCACCTCTCAGTACCACCAGGTGAGGGCGCCAAGCACTCATGGATTGTTACTCTTTCATAACTCAGTCACTATTTATAATCTAAAAGAAAAATGTATTCTTCTGTAGAGCCATTCTGAACTCTGGGATACTTCTCTGTTATTGATATTACTTGCAGATGATTTGTACTAAGAAAGGCATGATATTACCTTTTTTAGTAACAGTTTTAGGTACTGACTGTTTTGTTGCATATTCTGCCTCTCAGTTACAAGTGAGTGTTGACCAGAAGCACCTGGCTGAGGCTCGTTCAGGCATCCTTTCTATCCTCCACACCATCATGTCTTCTGTCACCTTGCTGTGGAGTGTCCTCCATCAAGCAGACAACTCAGACAAGCCAGCAGCTGCCTGTGCTGCCTCCACTTCAAATATCAACCTGGGCTCCACTAAGGTAAACCAGGAGGTTTTCCACAAAAAAAGCCTTTGTCTTGTCATGGCTGAATGCATGCCTTGATGCAAATAAAAAACACATTTTTAACACACAAGTATATTTTACTCTATTCACATGTATTGTCTTAAGTTTGTCCCAAGTAAATAAATGAAAAGAGTGTTTATCAATTGTTTCAGATAGGCCGAAATGTCTTTGTCAGCGATAAAGAGGCATTGTATAAAACAGGAATCTGTAATGTAAAGTGTACAGGGCAAATTGAAAATAAGCTGCAAGCAAATCTGAAATAGTCTTGTGTAACATGTTCTACAGAGAACAGTTTACAACTTGACACATAACACTTGGATCATTGATTGGTTGATTTTAAAATCACAACAGGGCAAGTGTCCCTGCAGGAGGAATAATTTAAGGATCAAAAAACCTTCTCGACTGAATTTAAAAACTTACTGTCTGGTTTTGAAGAGCTTATTTTTTTCATTTGGGCAGAACTGCTTAGATTCAAACGATGTTGTAAGACTTTTTATTATTATTAAGGGTTAACAGGATAATTGAATAAGGGAGAATTTGATTTTGGTTGAAAAATGATAATAACATACTGCTATGTTTGATTTATGACTTGCATTTAGTTGTGTGTCCCACCTCTTTATACTGGAGAAGTACATTGAAGTATAAAGAGGACGTTACCAGTGACCAGAAAGGTTGAACTGGTATTGTTTTCACTGTTAGTTATCAGCTGTTCAGGTCTAACCTAACTTCCTAACATCTGTCCTGAAGAACCTCCGGCAGCAAATATTGGAGCTGTTAGGTCCAATCTCCATGAACCACGGTGCTCACTTTATGGCAGCCATTGCCTACGTTTGGAATGAGAGGAAGCAGGTCAAAACTCCAGCCAGAAATAAGGTAAGTGCTTTAGAAATCAGTGGTCCCACTGATTTGTTGATTTTAGTTTGTATTATCATGATGCTTGCTTTTTGTGCAGCAGGGAGGGGGCGGTAATATTAAAGTGAAAAATCTGAATAGTAAATATCTTTAATTGAGTCTTGTTTTTATATGCATTATTTAAATCATAGTATATGAACTGTGTCTCTCAGGTGATTCCTCTAGCAAGTGAAGAACAGCTACTGCTGGTTGAGCTGGTCCGTTCAGTGAGTGCCATGCGCACTGAAACCGTCATGCAGACTGTCAAAGAGGTCCTGAAGCAGCCGCCTGCAATAGCAAAGGATAAGGTAGGTGTTTGTTTGATTTTTTTAATATGTACAGTATATGTTAATCCTTTCACAAAAGGAAATGGAGCTTGTCACTGTTACTGTTAGACACACTGCATTTATCGAAAAGAGCAAACAGGACAGGATAGACATGCATTATTGGAGAGACGTCAGAGTGAGGGGCTTGCATGGAGACTGGTGCTCAGAGCAGTTGGGGGTTCATGCCTTGCTCAAGGGCAGCTCAGCAGTGCTCAGTAAGTGAACTGGCATCTCTCCAGCAACCAGTCCCAATTCAATACTTGGTCTGTACCGAGACTTGAACTGGTAAACCTCCAGCTCTTCAGCCAGGTCCAACAGACTTGAGCTACTGCCAAGTTTCTTAAAACTCGTTGATTAAATAGTTTGATCTCCATCTGATTTCCCTCCAGGTTTTTAATCTTTTATGATCTTTGTCATAAATATCATTTACACAGATGAAGAGAAACAGTAAGGCTGTGATGTTTAGTACTTTATTTTAGTCATGAGACAATATATATGAATTACAAAACATGTTTAGGTGAGGATGTTTGATTTTCATTTTTCTTCAAGACTTAAACACAATGTCAATTAAATGATTCATGACATCATGTTATTTCTTCACTGTTCCCCACAGAAGCACCTTTCTTTAGAAGTCTGTATGCTTCAGTTCTTCTATGCCTATGTCCAGAGGTGAGTCCACTGCTGGCCCACACCAGTGAACATTCAAATACTACATATAACACTTAATGAACTTCATGTAAAGGATGCCATTATTACTTTTTATAGAGGCTCACTATGTGCAGAGCCTTTAACCTCTGAAACATTACATTATATTCATGTCTCTGTCTCAGGATCCCTGTGTCCAGTTTAGTTGATAGCTGGCCGTCTCTGCTGGCACTGCTGAAGGACTCTGTACCATTAGGCCTGCCTGCCCCTGGACAGTTTCTTATTCTAGGGTTGGTTTCTCATTTCATCTCTTTATTCTTTCACACAGTTGTCACTATATCCTCACATTATCGGCGGAGCACGTGTAGAACTATTCTCACACGTATCAGTTATGTGCATGTTGGTAGGTTCCTCAAAGTAAGATGGTCCCAGTATTAATCTGAATTGATCAGTCTGTTGGGACTACAGTGTCCTCTTCTTGCACATTATATTCGTTAACTTATTTTACACATCTCTCCCTCTCTCTTTGTTTTCTGCAGAGTTTTGAATGAGTTCATTTTGAAGAATCCCAATCTGGAAAGCAAGAAGGACCAACGGGAGCTGCAGGTGATTAATGTTGCCACCTTGACTTCTATTCAGCTCTCAACTGATCCTATTGTGTTGAATAAAAAAAATCATCATATTGAACCTGATTTCTTACTAAAGTAAGGTAATATTTCCTCTGTATTCAGGATGTGACCCATAAGGTGGTGGAGGCGATTGGGACAATTGCAGGCTCCTCTCTGGAACAAACCACCTGGCTAAGGAGAAACCTGGAGGTGAAGGCTTCCCCTCAAATAGTTGTGGATGGAGCCAACCTGGAAGCAGATGTAGAAGGTGTGCTGCTTATAAGTGTTACTTAATAAGTGCTGCTGTATAAAACAGCTAGATTCACAAAAACATGAAACATAATGTAGGATTAAGGCATTGCTTCTACTGGAAATATGAGAATGTTTGAGTTGAGAGTGAGTTAAGCCAGCTTGGATACTCACAGTTTTTGTATTTGTATTGACTGCAGTCTGTATTATGTCTGCATTATAAAGTAAGGTATCACATACAGCTGAATATGAATCACTGAAACTACATGTAAGGTGTCAATGCACACATCATTTGACTTGTGAATGTTTTTAACATACTTTGCATGTTTCAGCATGGCAATAGAGATATTTGGGCTACGTAGCTGCTGCTACTACAGTATGTTTGCTTTGTGTGTTCTGTAGATTTAATGCTCACAGTGATGGAGGCCTCCAGCTTTACTCCATCAGTGTACAGCGTTCATGCCCTCACGCTGCTGGCCGAGGTAAAACTTTCATATCTCTGTGTTTCAGGTCAAACTTCCCTGCATAACTGTTGTGTCTCAGGCCGTCAGTCAGTGACCCTGCAAATCATTTCGATTGTGAATCATGATTATGTCTAACTGCTCTCCCTCACATTTACTAGCAATGTTTGAGCTTGTTGCTCTCCGGCACAGCCCTGTAATACACTCACACACTCCCACTGACATCCTTAGAGCTGATTTACGGCTCCCTCCCCACCTCCACTACAATTATTATTAGTGAACCAGTAAGTCAATCCGCTGCACTTTGTGTGGGGCTGTGAATGAGCTGAGCTGTGCTGAGCTGGACAATTGAAACCTGTAGCTACCTTTTACCACCCAGGTTATTCAGCTCAGTGCTGAGCTTATTATGCAGATGTTCTCTTTGCTTATTTGCTGTTAACGGATTATAGATAGATGGATTTATTCAGGTAATATATCTTCACTATACTGAATTGCAGCCTGTCTGCTGTTGGTTGGTGCAGTTCAATTTAATCTGCATAATGTATATAAGTCATTTCCAGCCAAGGAATCAAAATAGCTCAGAATTTAGAGATGAAGGCTTTCTTTCTGTTGTTATATCAGAAGAATGTCACTCATTGTTTCATGCTCACTAAACTATATGTTTTAAGACTGACATTACTCTTAAGTTCAATGGTTTACTTGTCAGGTGCTGGCTCATCTGTTGGACATGGTGTTCTACAGTGACGAGAAGGAGAGGGTGATCCCACTGCTGGTTAATATCATGCACTACGTAGTACCCTACCTCCGCAACCACAGGTGGGGATGAGCATCTCATTTCTGATCGTTTTTTCAAACTTTAGGGTCCTTAAGATTTTTCCTGAAATTGAACATCTTAAATTCTCATCACATGAAGGTGAGGACACAAGACATGTCAGCTTGATCAGTTAAAAAGGATGTTTTCATGTTGGGGAGTGAAGATGAAGTGCAATGAACTGCCAATTGTGAAAACAAGTTATAGCTGATCATATTGCAGGCTTGATATGTTTTTCTGTTTCTCCTGGCAGTGCTCACAACGCCCCCAGTTACAGGGCCTGCATCCAACTGTTAAGCAGCCTAAGCGGGTACCAGTACACCCGCCGTGCCTGGAAGAAAGAGGCCTTCGACCTCTTCATGGACCACACCTTCTTCCAGATGGACTCCTCCTGCGTCAGCCAGTGAGTAGGAGTAGTAGTGTGTGGGGCGAGACTCGTGGTATTAACATGTGGCCTAAGTGATTACACAAAGAGAGGGGAAAAAAACATACTTTACATATTACATATATACATTTAAGAAAACATGATGTTCATTTGATTTTTTAGGCAGCTTGAGTATTACACAAGCGGCAACCTCCGGTCTTAAAAAATGATGCCAATGCAGAAGTGCACAATCCTGCAGTTCATCGAGTGTCCGCTTGAGGCTGGCTCCAAAAACACCGGAAGTCACATACGCACAACAGGCAAAAAAGATGTTTTTATAGCATAAATAAACATGTTTACAGCCTGGTACAAAAAACTAAATAGGTCTGATTAGTTATTGTCATCACTGGCAAACACTGTACGGGGGGTGAATTTTTTTTAAAACAGCTCTGTTGTGATTTTGAAAATGATAAGTGTTATCCATAGTTAGGCATGTAGCTGACATGATTGACAGGTGGGTGTGATGTAACGGTTCGTCAAGATACTTAAAACCCACCTCAGCTTCGGCTCTAAGCCTGTTGTTAGGTTGACTGAAAGTTAAGGGGAGACAGCGTTTCCAGCATGGCGGCGGCTGCCAATGAGCCTCCGGAGCCCCCTGCCGTAAAAGATGGCTGACATCACTGAGGCTTCATCCATTAATATTTACAGTCTATGGTATTAAACTCTGTTATTTAAAAAAACAAAAAAAATTTACCTATTTATCAACTACATTTGATTTGGTGAGAAGTCTTTTTTTTTTTCATTTGAAACATGCAAATAGAAATACATGTGTAAGTGCATAACTAATATTACACACAGAATGTGCACAGGGGAAGGAGAACGAGTACGTGTCTTCAGACAGTTTTGAGAGACATACACTATAATAACATGTCCATTCATGTTGTGTTAAAAAACACTTAGAATAAAGGTAAACATTAACTGCATTTAAAAGTCAAAAGTAAATGAATTGAACCTCAATTGCCTTGTCCAAATGTTGTCTTCAAACATAATTTTGGTTTGGGATATTGTAATGCCTGATGTAAGGAGGCAGTCTTTCTTTGTATGTTGAATGTTATTATTTCCTCTTTTTCAGCTGGAGAGCCATCATTGACCACTTGATGACTCATGACAAGACCACATTTAGAGACCTCATGAGTAAGCTTCACAATTAATTCTCAGTTATGAATATGTGTAGATGTTGCCACTGGGTGTGTTTACAGACGATTAACCTGATCTTTGTCTGCAGGGCCCTGAGTGATTTAGATTTATCATATCTCGCCTAAGGCTGTATAAAATCTGAATCCTGCAAATGATCTTAACCAAAATAAGCCTTAACATTTCCACTTCAATTCAGTCCATAGCTTATACAAGTTCAAAAACATACTGAAGTCTGATAGGTTTAGTCAACTCAATGTTTTTCATATCTTAATGTCAGATCGAATTTCGACCTTCTATAGTTAGACACACAATTCAGGAAGGAAAACTCTCCTGAATCAACACTTTCATTAAAGCTTGTTATCAATTTGAAGACTGGCAGAGACAAACAACAATGGCTTTGTGTTCCTCCCTTCAGCTCGGGTGGCTGTAGCTCAGAGCAGCTCTCTGAGTCTCTTCACTAACAGAGATGCTGAGCTGGAGCAGAGAGCCATGCTACTCAAACGGCTGGCTTTCACCATCTACAGCAGTGAAGTGGACCAGTACCAGAAATACCTCCCAGATATACAAGGTAAGCTATACATACATATACTGGACCTGTACCAGTGTTTCATACATACACTGTACAACACAGCAGAAGCATCCTCACTTTCAGAGAACATTTTATACAAATAGCATTCAATGAAGCTTAACGGTCTGCTTAATGATCTGTGCCTTTCCCGTATATGAGCTCCCTACAGATTAACAGACAACATTGTTTTTATTTTAGTGAATTTGAAGGTTTGTAAGTCCTGAAAACAAACATGTAGTGACTGCCATAATTAAGACTGACCTTATCTTAGTACAGCCTCTGTAGGTTTGTTAACGTCTTCACTGAGCAGATGGTTGAAAGTTTGTCTTTGTTTTCAGAGCGTTTGGTGGAGAGCCTGCGTCTACCTCAGGTGCCCATCCTTCATGCCCAGGTGTTCCTGTTCTTCAGAGTGCTGCTGCTCCGCATGTCTCCTCAGCACCTCACCTCACTATGGCCCACCATGATCACTGAACTGGTAAGAGCTAGACCTCACTGACTTCACTCTTTGTCTCACATCCTGTACCCTCACCTGTCTTTCTTAAGTCTTTTACATATATTGACCTGAGACAGTTTGACACATAAACTAACACACACTCAATCACACATCGTACGTCTGTTTCCCTGCAGGTCCAGGTGTTTCTTCTGATGGAGCAGGAGCTGACAGCTGATGAAGATATATCAAGGTTCATATTCTGTTGATGTTAACTAACTGGATTGCAGCAGCAAATAAACATCATAAGCTACTTTTTTCTAAGATGAATCATCCTCTTCACTCCATTTATAGGACATCAGGGCCGTCTGTGGCTGGGTTGGAGACCACCTACTCTGGTGGAAATGGCTTCTCCACCTCATACAACAGCCAACGCTGGCTTAACCTCTATCTGTCTGCCTGCAAACTCCTGGACCTGGCCCTTGCCCTGCCTCCTGAGAGCCTGCCTCAGTTTCAGATGTCAGTACAAAAAAGACCCAGTAATAAAAGTCTTTTCACGTGATTGGGTTAGGGAATCGTTAACAGAAATAATTTGTTGAAAGTTAAAATTATCCATGCATACCTGTCAATATTTGGAATGACTGAATACAGCAGGGATCATTTGCAATGCCAATGTTAAGTGGACGAAATGTCAAATCTCAATTTGTGAAGTGAAAATGAATGAACATTTGATTGAGATATTTTAATTTCTATCTGTAAAAGCTCTAACACTTGTTAAAAGTGATTGAATCCTACCTCATTTCAGGTACCGCTGGGCTTTCATCCCAGAAGCGTCAGACGATTCAGGATTGGAAGTGAGACGTCAGGGGACTCACCAGAGAGAATTTAAACCCTACGTGGTCCGACTGGCCAAGCTGCTGAGGAAACGAGCTAAGGTATCTCTCCTCCCTCTGTCAGCAAAAGGTTATTAATGATGGAGACAAATTACTTTTTCTCTCTAAAGTGTGTGTTCAAGAGTTCATGAGTGTGTTTAAGCTTAGTCCATTTCATTCTTGCTGCTCCCTCACCTGAAGGATGGCAAATTAATTTATCTACTTGAGTAATTAGTTATCCATTTCCCTCTCCCTTAGAAAAATCCAGAGGAGGACTGCTCCACTCGAACCCTGTCCTGGGAGCCAGGTCACCTTATGCTGACCCTCTACGTGATCCGCAGCATGGAGCAGCTGCTCCCTTTCTTCAACCTGCTCAGTCAGGTGTTCAACAGCAAGGCCAGCAGCCGCTCAGGTCCCACCTACACAAACAACTCTGCAGACGCCTCCTTCCCTGGCCACAAGGAAGGCCACAAACTGGAGAGCCAGAAGGTGTTCTGGAGCCGAGCTCGACAAAACATCGAGGAGATGGTAGAAAAAGACTTTCTAGAGGGTCTTATCAAGACGTGAGACCACAGGAGGGGGAGGGAGAGAATTAACCTACAACTGATCAACACTAGTGACAAACCTCAACTTGACATTAAAAAACAATGGAACACAAAGGGGGAAAGAAGTTTGTACATGTTTTGTATTTATAATAATTTTACTTTTCAGAAGCTATTGTATTTAATTTTAATTATTTGTATATAAGGAGCAGCTTTGATGACTGACTTTTAACATTTCATGTAAGTCCTTCTGGACAAAGTGAAGATGCTGTGCCATTCCATATCCATGTGACTTAATAAAGATTTTTAATGGGAGGGTTAAATGCACTTTAAAATGTATTCACACAACACTATGTTTCTAGAGCAATATATCCTGAGCCAATCACAGTGCCAGCCCTCTGATTTAGCCTCACGTGTTTATTTTTTGTCCTTGAGTTGAAATTACAGGAAGCAAAAATGGACTTCAGGCCGACCTAATTTAGGGACTCTAGACTTAGACTGATAGAACGTCACAAACTTACCAACTACATTGTTTTTCATATGGAGATTAAAGGGATTGTGTGTGGAAATAGAACGATGTACTAGCAGACAAGTAGGATACAAGTAAAATAGGCTGTGTTCACAGCAGACATTATTACTCGCTATTGTTGTGTCTAAGTAAGATGTGACACTGAGCTAGCATGCGACACATCAGAACCCATAGACTGACAGGGCTAAATGGAGTAAGCCATCTCAATGATGCTATACAGGACTCTGTAGGGTATAGCTGTGTACCCTTATTAGATCATCACTCTTTTAAAACAGCTTCATAGTTGCTTAGTTATATGGTACACCAGTTAATACCTGGTACACCACAAAGAATCACACTCTATTCATACAGTCCTGCATCACCTCAACATATATTCAATGCAGTTTAAAAGCACAGGAAACTACAGCCGCAAAATTGTCATGTAGTTGAATCAAACCAAGTTAAACAGTTAAAAGCTGAACAGAATTACCCCCAGTAAGGTGAAGGGGGGTTCACATGCTTTAATGTGTAATAGAATAATATGACTTTGCATTGTTAAATATGTTATATATAGGGATATGATAACTTCACTACCGTTAAACTAGTGAATAACTGGCTAATGGCAAACAATCCTCCCACAGGAGAGCAGATCAGTACCATGGACAGTGTCAAAAGCAAAAGTCCACCATCACGTCGCCTACTTCTGCTTTATAGAGTTTCTGCATCACTGATCAGAGAACAGGATAACTGAGGCAGCATGCTTCATATGACCTTCATAGTATGATAGCTGCATGCCATGAAACAAGCTTGGCTGTAGAGCAGCTCTATTAACCCTTTATAGTCATTCACATCCACAACCTCCATCTGAGCTCTCGTCTCCTCCCAGATCTCGCGATGGAAGAGGAAGCAGCAGGGTTGGTGCGTCACCTGACTCAGAGGAGGGGGCGGGGTTCCGTGTGTAATATAAATATATTAATAATTAATAAAACAGGGGATGTAAATCCATCGCCATCGTGGGACCTGCGTTGAAGCGAAAATTGCCGGGTCTTGCAGGCTGACGTGTGGCCGCTGCATCGAGAAGGAGTCCAGCAAGGAGGGAGCAGGGAAGTAGAACCGCTGCACTGGATGGTGGGGGATGATGTTCCCCTGCACGACCCGCTGATACACAGGGACTGTCGGACTGCTGCTGGTGCTGAGGATTATCCGTGAGGCAGGAGGAAGGAAGACAGGGAGGGGGGAGGCAGCAGCGAGCATCATCCAGAAGGGACCGTTTTAGAGTGAGGCTCGCCGACAAAAACGCGGAACAGTAAGAAACTGAACGAAAATAAAAGGAAAAGAGTTTAATTTAAACCTGTGGGAGGGGTTTACAGTTGGATATTTTCGCATGCTCAGAATAGTGACTGTAATTTTCAAAGGATAGCCTACTGGTCCTTAGGGAGGAAAGTCAGTTCATGATTGTTCCAGAAACGTATGCACATCCAACACAACTGACTGGGAAACGGCCAGTTCCTGCATTATTATGCAACTAAATCTAATTGTATAAAAAGTGTAGGCCTACTACTACTTGTTTTTTTCGTGCTGAGCTTTTGTGGAGCATTTGAGGCCAGCTGGGATTACTGAGGCTGGTCCTTCATTTTGGTGTTGGTGTGGGGTAGGACCGTTTTGGACGCTTGATAGTCGAGGGTGAACTCCACGGAGAGAAGATGTCGGGTCAGACGCTGACAGACCGCATCGCCGCGGCGCAGTACAGCCTGACGGGATCCGAGGTGTCCCGAGCTGTCTGTAAAGCCACTACACATGAACAGACAGCTCCGAAGAAAAAGCACATGGAATGTAAGTGATATGTATCTATCCATATAATCGTATTCATTACTCTCTCCCCTATTCTACCAAAATGTGTCCTTTCGACCCTCCATCCATCATCCTCATCATGCACAACTAGGCCACGCACCACAGCCATGATGGTGCCTCCCCCATCTTTTCCTCCAATGCGCGTTAATTTGCTTGAAGGGGCTTCTCGTGCAGCCACACTGTGCGCACATGTTTGTACACACATGCATTGCTTTAGACATCCACTGCTTTAATTTAGACTTAAACGAGAGAAAACCAAACCTACAAGGCTGCCTTACAGGAGGGCAATAACCTCATTGTATGAAACAGAGCGCATCAATGTAGAATCAGAGGGAAGCCATAAAAAACATTAGAAAAGATACTTAAAAAGATAGAACCATACTGACTGGAGACTGTCTGTCTGTCCCATGATACTTCAGTGCAGGTGAATACATTATTAAAAAGGTTCAAAGAGATGTTGCTGCCAAAAAACACAGGCCTCTTGTGCCCTTTGTAGTGCACAGAGGTGTTTGGCACTGTCAGAACACAGCCTCACTGACTTTTTTCTCAGTGCAATTTCTTGATTTGTTGGCACATCGCTCATAACAAACAAGGGAGGGTAAATACGTAGATTGTGTGCCAGTTCAATTTCAAATGTTGAAAGGAGCTGGCCCATTAAGAACCAGGAAAGGGTGTAATGCAAACATAAATCCAAGATACGAAGCATCTATGCAGACTTCATTGCAGGCAGTTTCAATTTGTATTGTAAGCATTATCCCCAGTAAACATCAAAAGATAGGTTTTTTTTTCACTGAAATGTATAAAGAATGATGTTCAGACTCACAAATCATATGGCAATGGACATGATGAAGTGGGTGTTCAGCATGTAAAAACAAACAAAAGGCACCTCCTCACTGTCTGAATGCCTCATCTCATCACATCTTTATAATTTTTTTTGTGTATCAGGATATGTTTCAGGATTTACATTGGCTCTATGCATTCATTTGACCCCACCAACCTTATCACCCAATTTGGCTTGATTCATATCTTGTAGGATAAAAACCCCTTCAAGGACCTTTTGGTTATCAGTTTGTGAAAGTCAGGCCAAAGGAGGCTAATGAATTGCCATCAACATTTGAAAGTCCTTTGCTATCACATCACTCGTTTTGGCTTGATTGGGGTTTATTCTTACACTTGCAATAAAGCTAAACATCTGTGTATAATTTTAACCAGCCACTCATGCTCCATTTTAGTAGAAAATGAGCTCAATCAAGGCCTTGTGATTAAAATATCAGCCTAAAAAAACACCTCATTAACAAAGAAACATGTACTCACAATGACAATGAAACAGAACGTCTACAAAGATATACTGCCTCCAGCTACTTGACTATAAGTAAAGGTGAAATGTAATAATAATTAAGCTCAGGTCTACAAATACTTAGTTTGGAGGCCTTTTTAAGTAAGTAATCAAATATATCTGGCAGATTGTCTGGGATCATATAAACTACATGTTAGAAATCAACTGTTTCACCACCATTTGTTCAGTTTAAAATCTGAAGAAATGGCAGCAAGGTAAAATTGGCAAAGCAAAACCTACTTGGGGGAAATCAATCCGCATGTCCCTTTAATGTGGCCAGACAAAAAATGAACTGAATTATGAGCTGCTTTAAATCAAAGCACAACAAAATGGAAAGCTTGCCCACATGCCAAAGTTTGAGTCAGCTCTTTGCTGTTGTGGTGAGATCAGAGGAAGCACCGCCCTCCAAAAAACACTTCTCATATCTCCTAAGTAGCAGATCAAATAACTGAGAGTCTGAGAATAGAAAATATGTGATTCCACTACACAATTGTGACAATCTTGAACTCAAGGTATCATCTTAAACTATCAACGTGTACATCCATTCTGTTGTTCCATGTGTTGTTTTAGTAATAATGAACCTTTTTTATATCATTTGAAGGAAGTCTTTCACACATTGTGTAACCTTTTGTTAACTTAAAGCCGGAATAAAACACCTGAAAATTCACCTCTCAATAAAGAATCCATTAGCATAAAGAAATCATACTGCTTCTCAATGTCACTCTAAGTCCCTTTTTGCTGTCCCTTTCTTGTGACCAGAAGTCTGATTCTGCTTTCGTTCACTGTTGCATAGTGCTTGCTCAAGCTGTCCTTAATGCAACAACTTCATGATAATATTGAAAAAAGAAGCCAAATTAATTGTCATGTCATCCTACTTTATAATCTTAGCTTTTAGCCACAGTGGCTTCAGTTCAGCAGAGATGTTATAGTCTTCTTGATTGATAAGGTGAAGCTATAGAGAGTTTAAAACACTGACTTAACCCACCTTTTATCATCTTTTCAACCCAGTTACTATATACAGACAACTTGAATAAGACTTCAATACTGCATGTGTGGTTTACATTTTGAGTTTCATGCTAAAACAGACTCATTTAAAGGAGTAGTTTGTTTGGTTCAGCTGTTTGGTAAACTAAAAAAACATCTCGTTCTTTTTGTCTCTGACCCCCAATAAAAACAATTATCTTCAACATCAGTAAAACCTGTTTCACTGACTAGATCAACAATCCTTCACAGCTGTACTGTACCATCTTGGCTGACATAGAGGAGCAAGACCCCCCACCTTAATGCACTCATTGCATAATCTATTAGAGACATCACGCTATCCCTAAATATGTTTTTTTTGGAATCTGTCTCATGAGGCACTATCCATTTTGACGAAACTGCATTAATAGAAATGACAATTTCCTTAACTTCACCAATGATATAATCAGTAACATACCTCCTATTTAATTATGAAGAAAAGCTAATACTGGCTTTGGAGTTTGCACATAGTGTGATAAGTTTTCGCCATACATGTTTGACTGTCTTTGGCTGCTGGAAATGATGACTCTTTTAACAATCATTTACATCATTAACCCCATCAACTCTAGACTAAGATGCTGAAGATATGTCATTGATTGGCCTTTGACTTCTTACATTTTGGATTTATTATTGAAATTATTTCCATGACAGTAATGGAAAATGAATTGGACATTAATGAAACAGACATTAAGATGGCTGAAAGATATCTTTGACTTAGCTTTTTCTTTATTCTCTTAGTGAGTTTCACTGATTGATTAAATAATGTAGTTGGTCAATCTGTTAAGCACTTTGAGGACAATCTCATTAGTTGCATTATCATAGTCAGAAATCTAGACAGATCTTAACAGATATCTGCCAAGGTACTCTAATGACTTGTTCCTGTTACAGCTAACTGTTGGTTTATTGTTCAGCTGATCCATTTCCGGTGACATTCAGAGAGCAGCAGGGCAGTGAGCTTCTCTTGCTGTGACCCCAGAGCCTCAGACAGAGAAAGAGGAAGAACTGAGAAAAAACAGAGCTTTGAAACCAAACGACCCCGATACACACCCCACAGAAACATAATAGAAAATAACAGCATACAGGTGTTTACAGATAGATTGGATTTTACGGTGTGCATTTTTTTCCTTTTACAGTCCTGCAGGGAACATTTTAGTTTATGAACACACAAATTCATAGAAACACAGTTGCACAAGTATGCCATGTGCATGTGCAGTTGGTAAAAAAAGAACTCCAGTAAGTATCCAAAGATATTTTTTCTAGCTAATAGCAGGGTGGTGCAGAGGAGGAGGTGCAGCTGTATGTCAACTGTCTTAAAGTCTTAAGCCTTAAAAGCATCAGGATAATTACAGTGGACAAATAAGTTAAACTCAACCTGGTATTTTAATGCAGCCCCTTAAACAGCCCCTTCTTCTAGTGCTGTATAGGAAACTAACATACCTCCTGTGATTTTTTGATATCTAGCAGTGCAACGTTTGTTTGTATTGTGCTAATGCTCTGACAGAAAGCTGTTGGCATGGATGTGCATACATAGTTTTTAAAGTTCCTGGCTGGAGGTTTTAGCTAGTCATGATACATTCAAAGTAATGCCATATACCTACAAAAGCAACAATGTTCCCAAATAAGATTGACTACTTCTAGTTATATTTAACACCTGTTATTCTTGGTAGAAAACACTGCTAATGCATTTACTGCACAAGATCAACAAAGGGATAAGTCTGATCATTTTATCCACAGGGGTTTCTAAGATTAGCACAATTTAAAAGTTCCTTTAAATATTTAGAAAGATATATTAGGAAGAAAATGCATTCAACACACTTGTTAGACCTTTAAGGATGCTACATCCTAACCAGGTGGGTGGGGTGAGCCCACTTGATAACCCTGGTGATGTCTTGGCTCTTGGTGCCATCTTTCTACTCAGTTGGTGGTGGGGTCCATTTGGGCTACGTGGTAGGTTAGGTGATGGATCAGCAAGGCATAGTTGGGAGGAGGGGTCTCCTCAGTGATTACTTTTCATTGTGATTAGGGCACAAGTATATTGTGTTTTATTTCAAGAAACTGTGAATGAAAATAACACTTGCTTGTACACTAAAACATACCAAGAGCATCCTTGATAATCAGATTCTAGCAGGTGGAGACTACAGTTTTTTTTAGCTAACATGCAACACCTCCCTTCAACAAGTGGAACATATATTTTAATACAAGTAGTACTGGTTATAAAGAATACTATGGGTTAACGTCAAATTGTGTTTATTCAGGACGAGTACTGTCCTTTTGAAGAATGGAGATTTGGATGATCCTGGTGCAGTCGTATGACCATCTGGCACGCTGGCAGGCACACGACTCAGGGCAAGATGGAGAGTGAGGAAGTGTACACGCTAGCCATGTTCACTGTGACTGAGTCATATGAGTTGGGATGAGAGTCAGACAGTACTGTTAGAAATATACATTTTTGATTAGAAAGTAATCACTGAACAAGCCAAGAAAGCACAAGGTGACAGCGAGGGGTATATTGTACCTTATTCCATAGCCAACTTAACATCTTTACTGACACACATCCATCAGGGCATTGTTTCGTATACTGGTGTGGTTCTGTTGATTTGGAGCAATTGGACGAGGTGGATTACACAACATCTGGCATACATCAGTTAAATTGGTAAACTGACTGCCTGGGGCACTCTTCGACCACTGCTGCTGTTTAAGGACAGTAGAACAACGAGCTGCTTGATTTGCTACCTTTGTCAGCTGTTGCAAAGGGATTACTTTTGTCCAAGGGCCCATTTTGGTTATTCCTACCATCATAAGGCACCTGAATGTGCCACAAGTACAGCATTTTTACTAACTCAGAAGCACGGGTAAACTTGGAGGAAGTATTTTTCCCGGTTGGCAGGATAACAAAGAGCTGCTTCTTCGTGTGAATCTAAATGTCCAGAGCATGAATCACAGGAAATGCAGGATGTGATAGACCAGAAGGAGACAGCTAGAGAACTAGTGTAAGAGGATCTGAATGTCTGCCAAATGAAGATGGCTCTGTTTCCATGAGACAGGCCACTCCACTCCTGCTGCTTCTACTGTAATAGCCTCCATCTTTATCTGCTTCTACTCGTGTTACCTTACCTCTTAATGCTCCTGCTGTTTAGAGAGTCTGCAGCTTTACTGCTTGAGGGTAATGTTTTTAAAAATGCATGACATCATTTCCCCTCTGTTACATATACAGAACATTAAAACCTTGACAATATTTATCCCAGTGACCTTGGTACTGATTTAATGTCACAGCAGAGATTCTGTCTGTTTCCTGCAACAATTATCACCAGCTCTACTGCAGCTCTGCTAGTCACGCCAATTAACAGGGTTTTTTTTACACAGTTATGCAATTACACTCCTGCCCAGCAAATGCAGGATACATGATACATTTGGTTTGTGTGTAAATGTGCGAGTGTGTGTAAATGTGTGTGTTTGGGTATTGAGGCGGGGCTGGAGAAGGCAGGAGGGTAAAGCCGTGAGAAACATAAACAGCATGCTGATTCGCCTTTGGCTGCTAAGGCGCTGTTACCACAACATGAGTCACCATCAATGTGTTTCTGCATATGAGAGGCTGACTGTCGCCTTCATACAGGGGGAGGGGAGGTGAGGAAAAGGGATGGGGGCAGTTAACAGTCTGTAAAATCTCAGGCATGACAGCGTGGCCTCATGGAAAGTTTAAAAAACCTTTTTTTTTACTAATTCTACAGCGACATGAACTTATCAATTACATTCATCTGAAACTGGCATCACATCCTGTTTTTCTTTTTGGTAGAATTTTTTATGAAGCTTAAAAACACAGTTGCCATTTTGAATTATTCTTACAGAGAGTTGAATGAAAACATTTGTTACTCACATATCTGTGAGATAAATTAAAGTACAGTTAGCCTACAGTAGCTCGGTCCAATGTAAAAGCTGCCCAACAACATTTAAAGCTCAGTAATCACGTTACATAAGTTATCAGGAAACATAATCATTCAATAAATCGTATTAAGACCTGACTTATAAAAACACCATTTTACATCAAAGTTCTGAGTATTTCTTTAATAATAAATTAGCATTTAGATTATATTTTTTGCTACAGGTGTTAACAAGCCTGATGTGTGGTAAGATTTCATGTCTCCTGGCAACTGCACTCAGTCGTGTCTGCAGGATGTCAGTCTAAAAATACTGATGATGAAAATCTTTAACAGGATTAAGACAACCTGTGGTTAGTCGTGAACAAAATGTAGAAGCTCAAATATGCTGCTCTAGGTAACAGAAGAGAAATGCCATTAAAAATCATGCAAGGTGTTTTTTTTTTTTACACTACTTAACTTGCTGACCCAAAGTCAGTTTGGATACGTAAGAGACGTTGGGACTGCTGCTTGTTGTTTTCTTTGCTGCTTCAGTTACAATGCATTGTGTTTGGAAAACACTCATTATTTTAACAGACAGGTCGCATTCAAGTCCCAAAAGAGTTTTGCTTATAATTTCAGTGAATTTAGTGCTAAAGGTCTGAATTACAACATCAATACAGTAGGAGGCTACGTGCGCATCTGCTGTATGGTGAAAAAAATCACAAAATCTTTCCAGTCTGCCCGCAACTACTATGGATAAAAGAAGAAGAAGAAAACTACAGTTGAAGTATGAGTCACAACGAGGGAGAGTTATATCTAGTATTTCTGTTCCTTTAGTTAGTCCTCATATTCTTCAGCATCAGTCATTTCACCACTACTCCCACTCTGTTTCTCGTCTTTTTTACCACTCTATAATGATATTGTTCAGTTGCAGTGCACAGAGAGATGTAAGGGCCCGGCGTGTGTTGCAGTGCTGATCGCACGGTGGGTATCCTTGAAAGCCTCGCATTGCCTCTTTAATGTGGAGCACTATGTGGGAGGTGGACTGTCCAGCCAACAGTGTGTCTCCAGATTAATGAGCTGGGAGCAGGATCCCCCATACAGCTGATATCAGATCATTATCTCTCAATCTGAGCAACCCATTCAAGTTGATTTGTTTCTGCTGTACCCCCCACAATGTCATGCCTCTCAAGTCCTTAGAGGTTGCCCTGCCTTTGAGCCTGCAAGTCAAGGATAAAAACATCAATATTGCAGTTACGACATATCTATGGGGGATTTATTGCACTTGAGTGAACAGAGGTGCTTGCTTTAGGCTTAACAGTATGTAAGTAATGATGTGTTGTATGCTGGTAAAGAGCAGCAGCCTTTTCAGAAGCTCAGAGATTTTGGCTGCATATCAATAATGCAGCAAGACTTGGGTTTCCTTCTGTTTTATTACCCTCCTCACTGCTGAGTTCTGCTCCAGGGCCCGGTTTGCAATAAAAGAAAAATTCACTGAAGAGTGTTCCCCCACTGACTAGTACACCAGATACAAGAAGACCTTGTAAAGACATAGTTTCACAAAGTTTGGCAAAGTTTGGAAAGCTATACAGCAGACTCTCTGGTGCAGCTAACTAGTTTTAGAACAAGACTCTTTGAAAGGTTGTCCTAAATTTTCACTTTTTGGCCACATATTATTCATGATATTGTGCTAAAAGACAGAGCTGTTGCTGTATTTAAAAGTCATCACGCTTAATAATTCAGCCTGGCGTATTGTTTCAGTGTAGAGCTTGTTAGCTTTGGTATTTTAACTGTTCCAGGATAACAAGATAAGAATATTTTCACTATGTTTAGCATGTAAGCTTACCTGATGGTATTTCAACCATGATTTTACTCTTCACATCGCAAGAAAGAGGTTTAAGAATAAGGACCTACACATGGTTTTATAACCATGTCCTCATGTCAATCATGAGTACTTTTGAGTAACACAAGCTGACTGTGCTTGAATGTAAACTTCAAACACCACTAACAAGCAGGACAGAGCTGCTAATGCTACCTTGTGAGTCTGATTACCATGAATTACTTTGAGTTTTAACAGGAAACAGTGAATATGTAAGTTTCAAACAGTAATCGTCCCAAATCATCTTCTTTAAGTATTGATGTGCTTTGGAAAGCAACACGTGCTTCCTAAGCTAACCATCGCATGTTACAATATAGGAGAGACAAGTACACACTTTGATGATTTTCCTACACATTTTTGTCTGTGTTTCTTTTTATTCAGGGGAAAGCATCATCCTCAAATCTCTTTGTATATGGAGTATTGATCTTACTGTGTTACATTCACATGGGAAATCCGAGGACAGTCATGCTGTGATTGGAGTATTGAGGTTTGATCGACACGATAAGCAAGTGGTCATTCGGGTTTTTTTGTGTGTCAAATTTGGGATTTTCACGTAGCTTTAACTCCTCAAGAAACATTTAGGTTTCTCATAACAAACTTAAAACAATGTATCCATGTGCTTCATTCGCAGCACGGGTCTGGTTTCATGGTTCCATTTGTCCCTTTTTAAGTATAAATGTGACATTGGTCACTAACCAGTGCCAGTTGTAAAAATGCTAGAGAGAGTAGCTGCAGATCCCCAGATGTTTTGCAGCGCAGTGAAGTCATTTATTTTTGTTTTCCTGGATTATTGTGTTACTCACTCATGCAAACAGCAGACGACCCCGGAAAGATCTTGGCTCCTCTTCCATCTGTAGCCCTGTAATTTTCAGCCTTATAGGAATATTTTGAATTTCTTTTGATATATTTTAACCCTTTCATTAGGTTTGCAGAAGTTACTTTCAATAATTCTTTCAATTCCTGCATACTGACAAGGGATGCACTCTTTTATATCAGATATAGATATTGAGTTGTTGTCTGATAAACAGTACACCTAATATCTTTTATTTTTGAATATACTGCAGTGTACATAACAATGTACGAGTGATTTAGAAATGGAAAGGTCAGATCGTTAATCTTGCAGTGTGCTCTAGCTTCATAGAAAAAACTATAACATGGTGTTCCCACTGTGGTTATTGTTTTAAAATATTAAGGAGTTGGACATCATGATTGGGATTCTGAGAAATATGGAATGTCCTCTATCATCTATTTTGCTCACTTTGTCTTAGTCTTTCTTACCCTCAGGTGTGAAATAACTACAAGTTATTTTTTATCTTATCAGCATCAACCATGAGAAGCAGGTTAATATCATACACCCTGAAATAAAAATGTCATGCATCCCTGGCAGCTTTTTTGAGATGTTTAAATTACATGACATTATTCGATAGTTACCTTTTCACCTCCTACCTCTTCTACCTCTTCTTCCTGGGCCCTCGACAGACCTGTTGTAGCCCTCACACTGTTTTCCTCTGTCATAAAAAGAAGCCCAAACAATCGAGAACCAAATTACCTTGGCTGCAATTTGTTCAGGATACAAGGTGGAAATGTCTCTCTGACTCCTCCTTTGGTGCAGGAAAATACAAGCCAGGGATTTTCTATTCAGACAGTGAGGACACAAAGCCTCATGGGGGATAAACAGCTAATAAGGGACAAATGGAGCTACAGTACAGACACAAAATAAATGCACACAGCAAAAAGATTATGGGCGGCTGATACTCAGGAGCAGATACATTTTTAATGAGGGCATTAGTAGTGAGCTGATCCTGGCGCTGGTGGAAAGAAGTAGCCCACAATAAGAGTATTTAGGAAGAGCGATCCTTCAACACAGATGTAAAAGGCAGATCTGTCCACCGGTAGAAAATGTTTACCCAGTCACAGTATGGCCACTTTGTTGAATGATTTAATGCAGGAGGTTTGACTGCAGACAGGCAGAAGTCTATTTGTTTCTTACTGAATGATGGAAGAACAATAAACGCACCTGTGCTGTACGAGAGCTCATATTTTCTGTTCACTCAAAGTGACCCTCACATGACCACACTTGTGCCTATTGCCAAATTGTATATCCCTGAGAAAAATGAAGGGCTTGTGTGTGTGCAGGTCTGTTGTCTATACTCTAGTCTAGTGTTTAGCAGTTCATGAATGCTTATGGGTTGCTTTTTACTCTTTAACTTTATTACGAGATGCATTTATTGATGTGTCAGTCCAGTTAAATCACAAGACAAAATGTCCTTGATATCTCCTTTAAATGGTAAACGGACTTGAGCTTGAATAGTGCTTTTCTAGTCTTCTGACTTCTCAAAGTGCTTTTTACCTATAGCATTGCATAGCTTGTAAAGTGTCCATCAGTTTGAACTAATCCTATTCACATTCACACACAGCACTGGGAGCAATTTGGGGTTCAGTGTCTTGCACAAGGACACATTAACATGCAGGAGCTGGGGATTGTACCCCCAACCTTCCACTTGAGAGACAACCCACTCTACTACTGATCCACAGCTGCCCCTTAAAAGTTATTAAATCTGTTGTTTTTATCCCACACTGAACACAACATACTTTCCACATCTTAAAAACAAACTGAATGGATGTGGGAATTTCTTGAGCTCCATCACAGCAAACAAACTAAATATACTCCAATGGCTGAGTACAATGTTACTGATAACAGCTCTGCTATCTATGTGCACCAGCAATAGCAGCAGTATTGTGTGGCATGCCAGCTTTCTCCTCAGATGTCACTTCCAGCTTCCACGGTGTTGGGATCCCACTAGTGTCCTCTTTTGTGTGGCTGCCACACTTCATTGGTGCTATGCTACGCTGGGACGGAGTGCATTCTGGGTATTTTTTCTCTCCTTGTATGTTGCTTGAGGGTGAGAGGAGCTATAAATAAACCCTGCACTTTCATGGTCCGTTCATGTGTAGCTCAACAGGGCATCACTCATGCAGCATGGCTTGTATTGCATGCTGCACTCTCACACACAGAGTGTACGCTTTTACTGAATGCACCACTCCTCATGAGTCATCTATTCAACACCACTGATCAGTATAAACCTTCAAATAGAAAAAAACATTTCCAGGATGGAAAATAACACATGTTTAGAGGATATATGTATGAGAGTTATTATGTTTCTATATGAATTCTGTGTTGAATCTTTTAGCAGTGTTGATGCTGGTATGACTCATATATCAGGCTTTGGCTAAATGACCCCTTTTCGGGACTTTGCAACTGCCACATTTCAAAGGATCTTACTGCATCCTGGATGCCACAGAAAATATGAGAGCCCGTTGCCTGGGAAACCACCTTGGCACGTCCCCCGTGGTTCATATTCCTACATTTGTAGCTTCTGTGTGTACAGTTATATTCTAAGGGTGCTATTTTTTTTTTTAAAAGGGAGACCTTTCAGTTTAAGCTGGGTGTGGTAAACGCTGCAGGACCTAGAGGTATAAAGTGGCAGTCACCTGACACTGTGTGAGTCAATAGAGCACACAGGTCCATAATGTGATAGCAGAAGATCTCAATCAATACAAGCCCAGTGGGTCCCTCTCTAATAGGATATGCCTGGAATAACATTTAATGTACTTGTTGTTGATTTTCTTAAGGGATTATGATGCCACTTTCAGAGCAGATTTTCCGATCAGAATAAATGCTCTCTTCAGATGTTCCTCCTTCATCCCTCTGCCCCCCCCCAGTAGCAGGGTTCTGTTAGGCAGAGAAAGCGGAAGACATGTTAACATACTGTATGAAGGGAAGATTGTGCAATAATATACATCTCAAAGTACAATTGGTTGTTATCCGTTTGTCTTGTTTGGCCATAGAAAGTATTTTCTTCGGTTTGGAAAAGTCTGTTGGTTCTCCTCCGTCGCTCCTACCCCATGTGGTGGCAGGGCAAACGGTAGGAGAGGGAGGGTTTTTAAAAAAAAATAAAAATGTATGAAACATTTTTGAGCCTGTGAATGAAACATAGACAAACTGAAGGAAGCGCCGTCCCTACCCTGTGAACACAAGCCTGATCTCAACAAATCCAGAGGGACTTTTCCTTGTTTCTTTTTTTAGGAAGTCTTTACTCCACAATATATTTCCATAAGGCATAGGTATTTTATTTTTGCTATATTGATATGTTAATGATAATGTTGCATATTATGCCTTTAAATATTCTTATAGTAAAAAAATTGGAGTAAATGGCCCAAACCAACAACAGGTTAGTCAATCAATGCTCTGACCCTGTAGCTTCAGGCTAAAAGTTTCCTATTAAAGATAAAACAGGTCACAAATAAACCATTTAACTTTGGCTGGTTCAAAGTGAAATCAAGTTTTACACATGTTCAACATCATTGCTTCGTGTGTTATGAGCTGAGCCTGCAGCATGGCTACAGGGATGGCAATATTTACTGACATAGTGTGTATCCCTTGAAGAAACTTTTGTCTAGTTCTATTTTTCTTAAGACCTTCTTGTTGGCCTCAGCTTTATAGGTTCTGTTAATGCTAATTAGAAAATATGAGCACAGCAGTGAACATGGTAAACATTAATATCTGTGAAGTATCTCTCGTATCTGTTTTCACATATGCACTCCGGATAATATCTAGATAATTACGGGAGGATTTCTCCGGAGATTCTCCCGACCTGGCTGTTCACATATGCTCCTCCGACTGGAGACTATCCCTGTCAGACGGGAGGGGGGGCGGAGGTCTCCTGAGGTAAGACGTGACGTAAAAAAACAACGTGGAAGTAGCGGACGAAGTAACAGAGTCCGCTACACAACGCTATAATGAGAATATTTGCCTTTATATCAACGCTGTGTTGTCCAACAGAATTACAACATCAACAAAAGAGTGGAGAAGAACATACTGACGAACAGAAAACATAATGCAGCAGTTTAATTACGTGCACGGAGATTGTAGTGGTCGTGTGCAGACACTTTATGCACCGTGCAGCAGTAACAGTATAGAAAGGTCACTCTCCCTCCTATTGACTCGAGCTGAATTATCCGGGAAATATCCTGGACTTGCTGCGGAAAAAAAAATTGGGGTCTGGCAGGAGAAACTCCGGGTGAAGTCCGAGCGAAAAATGTGGCTGTTTGCGTTCACACATGCAGCTCCATACAAAGTTTTTCAGGAGATTTCTGCTGTGAAAAGGGTAATAGTTACCATTTAGTTAAAAGCAAAACTGTGCAAAGATCCAGTCTTGCAGAACACCTTAGATGGCTCCAGGCTGTTGTTAATACTTTTACAAGTTATAACAATGGGAAAGCTGTTTCAGGCTTTGACTATGAACTGTACACATGCTTTTCCAAAAGCCCGACTGCTTTGAGATCGCCCCAGTACAACAACCATTTGACTAGCTGGCTAGAGTGACACACGTTAAGTAAGGGATAGTCTGAGGTCTTGTTAGCACATGGTGGGCTCGATCAGTAGGCTAATTCCAGCAAAGAGACTTAAATTGAGGAAGAATCCTTCTTAAAAGAAAAATTTTATTTTAAAAGAAATCACATTATTTAAATGATTATTTAAATAAATATAACTAGTGTATTTTTTCCCATGCAGCTTAGAAAAAACTGTTATAACAAGGACCTACACTCTGAAAACTGCAGACATAGCTCACCAGAGACCAAAATGAAAGAAGTTACAGAATGAACCCCTCTGGCCATGTGTTTATTGTTATGAATGTATGTATCATATGAAAGCAACTCTTCAATGTGTTTATTATGTGTTTAGGGATTATCATAACACACCAAAGAACCTTATCAACCTGTGTCTAGAGGAAAACACTACAAAGGGTTAATTCATGGTACAATCTCAAGTTTAGAAAATTGTACCAGCCATTTAATGCATAAAAGACGAGGCTGCATATTATTCATAAATGTTTGTTTGTCTCAGATGGAATGCTGAATCATTAAAGGCTCCATTTTAAAGTCAGATGTGAAGGTCTGTTTGTGTTTGTGTGCAACGAGTTTGTCATGCACGTTTGTTTACCAGCCTTACATCATGACAGGTGTCATGTTTTTCTCTCCTACTTCTTTTTTTACACAGACACACACGCATGTATGGATGCACACAAACGTTAGCACACACGCACACATAAACAGACAAAAAAAAAGTCTTGTCGGAGTAATCGTTCTTCTCTCTTTGCGTTCTCGCTGTACACTGACAGCTCAGGTGCTGTGGCTGTAAAATAAGAGCAGGACTGGATAGATGTTCATGCACGAGTATATACATGTTGCTATTAGAACCATAATATAATGAATGTCTAGAATGGCTCCATGTATTCCCCACATTACAAATAACCTTGTCTCAATGTTAAAATTCCCCAGGCTTGTAATGAAGGACATGACCTGCAGGTCGTCACTGAGGGACTGAAATGTTATATCCAGACCACAGCACAGGGGCTAGTTAGCCGCATGTTTAGCTACAACATTTCTAACCAGAATAGATTTTGTTACATTACATATCTCGTAAACAGTCTTTATGTCTTTGTGTGTACATTTCATCTGACGTTAAAAGCTTTTGAAAGCTTCTTTTTACTACTGTACG
The DNA here is from genome assembly GCA_020745685.1 of Tautogolabrus adspersus. Lineage (NCBI taxonomy): Eukaryota > Metazoa > Chordata > Actinopteri > Labriformes > Labridae > Tautogolabrus > Tautogolabrus adspersus. The sequence continues at coordinate 23,060,534 of CM036542.1, forward strand.
TCTAAAACAGAGCTTTTTGGTTTTACAGAAAACAGTACTAATGCAGAGTGGTTCATTACTTACTTTCATAGAATACCAGCAGGTGGTTTGGCGTGCATGTGTGCATGTGTGCCACTGCAAGTAGCATTGTGTTTGTAGCTTGGGGTCTCCTGTAATTCTGTGGGTTTAAGTGTGTACCTGTAAGTAATTGGTGATCACTAGCTAATGGCTAACAGCTGGATAGTGTCCCTATGCAGGATCTGTCAGTAGTTCAGGACCATGGCGACCCCCCTGCCTGTCTATAGGCTTTCATCATAGTTAGGCATCATGTGGTTAAATCAAAACAGAAAAGTGATCTATTGTTACCTTACAAAGTTGATAAGTGTAACTTTTCACAAGCTGTTGCTTATTTATACATCCTTCAGACAGAGAGCTACATTAGTATTCATTGGGTGCAGTATCTCTTGCCTACCAAGGAGAGAAAACATTTCAGTGTTTTTAACTCAACAGCTCCTGGAGGAAACATGGGATTTAAAAAGCTTGGTATGAATTGCTGCACTATTCACCAGTTTGAATCTAAAGTCTGTTATGATGGACATGGAGTGTAAAGTGAGTTTTAGAAAAGAATGGCTGCTGTTAGAGATGATTTTGATGTGAGCAATGAGCCTTAATCAGTGACGTTTGCAGGTGATAAATCCAAACGCAATGAGCTGAAAGACATTAAAACCTTCTGCAAAGCTGAGAGGAAATGCAGAGTGGTGTTTTTTCTTTGTATGTGAGATCATCATTTTGTTTAACACTTGTATATAATCATTGGACGCTTGTTGACTTAAAAAACAAAGATGAGAGACACAAAACATATATCATTAGCAGATATTTTTGGTTTCTCACCTGCCTGGGGCAATGTTTTTCCTTTGAATGACAAGTGCACTAAATATTAAAAACATCCCTTTTTTCATTCAAAGAGAGTACAATATGTCTTCTTTGAATGATAACACAGTAAACATCATCAGGCCAGGACTCAAACGGAAAGCCTGTGTTACACACCAACTAAATGGAATATGAAAGATGTATAATCATTAACTAGACAGGGATCGACATCGATCGGATATCGATTAAACACTTTTTAATGTTTACCTCAAGAGTACATGTCTCCCCCCAGGGTCTTCAGGAATGCATAGTTCGAAATGTGTGTACATCAGTTAGCATCATTCATGCAATCAAACAATTTATGATTTAATAGCAATATGTTGAAACATACAGGATAAGTAATGTGGATCCATACAAATATTTGTTAGGTTGACTATGAGTGTGGGTGAAGTAGTGTTTGACAAGGGCTACATATCGAGCTGCCTTGCACTCTCAGTTTCTGCTTCTTACTCATACTCGCTCGTATGAATAATTGAGAAGGAAGGTGTGTGTGTGTTTGTGTGTGTTTTTTTTTTTTTTTGGAGGAGGGGGGGGGGGGCTGTGAATCACGAGTTCCTGCTGAATTGTTCAGCATTTAATCAGAACAGAGACTCTCCCTGGTCGTGTCTCTCTGTTTTAATTTGATTAGAAAGATTTTCTGTTGCACTTTTGCATATTTCTGAATTGTTTATACACATGCATATTTTATGCACATGTGCAAACTTCCAAAGAAACAAATCTTTACTTTATTGAATAATGACTTCATTAAAGGTTTAACTAATACAGTTCTTTATACTCAAAAATATCATTCCTAGTGCTGTGATAATAATAAGCAACAATATCTCTACCATTGATTAACAGACGAACAAAATGAATGTCTTAGCATAGAACCAGTGGACATATGATGGAACCACTTTTTGATTGACAAGTGCAAAAGCATTGGTCACCTGGCAACATAATATACATCTATCATCTCTGTACATCCGTTACTTGCTGCACTCTTTTCAACACATGGTAATTGGTTTGTCTGACAGTCCGACACTGACCCTCCCTCTGGGATGTTAGATGGGCAGAGGGTGAGACAGACAGACCGACAGACAGGGGAAGAGACAGACGGAGACAGAGCGATGAAAAGCGTAGGATGATGCAGGATACTGACTCATCAGCCCTGCAGGGATTATCATTCTCTCTATGTGTGTGGTGTGTATCTGCTGTCTTACTACTGAAGAGGACGTGCACAGCATTCATTACTGCATGATGAAAGCATGATAGAGGAAGCTGAAGTGCGAGCCGACCGGTAGCATAACCATGAAAGCAAAATGACCTTGAAAGCATTTTCACATGATTATTCATGCATTCATCTTTAAAGCTCATCCCACTGTGAGCTTTATTTGACTCATTCATGGAAACTTGCTTTATATACTACATATAATAATGTATCAATAAGGCAGAGAAAGGGCCACAGGAAAGTGATTCAAGTACTTCATTATTATAGCTTTTGATGGAATCACAATGCAAAGCAGAGGGACAATACAATTCAATTATTTTGCTTTAGTTTTTAAAAAGTCAGTCACATGCTTCCACGATAAAGATCCTTAATTTCGATTGCTTACTGAATCTATCAGAATTATATATAGAGCCCAATGGACTGCACTTACTCATCCACCCACACTTTCTTTCTGGGTTTTACTTTCATGAGCAATTTGAGGTTCACCGTCTTTACCAAGAGTACTTAGACATGCTGACTACAGGAGCCTGGGATTAACTCTGTGTTATTCAAACTAGAGGACAGCCTGCTGCTGCTCCGGCCCTCCGGGGCCCCAGCGACCCACTGTGACACAAGTAAAACTAGAGCTGAACGGGCCCTCACACCCCTGTGCATGTCATGGTTTGATGCAGGTCGGGGCATGCTGGCTTTTAAACAACAGTTTTTTAAGAATTAAATGCATCCTAAGTCACTTTGAGAAGTTATGTAATATTTTAGCAAAGTCTGTAAATGTAGATAGATATATTCAGATGTTGAGTTGTGCTCCATGGACAGATGATACAGCCCAAGGACAGTGTATGAAGGGGTATGAGTCTTTGCTTGTTGCGTAAGGGTGTCAACAAAAGTCTCCTGGAAATAACTGCTCTTGGTCAAGCACCTGACTAAAACTGCAAATTGTTGTTGCTACAATTCGTTGTGCTACAACATGCAAGTTAATGACCTGTTAATTTTACATCCAACTTTATAAAGTGTAATTACCAAAAGCTCTAAGAATGAGTCATCTGGTAACATACAGTATCTCTTTTTAGGTTAAAACAGTATCATTACATTTTGCTCATTATTCCATGGTTCATTGATAGAAGGTGTCCCATGTGACATTTAGTTTGTATTGAGTCTGGAAGGAAAAGTCAATCACTATATGCCTTCTGATAATCTGGCAGTAAATGTGCAGGAATGGATATGACGCTATTAATGAGTCACAGGACTCTATAACTGATCTGCCTCCACCCTGCTCTGCTGAATCAATGCTTTCAAAATGATGCCGGTCATGTTTTCTCTCCCTACCTGTCCATCACTCTGCCTACACATCCACTTATCTCATCCCTCAAACAGTCTCTGAAGATGTGCCCTGAGGTGTACCATGGACAGCTCTCCTATATGACACTGAATAGATATTGTTGATTTTGGGATATCCTTAATCTGAATGAATGACAGACACTGATAAAGAGAAGAGAGTAAACACAACTACATGTTGGTCTCATTTTTTGGCAATTAGCAAAGTTATGCTACAGTGTTGGTTTGTCATCACTCTTCGCAGTTTTATGTTACATGCAGAAATTTGAGGAGTAATGGGATGACATCTTAAACCGTCAGTCCGAACCTACAGGTGGATGCTGGGGTGGTGGTGGGGCTGAGGAAGAGTACAGTACTAGTGTAGGTCAAAGCTGGCAATGAAAGAGCAGAGGGAGAGACTGGAAATCTTGTAGCTTAAATAGACAGCTAAGGTGGCGTTGACAGGTGATAATGGATAATGACTCATGTCGAGTGTGAAATCAGTGCCGCTCGAGTATTCTGCCTGGACTAGCTCGCAGGCGTTATTTGTTGCAGGCAGCAGAAAAACTGTATACATTTGACTTATTTTAACATCATTAGCAATAACCACAAATAGCATCCATTAGCACAGGTGAGGAGTTATTTCAGTTGTTCCCCAACAAATTTAAGCCCCGATTATGTTCTACTACTTGTATTTTTCTAATGCAACTAGTTTTTTGTTTTTAAATTAACCAAACAAATTTAGTTGGTGTATGTATTGATCAATGTACAAAGAATTTAAGAAATTCTGCCAGACGGCCAGAAGCTAATGCTATTCTGTAACGGGGTCCTTGGCAAAGTGTGGGAACCCCTGGTCTATATGATATATTGGAAGATTTAAATGTTTTGCTCATAAAATAGTTTTACTCTGTTAATTATTAAAGATAACTAACTTTTTATGTACATATGGTTTTGTCACTAAAACTCAGTACGCACCAAGTGGCAGGTTGGTCAAACCTTGGTCTGTTCCTTTCTCCTGTTAATCCGTCTCATTCTGATCTGCAAGTCTCATTTGCTTTTTAACGGTTTTCCTTTTTGGTTCTGCTCTCTCCCTCTGCTGTTGTTCATCCTCTCTTCCTGCCTGTGCTCGTAATGACTGGCTGCAGAAACGAACAAAGCTATGACTCATATCAGGCAATGCAGGCATAATGTGAAGCACTCATCTACATTCATTTCAAGAGAGATGGAAAACAGCAGTATCCAGATGCAGTTCTGCTTCACATTAGCTTCTCTGGCTTGCACAAATAAATCTGCTACTTCCTTAATAAGCTTCTGATTGGACCCTTCCAGAACCGCAGGATTCGACAAATTCACTGGTCTAACACTCACACATAACATCTGTCCCTGTGCTGATATCAGCTCACAATACATGTGCATTTATAAATATTGTGTTTTATTGCTAACACTTATTTTATTATTAAAAGTGAGTATCTTACAAAAGCTTGAAACAGGTTGATTAACTCTGAATACTTAAAACTATGTAATGCCATTTGCATATGTGAGGAAGCTGTTCAAGGGAATCAATTAAAGCGAGCAGTAGATTCAAGAGAGTGCAGCTGTGAAATGCAAAGCACACCCCTGTTTGTCATTTCTCACCCATCTGTCTCCTTCTTCTAAATTCTGTGCAGTGGTTTGTGTTGAGTTATTCAAAATCAAGGTGTTCAGTACATGCTTCACCAGAGCTGAATCTCTCCCCTGCTTATAAACATCATCTGACCTCCTGTCGCTCCTGTCCTTGTTGTTTCTCAGACCTGATCCAGGCCAGCCAGGAGACCACTGTGAACGTCCCCCAGATGGTCGACACGCTGATGGAGAGGGTTGGAAATGCCAGCTGGGTGGTGGTCTTCAAAGCCCTGATCACCACGCACCATCTCATGGTGCATGGCAATGAGGTTAGATTTTAAATAATCTTTACACACACGTGAATATACTTGAATGTTGTTGATTTGAATGTCTGGTAAAAGCAGCAAGGGGAAGTAGACAAGAGTTTGTCTCCCCTTGAGCACAGTGAAACTCCAGATGATCAAATGGCCACCAAAGTGTTGCTACATCCCTTTACTAAAGCTAGGAGAAGATTGTTCTTCTGGAAATGGTGGTTCTGCCAGAAAGTCGAAATTAAGCAGGGCAGAACTGTATTTCTTCTATATCTGTATTTGCTACATTCTGCAAAAGACAGAAGGTCACAAATACCTGCTTAAAAAATGAACTGCAGTAGGAGCACAGACTGGCTTCTCCAGTATGCATGTAATTAGAAAACTGAAAATGTGATCTCTATTCAGCTGTGTTGTGAGTGTCAAAGAATAGAGATAACTAACGATCATGTTTAAGGGGAAGTCTCCAGTCAGGCTGAATTTTGGTAAAGTTTACGAAAAGGCAAGGTTTCCGACTTCACTCTGAACAAAAGCCTTTTCTGTTCAGGGGTTCAACATGTAGAATGCTTTACCTGCAGAGCTCAAACTGGATCTATACTGGGGTCATTTAAACCCAAACAGTTCTAAAAGAGGACTCAGTCTTCATGAATGATCTTGTTCTTCCTGTTTTACTCTGTTCTATAGTTTGTATCCTGTATTGTTCTGTTTTACTGTTTTTTTTTGTTAAAGGCCCATCTAAGGACGGGCATTGCAAAGAGTTTAGGCTATTAATGCTGTAGTGTTTTCTCGCTCCATTCTTGTCCCTATATAAATAAACACGACATAAATAAATAGGGCCCCAAGCATCAGGGATTTATTAAGATGTATATAAGAGATGTTTTTAACTACAGATACAGAGGGCTGGGAAGTAGTTATAAAGGATTTAATGGTCACACGTGACTGTTGAATAAAATACAAATGCATTAAAGGAAAACACCAGGTCTGATATCAGGGTGCTTTACTGTCATACGTTGATATTCTAAACTGGATGCTTTAAATACTAATCAGGTAGTGTGATCTGCTGGCCACCTTGATGAAGGAGCCTTATTATACAAGCCACTAGCCCATGTCAAAATATATTTGATCTCTGATGAAAGCAGTGAAATGTTTACAGAACTTGAATTTTCCTGTCAATGGGGTGTCAATCATAAAAGTCACATCCTAAGAGTGCATCATAGAGCTGATACACAACAAATTCAGTTCAAGGGTTTGGATTTAGGTAATTTTGCTGGCTTTAGATTGGCACTCATTAACAATGGGTCCAAACACAATGGGCCACTAAGAATGGATTGCACCCGCTAATAGCACCCGCAATCTTTAAGCTCCCTATCTATAAAAGTATTTGCACTAATGATATGCCTACGCTAACACGCCCACAAGGTGGTCTTGCTTTTGTGAAGTCTGTTCTTGTTTTCCGCCTTCATGTGGAGAAAAGCTGTCTGCACCGCTCTGCTGCGTGGAGCTGCACACTAAACTGATGGAGCTGTTTTGCCCACATAAAGATAGTGCACGTGTGTGATTCGGGTCTATGTGTGAGAAGCATGTCTTTAAAATAACAGTGTGTAAACCAGAATTTCCCTCAAGGATTAATAAAGTATATCAAAATCAGTTACCCCTAGCTAAGTGCAATGTGACCTCCTTTTGCGTTTATCTGTGTAAGCAGATAGAGAGAAAATAGATTTGAAGGAGAAATTGTGCCGATTTGATACATGGGTCTCAATGGCGCTACTGTAAAGGCCTGTGGCAACTAGAGCTAGTCTACTGTGTGAAGATGAGATGGTATTTGCAACCAGACTTCTTTGGGTTAGGAACACCACATTTTTTAATTTTTCTTAATTAACATAGATGCAAATGTCGCACCCAGGACGCTGTCTGCTTGGCAGTGCAGTTTGTGTGCAGTTTGCGCGTGCTGTGTGGATTCCACGCCATTTTTCTTTCATTTGCACAGGTTTAGCTCCTGCAAAAGCAGCGCAATCTGGCCTAATGTGTAATGCCCCAGACAATGCATCTAGTGATGAACGCAAAAATAATTATCACATAAGTCTGCAATTGCCCTCAATTTTAAAGGGTGCTGTAGTTATTTTATTTTAAAACTTGTTTTTGGTTTGGCAATTTGCAAACAGATAATGTCCATTTGAAGGGACAATACAGTCTGTTAGATGACAGATTATTGTGTTGCCTTTACTGTCAAAATAACAATGGATGCCAGTTTAAGGCTATATGTAAAGGGAAACAAAGGAGTTATTTTTACTTCTGGCAGTGAATGTGTGATGAGAGATAATGGATATAATGTATTTGATTAGATAATAGCATTGGATTGTCCTTGTATATTCTTTAACCTTAAGACTCCATGGCATTTCTTTCGCTCTTTAGGGCTTCTCTACATCATACACTTTGAATTTTTACATTTATTCCATAGATTTCATCAGCAGTCTATGGATCAGCAAAGGGACTGACCCTCTGTTGTCTTGTCTTGACCCCCCTGACCCCTTTCATGACCTGACAACTGAAGAAAGATAAAGGCCATCATATGGCAACAAGGGAGAACCCAAAGAGATAGATAGATGCAGCACAAAGGAGACAGTGATATATTGGTATAGTTATGTCAGATTAGGAAAGAGACAGTGCTATGAAACATAGAGAACACCTCCTCCCCTCCCCAAATGTGTTGTTTGTGTGGCGCAAAAGGCTCAGAGGGAGCATGTCCTAAATATTTTTGAGTCATGAAATCCTGTTTGACAAGGCAAAAAACAGTATGTTTACAATATGCATCCTGGTTCTGGTTTATTTTTAGCCATCTCTAAGAGAGAGAGAGAGACAGGGAGGGGGAGGGGAGGGGATGAAAGGAGGAGGGGAGGTAATGTGTAGCTCACAAATTCTCCAGGGAGGTGTTTTCATTCTGAACCTCCCTTCATGTTATTGTGCTACACATTGTGTAAATGAAGCCACTGAATAAGCATCAGCAGTGTGTGTGTGTATGTGTGTGTGCGTGTGTGTGTGTGCGTGCGTGTGTGTGTGTGTGTGTGTGTGTGTGTGTGTGTGTGTGTGTGTGTGTGTGTGTGTGTGTGTGCGTGCGTGCGTGCGTGCGTGTGTGTGTGTGTGTGTGTGTGTGTGTGTGTTTGTGTTGTTTTCATCTCCATGTGTGTCACTGGAGTAAGCTCATCCTCTGCAGAGGGAGCCTGATGTCTTTACCATGCAATGTTTCCTGATCCTCTCCCTGCGTCTTATTATTTTAACACCCTTCCACTCACGAGTCACGACTGCTGCTTCAATGTTCGAGTAATGCTACATTTCTATTCAAATAAAACTTAAAAAAGACTAGTAGAGAATAACACCTCCACCCTCAGCTGCAGCCATCTTCACAGGTTTGTTGAACGGTCTCTTTGAGAAAGCTGTGAACTTTAAAAAGCTTGGTTGTTGTATATTTTATAAAGGAGCCATCTGTTTGAAAATCGTAATACATCACTGCTGGAATAAACGGTTTTGTTCATAAGTGAGATGTATTCTGTTGGTGTTTCTCAAATAATATATGGATTTAGTCTTCCTGATATGTATCGTCCATTCAATTCTGCAATAAATATGATTAGTTGTTTATAGTAAGAAACCCTAATGTCTCAAACGTCTACATTTTTGGTAATGAAGGCTAACTTCAGCTACTTCTTCCAGAACAAAAATGAGAGGCTGTTGCTCATGTGTGACATTTTGTGCCTGAAGGAGAATTAAACTTTATATTTCTTTCTCCTGCAGAAATTCATTCAGTTGCTGGCATCTCGAAACACATTGTTCAACCTTGCCAACTTCCTGGACAAAACTGGATCCCACGGTAGGTTTTTGTTTCTTTCCCTCCTGATTGTCCCTCCATCTTTTTTTAACCCTAAGTTGGCTCTACATTCTGGGTTTTACTCTGTCAATGTATTTATCCCTTGATTCTAATTCCTCCCATATGATCCTCCCTTAAACAGATGCATTGAGGACAGAAGAACTTGATTTTAGACAGATACTAGAAGTGCAACAGAAAACAAGTCTATACTTTACTTGAACACCAACTTGACCTTTTTTTCTATCCATTCTTCAGTCTAAGCTTCATTATTCCCTGCTCCCTTCAATTAAACCCATCTCCATGGAGATAGATGCTCTCTCCCATGGTGATAAACACTGGGTTTAAAGTCTGTTTGTAATGGACATTTTGTCTGCAAGGGTGACCAGACTGGGCAGAAAAGAAGACAAAAGACAAATTCTGTATGTCAAAGTCTATGTCTGTTTTTCCTTAACCTTTGATGGTGCTGTTTCCCACCTCAACTAGTCTTAATGCTGAGCTATTGTGGTGTGTCAGTGAACATTTCATCTCTAAGAGCCAGCTCCTGTCTGAGAGTGTTTTTATTTACCTAGTTTTGTACATAATTACATGACGGAATAAGAGGATGGTTGTACGACGGGAATGTTAAACACGAATAGAGAAAAGGCAGTTTGACATAAACAGAAAAACGTATTTCTAAATAATGTGACGTGATCGTGTTTGATGTTTTTAATTTATTTAACTGTTTTCTACATGATGTAATGTCACTTTAAGACATTCTTGATGACATTTAGTATGAGTATCATTGATCAAGTCATTATTTCATTGGCTGAATTTTAAAAGAATCAATACTAAGTGAAAAGCTGTTCAGCCAAAAGAGACTTTTTTTTATTACTGAGCCAATGGACCTCACACACTGACGAAAGATATAACCCCATTACTCTTAAGCTAACAGCTTCTGGGTTTAGACTCTGTGCTCAGACAAGGGAGTGGTTTCAATCTCCTCATCTTAATGAATAATCACTTGGACAGCAGAAAAGAACAAAATGAAGCTTTATTTTTAAAGAATAAGATGAACGTATGTCAGTTTATAGCCTATACATCACATATTACATGTATAAGATGCAAACAGTCCTCACAATTATTATTGAGGTTATGAAGACCTGCTTGACATGCTTTGCTTGATTTATAACCCTTTAAAGGCCTACTAATACCCTTCCCTCTGCTGGCATTTGAGACTGAACATGTGCTTATGTTCTGTATCTTCCTCAGGCTACGACATGTCCACATTCATCAGACGCTACAGCCGCTATCTGAACGAGAAGTCCTTCGCCTACAGACAGATGTCTTTCGACTTTGTCCGAGTCAAGAAGGGGTACTGTTTTTTCCTCACGACTGCGCCTTGCTGTGTGACTATTTCAGCAACATTATGGATTCTTTTGAAAATGTTTTGTTATTCATTTTTTCTAAAAAAAAACAAAACAAAAAAAACTGCACAACCCAAAGCGGCCTCTGTGGACTCAGCTACCTCCAGCCAGGCCTTATGCCAAGTGCATGTCTTTACTGGGTGTACAGAGTGCAGGGATGAATACAGAATGTGTTATTACTCATACTCATAGGATGGACGGCTCTGTTTAGCTAGCTAGCTGACACAAGGTCCCTCTGACTGCATAAACTGGCATGGAAAGTAAAGTGCAGACTGCAGAATATAGATCAGACACATGGGTGAATAATATATATGTGACAGGTACACACAGGTATTCTTTAGTAAACAGACTGCATGTAGGCCCCAATTTATATGTGTAAGAGATGCTACATGACTCTTTCTGTTTCTATTTGTTCCTCTGTCTCAGAGCTGAGGGAGCGATGAGGACCATGTCAGTAGAGAAGCTGTTGAAAGGAATGCCCACCCTGCAGAGCCAGATTGACGCACTGCTGGATTTTGAGGTGAGTGACACTCGATAATAGAGAGCAAAGTCACTTTGCAAGGTTACTGATTTGGACGAGGAATAAACAGAGGTTTGAGAAGAGCTGCCAATAAAGTAGACATGTAGAAGCACCCATGGGGACTTGTCAGTTACAGACCATTTTGCAAGTGTGTCCATTCTCTAAGAGTTTACTTGAATGACGGCTACTGGGGAACGCTGGTAGCCTAGTGGTTAGTGTGTGCGCCCCATATACGGAGGCTATAGTCCTCCGAGTGGGCGGCCCAGGTTTTAATCCTACCTGTGTCTCATTTCCCGCATGTCATTCCCCAACCTCTCCCTCCCAGATTTCTGAATCTATCCACTGTCCTATCTCTAAAATAAAGGCTTAAAAGCCCCAAAACATACCTAAAAAGAAAAATAGATGTCAACTGTAACAGAGCCCTAACATGAATACCCATGGTGTAGATGTCAACATCCATTTTATATGTTGTTACCTTTAAACACAGAGATTGAAAAACACCACAAAAACTTGTCTTTCACTTTGCACTGGGTTGACTTGTAACATTATCAGCCCGTGGTGAAATGGACTTGTCTTTTTTCTGTGTTTGTAAGTTTGTTATTTTGTGTCCCATCTGTTCATCTGTGAAATCTTTTACCACACTGTACGTCTTGTAGGTGCATCAACAAGAGCTGAACAACGGAGTGATAAATGCCTGCTTCCTGCTCCTCTTCAAAGATCTGATCAAATTATATGCCTGCTACAATGACGGCATCATTAACCTCCTAGGTAAAAAAGTCACTTTTTTCCTTTTTTACTGGATTGATTGAAACATCAATGAACACTGTTGAATTATTTTTTTTAAGAATGCTATGCTATAATTAACTTAAACATCCCATATTTATCAACAATACTATAAAAAACCCAACCATTAAAGAAGGAATGTGCGACGTTTTGATCCAGTAGATGTCGCCCTTGAGCACCAGCATTAAACCAAAACAAACTGCTGTTTGGCGAGTCGACACCACCGCTATCCTGAAGCCTACGCTCTCCTACAGCGGCATACCTCCACCCCTCTCGACTCGCGTTTGACGAAGGAGTTATCAGAATGCTCCATAATTAAGCACCATTAAGTGCAAGCAGCAGACAAAATTGTCCTTTGCTCGAGCTGCAATTTCCTGTGGCCTGCATTGTTGTGTTAGCGGGCTAATGTTAGCACACTTTGGTTAACTCATAGCTTCATATTGCACATGAATTGACACGGAATGAACGTGATCTAAAGACACTTTTGTGACTTCCAAATAAGCAGTGAGTATGTTATTCTTCTTTTCTCTAGTCCTTGACTAAAACAGCTTTATAGGGAAGGCCGTCCAGTCCATGTAAAATGATGTAAACACAGCTCCGACAACAGTACAGCTGGCGAGACTCGCGCTTCTCACTCATTGTAGACAGTCATGACTCAGAGGGACATTTACAAAGGACATACTTGATTTCTGCTGTGTTTATGTATAATGTCGCACATTCTTCCTTTAATGTCTTTCTCTAAATACTTCCATCATCCTTATCCAAGCAGTCCCGCTCAGTCCTGAGCAGTTTGTTTCTAAATACTGATGAAATAAACGTTTTTGATTGGGTCACATATCCATAATTCTATTTTTAAATCACACTTGCTTTAACTGGGACTGTTTTTAGGTGAATACTTGGTGCTCTAATTAGTATTTACAGAAACAAAAACTTGCATGTCAGGTCATTTCAAAATAACATAGATTGTGTGTTTAATGGTTATGAGACATGCCAACCAGTGCAATTGTTCACCTGACTGAGGTGTGTTTAAGCTCCAGGCACACAGGACTAAAACACATCCAGGTTAGGTACACAGATAATACGATAGTTGTTGGTATATGTTTAATTTTCATGTCCATGGTCTCTGTTGTCCAGAAAAATTCTTCCAGATGAAAAGAAGCCAGTGTAAAGACGGGCTTGAGATCTACAAGAGATTCCTGACACGAATGACCCGGGTTTCAGAGTTCTTCAAAATTGCAGAGGTAATGTTTTTTATAATTAAGAGCATGATCTTTCTCTGGTTGGTAACTGTTGCATTGAAATGTACGTGTCTTCTGTTACAGCAAGTGGGAATAGACAAAAATGACATCCCTGAACTTACCCAGGTAAGACAATCAAAAGCTTCTCTTACCTTTATCTGTTTTATCAATGTATTTTTTTATACTTTTAACTGAAAATGATTTGTGATTTTTTAAGGCTACATACTAACAAAGCATGTGTGCGTTGTGTTTTGTTTAACTGTGATGCATGTAGTTTGAATGTCTAACGCTACTTCTTCTTTTCTCCTGCTGTGATCAGCATAATCTCTCTCCCTTGATTATAATCCGTCATTCACAGACAGCCACAGTATATTATAAAAGGGAGGCATATCCCGCTGTAAACTTTGAGCACTTCCAACCAATGAGCTGTGGTTCTTTGGTGATTGACTGCCCATGTGGCCCCCCCTTTGTCTTTTCACTTGCAGAGATGCAGATTGATCATTGAGGCTGAGAGTGTGAGTAGTGAGTATAGTGCACAGAGCTAGCTTATGGGAGCAAACAGCTTAGGAAAGGTTAACATTTGAACTCTCTTTGAGTGCACTGAGCTGAAGCACACTGCACAGGAGCGAGTGCACACCCAGCTTTCAGACATCAGCACCGTGATGAAGTGGGATGACATGACTTGATGAGGCGATTGGTTAAGCTGTGATATGCTGAGCAATGCTGCTGACTAGGCATTGTTTACCGCTGCTAAAACTCTGAGCTAAACATAGCTTTAGTTCAACGACTGTATGTAGACACAGCAGATTGTAAACCTTGAACTGTGCTGCAGAGCTTCTATAACAGATATAGAGTCACATGTTGCCTTTATGATTCCTGACTCGTGATTCAATAAGTGAATCCCAGTAAGTCTTGGTTTGTCCTGGAATGAGCCTCAAGTGAGTAAACTCAAGTCTGTTGTGGAACCTCTATAAGCTTAAGTTGTCCTTTCAAATATGACAGTATGGATTGCATGAAAGCATGCTCTAATGCTGTCTGATTAAACTTAGATTACAGAAAGCTAATGGTATGAAACATATCCACGACATGCATAATTGTATTGATGTGTAATTGAGTTGGAGATGGGGTGTTTATGAAGATCTTCAGAAACAGTTATATCCATAACTTCTTGTTAGAGGACATGCAAGTAGAGCGTTAGGTTAGCTTGAGCCAGAGCTAATAACCTGTCTCATATTACTGGACTGGATTTGTTGGCAAAATAAGAACATGTATTCAGTGTTTTTACTTAGAATTAGGTAAGAAGATTGATGAAACACTCCAGTCTACATGCTAAATATTAAGCTACAGCAAGTGGGCAGCTAGCTTAGCTTATCATATAACCTGGAATAGGTCATGCTATCTGGCTTGACTCTGTCTGAGGGCAAAAATCAGTTCTTGCAAAAGGTAAACTTATTATCTGCTAGAGGGAGCCACTGCACACTATTTGACACATTTTGAACTTTATTCTTACTAGAGTCCTGAATTTAGCTGACACATCCACCTTTTTTTTAAAGCTAGCATGTTTACTTCTACATTATTGCCTCCCTCAACAACTTTCTTGAAGGCACATGAACAACAGATGCTATACACCCCTTTTGTTTACCCCTGAAGAGACTTATAATATATATGTCTTGAGAGTAGGCCTACTTTAGATTTTAATGTTTACTGTGGAAACATTTTGGAGACTAATCTCTGTCTCCTTAGTGACTGGGACTGACTCTACTCCTCTTAGGAAAAGGTGTCCCTCAGCTAGCCTGAAAATATAAAACATAAATAACGAATAAAGACCTATTCCCTCCATTTTTAGATGCCAACATGTCCTTTATAGCAGGTATGCAACAGTGTTTGAAGTATTACTCCTCCATAAATCAGTTGAAAGACATCATTAATCCTCACAGCCATCATTAATCCTCACAGCCCAACCTGCATATCTCAGCGGCTGCTGTTTAAAAATGTGGCACAGCATTGATGATAAAACCTTATTAATGTGTCCAGAGGAGCAAACTATATCAATCCTCTCTGTCTCTCAAGCTCAAGTGTATTAATCTCAGTTTTAGATGCCACTTTATACACTTATCCCACCTAGGATTAATTACATCTGCACAATTAGAACAGAGTAATATTACCCTCTAACCCTCCATGTAGATTAGACCACTAATGCACACTTGCATGCTAATTTTTGAGGGCAGGGAGCAGATTTAGAAAACACTCTTTAAATGAAAGCAGTATCAAGGATCATAGTACAAACATTTACCGTTGATGTGAATCAGTCACACCCTAATGAAGACAGTTCAGTGTTAGTCTCTTTAGACGAGAGCCGTTTCATCAATAGAGTTCTTGTGTCTGTCCTTTGTCTTCAGAACAGCCCGCTTTGTTCTTTGAAAAGAGGCCAGATACTTCAAAGTGTCTGGTTGATAAATTGTCTACACACCCCTCTCAGTGCCAAGACAAAAATAATTATCAGCCTCTCTTTGCTGGTCTTTGGGCAGGTCTATAAAGGAAATGAAGCATGAAATTATTGAAAGTGAATTATTGACCTTTTCAACTGGCTGAAAACTGGATGTTTAGCCATCCTTTTTCCTGCATGGCAGAAGGTGATAAATGCCTGTATATCCTGGTAGAGCATGCAGATTTGCATTGTGGCTGGCTGACAAACTGTTCTCACTTAAACCTTAAACCTTTTACTGTTTTATTTTCTGTTTTATTTCTATTTTTTTTACCCTTTTTGTATCATCTTCCTTTGTAACAAACAAAATTTACACTAAAAACTTCAGATAAAATATTCAAAACTTTCATTTCATGTAGTACTTGACATCTGTTTTGAATTCATGTTTTTTTATTGACTCTGCTTTTTCATAGTAGTATGGAATTGGTGAGGTTAGAACTTTAAGTAACAAATCAAACGAACATCACTGAATGCATCATTCTTGCTGTAAACAAACACACAGCAAGTTTGGTATTTGAAGTTGTTGTAACCAAGAGGTAGAATGTGCACTAAAAAAGCAATGAACCCAGTGACAGACTGGGTTTCAGAGAAATGAATCTGAGAATAGAATGAATTCTTATGAGACCCAGAGCAATGAATATCATGTTGATTGGATTATTTTGTAAAGCGGCACAAGGGAGATGAGTGTCAGTGAATCAGGATTGTGACACACTCTGTACCATTAGCATAGCATGCTAGCCTGGTATTCACTGAACCATAGACTGTAAATATTAATGGACGAGCCTTATTGGCAGCAGTCTCCATGCTGTCATCTTGTCTCAGCCTAACTTTCAGTCAACCTAAGGACGGGCTGAGAGCTGGAGCTGAGGCGGGTTTTAAGCCTCTTGACAAACTGTTACATCGTGCCGCCTGTCAATGAGGTCTGCTCTAACATTTACAGTCTATGGGTCTGCTACGCACCTAACTATGGATAACACATATTGCTCATAAAATGAAATCAGATGCGTAATGAAAAAAATCACCAGGCTGTAAACAGGTTTATTTCTGCTGTAAGAACTGCCTTTTTTCAATGTGTTGTGTTTGTGACTCCCGGGGCTCTTGGAGCCAGTCTCAAGCGGACCCTCAACTGTAGGATTTTCAATTCTGCATTGGCTTCATTTTTCAACACCGGAGGTTGCTGCTGACTTAAACACAATTTTTCATCCTACTGTACAAGTCCAGGAAAATTACCCTAAATCAGCCATGTGCTATTTTTGATGAGGAACATGAGATGTCTGTGTAGCATAGGCTACAAGGGGCTAATTTAAAGAAAAAAAAGTAATCCAAAGTAGAGGTATAGTCTGAAAACAAATCACTCTAACCAAATGAGAGATGTGGAACAAATCAGTTCTACAGCATATCTATTGAACTGTGTGGTCTTCTGTGTTCATGATGGAGTGTAGTGGAGTGTATCAGTACTGTCAGCCTCTCTGACCATTGCTGACCTTTATAATGTGTCCTTAATTCAATTTTCTACAGGCCCCAGAGAGTCTTCTGGAGTCCCTGGAGACCCACCTCAACACGCTGGAGGGGAAAAAGCCGTAAGTTGTTTTTTTTGTCATTGACCTGCAGTAACACAGAGCTGAAGCTTCAGAAGTCCTGTAATTGGCCTGTTATACTTCTGTCACATCTCTAACATGTGTTTCTTCTCTATTTACTTAACTCAGAGAGGATAAGTAAGTACAGTCAATGAGAACATTATTTGACCATCATTGTATTGGTAAATTCATTTTATGTTCCATTTAGGATTTCAGTATTTCAACAGAACTGACATCTGAACAAACAGCTGACATTAGTATATCTGTGTACTGTGTAACCATTTTGTTCAAGATGCAGGTCTATATAATCATGCACTGTTTATCATTTCTTATTACATTATGTTTGCATTTGTGGCCTAACAACATTTAAACCATTGCTTTCATTGACACACTGTGCAATGACAAGTCATGACATCGCTCTGCCATGATTACTAACATATTCATTTTGTCATTATCCTACTGAACACCACTTTAAAGTCTAAACAGCTCCACCAATTAAAAATCTGCTCAAAGATTGAAGGCCAACTGCTCCAGAGACTGTATGACTCAGCCTACAATGAAAACATGTTGAGGCTGCTAACAGCATCATCTCTGACCCCTAACCACGCGCTGAACAGTGAATAAGAACCATTAGCATCAAACCTGAGATACAGGGTCCCACGCCTTTAATAAGGTCAAACTGAAGCACTCTTTTGTACACCAGTCAATCCTAAAATGAACATGGAGCTGAATCCCAGATCAAAGCACATTGAAGGCCTCTCAATATTTGTATGGGTGTTTGAACGATGTGTCAAATGTTTGTACCTTTGTATCTTTTCTTCCATGTTGATGTTGCAAATGGAGCCGCTGTGATGACTGACAAATGTCAGACTTTGCCTGACAATAACATTCAATCAATCAATCAATAAATCAATGCACTTAAGCCCGGACTTTAACAAAGCTTGAGATGCATGCCATTTAAAAACACTGAGCTCTCACTTTGTATCTGCGATGTTGAAACAGCAAAGCTTTGTTAAAGAGCAACCTGGGCCAAGATGTTATTACTCAGCAGGGCAGCATGGATCCATTTACTGCAGATGTTTACTAAATGGGATTACTGAAACACGGTCTGTCTAAAAAGACCAAAGTGATACTAAAGCTGTCACTTTGTTTCTTATTTCTGTAAGAGCATTTGTATCATTTAACTCATTAACTTATGTGCTTTTATTGTTTTTGCAGGTCCCCCACTAAGGTGAGCTATGTTTCATGATAATCATAGTATAGGCCAAGCAGTATTAATAAAAGTCTTATTTATATTAGCACTTTTAAACGTCCAAACACAGCTATTGCAGAATAAGTTTAAATAAAAACTGTAAAAGCATAATTTGACCTCAGATTTTACACTTATCTATTACTGCTTAACGCAGGCATCAAGTTGTTGTGTGTTAAAAAGCTGTTGAATCACATCACTTTACGTAACTTTGTTAGGCACTATTGTTATCTGGGGTCTATCTCTGCTGCAGGATGCAACAGCCAACAACAGCACACCGGCTGCTGCTGCTGCCCCAGCAAAACCAGCGCCCCCGACTGCACCCGCCAGGCCCCCTGCACGTCCTGCCAAACCTCCTCCACCCTCTGTCACCCCCACCGCACCAGCTCCCATCATTGCTGCAAGCAAGTAAGAGACACTCAACAATGAGACAAAGTGTTAAACTGAACTGCATCAGTATTAGAGCATCAATACTGCAACAGAAATAGATTCCCACAGTCAACTGGGCCCTTTTTTCTCTGTTTAGTGCTCTTGATGATGGCTTCTTATTGGATCTAGACCCCATGTCCTCCTCATCAGCAGGGGGCGCTACAGCAACTTCAGGATGGGGAGGTGAGAACTTCTTTCTTTGTCAGTTTAACATTTTTTTGAAAAGCCAAACCCAATACTGCTTCTGAGTACAACATTGCTCAGTTGTGGAAGGTCACATTATACAGTTCATAATGTGGAAAGTGGTGAAGGGGTCTTCAGCCTACGAAAAGTATCTTCTGCGTGCAGATTTATCAGCTATAGCTTACTGAAATAAAGCTAGCTTGATGAGTTGGTGGATAATACTATCTCTCGCTGACTTTCTTCTATACTCGCATGACAAATACTTGCAGACAGGAATTATTATATATAAACTCATTGAACAAATGTAAAAGTAGGCTTACTCTTAGTTACAATTGTAGGTACTAAAGTTAGCCTGGCATGCAGATAGATTCAGTTTATTGTTCAAAAATAAGAATAACTTTATTTGTAGAGCAAAAACAAAGTTTACGTTTAAGTCCTTTCCGTTAGAGGAGATAATACTTATACTACTCCTCATAATTTTAAAGCATATAATGAGTAGTTAAAGACACTAGACCCAAAGTATTTTAATTGGGAATAACTCTCTTTATTTATCCCTGGCACATCACTTCTACATGTGAAGAGAATGGTAGATACAGTCCCCATGCTTAATGAGGGACTGTTTTTCAAGGCAGGGGTTTAGCAATAACTCACTTTTATAAAGGAATACAATTAAAAATTGTATGGTTTCTTCCTATTTACTATAAAACACTTTACTTCACATTACTTTGGGCCATTTTTAAAACGTACAGTAAGTTAAGATCCTGCAGAATGATTTGAAGGCAACAGTAAATCCAAATCCAAAGGCAATTGGTTTAAAAATCACAGTATGCTTAGGAAAGGTTGGCAGTAAAAGCAGGTCATACTATTAAAATACAACAACACATGGTGATCTTTATAGGTGACTCCCCACAATAGGACAAGAGAAGATTTACCATTTTCAACTGCTGTCTGAATTACACAGATTTTTATTATAAAGCTGTTGCAGCTCTTTGGCACGTTCTCTGATTACCCCTACATCTTCACTGATACTCTATACAGTAGATAGCAAGAGTTTAACTGTAGCTTTTCACTGCCCAGATAAGACGCAGGCCAACAGTAAAGTCCTTTTGGGCTTTATTTTTGGCCTTTTGTTGTCCCTTATGTTGGCAGCTCGCAGCTACAGCAGTCTACGTTTCATCAAAACTCTCCATACTTAAAAGAAGCCATTTATTCATTCTCTCTCACCTGTGTCTCTCTCTGTCTGTTTATTGTGCAGATCTTTTGGCTGTGGGTGAGTATGATGTTGACAGCACTCTGCTATGGACTATACATAAGAAATGCCTGCAGGCACTTAATTATTCACTCTCCAACTTGGCTTTCTACCTGAATTTCTTATTGCCTCTTTGTTAAGCTATTTGGACCTTTAGCACTCTAAAAATCTCCTGTGGAAAGCTTTTTCCCCCCCATTTATTTAAGTCTCTCTGACTCTTACATTTTTCTGCCATCTTCTCTTTTTTCATGTCGCGCTCTCTTGGGGTTGTGACTGGGTCCTGGTATTTGGATTATGGGGTTTATCCGCATAGCAACTCCGACCGCCACTGATGAAGCCTCTGAAGCTCTCATGGCGGAGGAAGAGTCTGATGCTGCTGCTGATGTCGCAGCCACTGCTTCCCCTGCAGCCCCCGCGCCTACAGCCCCCGCTGCCGCTACCACTGCTGCTCCAGCTGTAACGGTGCCCACCTCACTGCCTGTCTCAGCCCCTGCCGCCCCTGCCGCCACTGCTGCCTCAGACATGGACCTTTTCGGAGGTCAGTCTGGTTCAAGGATAGGATGTAGACAGGAAAAAACTATACCCACTATTACTTTACAGATAGCTTCCCTTTTTTATAAAGTCATTACAAAGAAGTAGAAAAATATGAGTCTACTCCCTGAACTTCATGATCATAAATCAACAAAAAATCAAAGACTCTGTCCAATCAGATTAGAGGTTTCTTGTTTACAACATTTATGAAGATTGAGAGAATATAATCCTGAGATGACTTAAAAATAAAACGCAGTAGAATCATGCCAGAACGAATGTAGATTATGACCCCTTTAGTAAACAGATGGCACCTTAGCACTAGTTTGTACTTGTCATGTATATCGATACATCTGAGTCACAGAGTAACACATCCATTCTTACAACTCATAATTACCCAACAGTCTTAAGAAAACACAGAACGTTGTGAATCAACATTTATTAAAATAATAGAGGTATTTCAGGAACCTTCAACACTCTTTTTAAAATAATAATGAAAAAAGTGTCTATTAAAATTTAAAAAAAGAAGTTCTTCCTCTAGTATTTGACATCTGACAGATGGTTTGTAGTTAATATGACAGATGACATGTAAGAAATTAGGAAGAAACAATCAAATAAGTAACTATGTGCAATTTATTGTAAAGTTTGTAATTTGGTGAATGTGGCACAAACTTGAACAAGAAGAAATGCATTTTCTTCATATCTGGAACAGTAAAACTTAAAAGACTTCAGTCCTCCAAAAGCTCTTTCAGAACAGGCGTTCCTTCAGATTCTTCGTTCAGACTTCAGAAGATTTTTCAATTTTATAGAAATTAAAAAAATTGGATGCATAGTACTGTGACTCAAATGTCATGGTTTATCCTTTTCCTCTTTCTAAAGTTTTTACATCCTGTTTGTTGCGGCCATGTACACTGTACGTGTTGAATGCTGACATATAATGTCAAGTGTTCACACACTGTTTTGCATTGAGCACAGAGCAAAACACTTATTATTTGTGGCACATCCCAAAAATATGAGCCAGTACGGTGGATTAGTTTTGCTTTTCACTGGGTTTAGTCAGAGCTGCACGATTACAAAAAAGGCACTAATGAGTTTAAATATTAACATGTTGTACACAGTCAACAGAGAGTTTCATTATAATCTTGTGCACCAATAAACCCACTGAAATGTAATACATCTGCTATTATGACTTGTATTTTGGGGATTTGCTGCTTTTTGCTGCTGTTGTTAAGCAACCCTTAATGATTCCCCCCTGATGGCTCACTAACAGTTTCATTAATGTGTCACTGTGATGAAAAGCTGGATTTTATAATATGCTAATTTGGCATTTTGTTGAAAACACTAACTTGGAGAAGGATCAAATGTCTGCTGAATAAGCCATATTGATTCACAGAGAGATTTTTCCTTGTCTTTCCCTGAACTTACATTTCCCCTCCTGTCACAGAGTACAGAAAACTTGTGACAACTTGCCTCATTTCACAAACCTGCACTGGAAGTGCACTCACTGAATGAAGCATTATGCAGCCCTTTAAAACTTAAAATGTGATTATAGTATAACCACATCAGACCTTGTGAGAAACTGGGCTGCATATTTCTTGTATTCTCTGCTTTTTCCTGATTCTGACCTCTCATTTTTGTTTTTCCTGTCCATTCCATCTGTTTACTCATTTTTGTTCTTTACATCCATGTGTCTGTTGGTATGTTGGCCCCGGGTGTTATGTTTTGCGTTTGCGTTCCGGCTGTTTACGTCTGCAATACCCTAGATGCGTTTGCACCTTCCCCAGGAGACGGTCCTGCCGCTGTGGCCGCGGGTCCTGCTGCTGATGCATTTGCCGGATCTGGTGGGTGACAAAACAGCTTTTGGTGAAAGTGTGTGTCAGAGTGTATGGGTGTGTATGTTAATGAAAAAGCTGTTGTTGCTTTTGTTTTATAAAGCTGCTTCTGCTTCCATAGGAGACAGTAGAAGAAACCTTAGCCCTCAGGGCCTACTGTCTCACCCCAAATCCTGCTCTACCGCCCAAGTCATGGACCCTCCTCTCCCTTATGTAAACTACTCTTTGCCTGCTAATATTCATCCAGTAAATACTGCAGTAAAAAGCCCCGTTCAGCTGTTAGATGTAGTTCAAGAAAGATACTGTTGGTTTTGATTCCTAACTCTGATACTACTTGGTGATAATGATGATGTTGCTAATCATTGTCCAGCAATTTTACGTCTTCTTTTTTTTCAATATTACAGTTTTGTTTATCTCTCTTTAGCTACGAACATGTTGCAGGACCAATGTAATGCCTATGCAATTCTTTCTTGCAAATTTGTTTCGTAAGCTAAATGAAAAGTTCTCCTCACACTAAGCTTAATGTATTAACTTATTTTGAGTTTTTATTTAGAGAAAGACAGCAGATTCAGAAAAACTTATACCAGTTTGCCTGATAATAAATTGAAATTAGCTAGCTAAGAAGCCAAACTAAAGCTAGCAAGCAGACTTTAGCAATTTGCTTTAGCCAACATACCCAGTCTTTAGTTTCTATTAAAAATTCAAAGTGTGATATTTGTAGCTTTCAGAATACAGACTCATACATGTTTGTACACAACAACGTTGTAACAGAGAGTAGAAATAGTTCTAAATGATAGGCTACTAACGCCTATCTAAATGTTACTGTTAGTGTTGCCTTGGTGAGTATCTGGCCAACACTGACTTTACCTACATTTGTGTTAGTCGCTTGAATGAAGTGTACTGATCTGCTCTTTCTTCAGCCTTTGGACTGGCCCTCACAGAATTATAAGCCTTGCTAGCTTTCAGTCTGTGGAAACTTGAGCCAATTAGAAGCAAGTTCTTTTATCACTTGTATTAGCTGCAATGCTAGCAGTCTAATGTCATTTAACCACTATTCTTACCTGTTAGCATCACTATAGCCAACAATGCACAAGGGTCATGTAGAGGATTTCGGTAACCTCATCAAAATAAAGCATATTTGCCAATGAGCAACAATTAAAATAGAATAAAATAAAATCCCACTTGTCATTGTATCGAGTAGTTAGCTAGATATGAGATTTGTTGCTGAAGAATGCAGTTCTCACTTAATGAGTGACCGTGTGCTTGGTTTTAGTTTCTTTGTTTTTAACTCTGATTTTAAGCTCTAAAGTGTCTTGCCTAACAAAAGTGCTTGTTGCTTTAACAAACCCTAATTCCCCCTCCCCTTTCCCTTCTTCTCTAATCATAAACCCCTCTAACCTCTCTAACTTCTCAACACCACCCCCCTGCTGCTCTTCCTGAAGACCCCTTTGCCACGACGGAGGGGAGTGCAGACATTGCTCCAGAGCTGGATCTGTTCGCTATGAAGCCCACCGACACGGGGGCCAGCGCCATCACCCCTCCCACCTCTAGTGAGGCGCCGACCATCATCGCCCCTATCGCTCCCCCCGCTGCCCCAACCCCTTCTTCCACCACCGCCACCGCTACCACAACCGCCACAGACACCACCACCACAGAGTCTGCAGCCGCCCCGACTCTAGATCTCTTTGGTGGTAAAGTCCTCTCGCTCTCATCATGCTTCTCACTGCATTGCCCTGCATTATGACACTGATGATGCTGAAGGTTTTGTTAACAATGATGACTGTGTTGCTTTTGTTAGTGATGATGATGACCACAGTGACACCTATAATAACATGCCCAGCCCTACATTTCCTATTTTCTTTCTATTTTCCATGATGCCTCCTCTTTAAATACAGATCATTTAATCAAGCAAATCAAGCATCTTGACCTCCTCTGCAAAATTATAATCATGAAGAAAATCACAATTAAAGCCAAATGTGTATGCTATTTTTATAGATAACCAATTGTTTGTGTTTTAGGAGGTAAAACCCTGTGTTTAATTAGGATTAAGATTAATTTGTTTTCATTTCAAGAGGGGGCTCAACTTGCTTTGATTTTTAACCTCATATTAACAGACTGCAAAAATATAGAGGGAAGAAAATTGTTTTCTTCTTCTGCTTGTGATCACTAATTTAGATACTGACAGCTGAGAATGATTGATCGTATTAATGCACTTCAGTTAAAAGGGTTTATTGCACAATTGCAGAATTTCTATATGTTTTTGGTCTGGGTTATCTGAGTTGCAATTGTTAACAATTATTACTTTAAATTACCCATGCTGCAATGCTACTCAGTGTGAGATTCAGGACTGAGAACTCCTTGACCCTGCACAGATTGTTACTCGAAGACTGATATAAGGATGGACATATGGTATTCCCATGTTCCAAAATATCCAGAACTTGAGAAATCCTTAACCAATTAAATCCCGGGCTTTAGAGTTACCAGCATGCAATTTTCTCCAAATCTTGTAAAAAATGATAACTACAGAATTTGTACAGACATTCTTTGTCTTCTCTCCATTGCCACCAGCAGATGAAAGTGTTAAGTCACATCTCCAGACTCTGGCATTTTTACAGATATCCATGTTTTCTAGAATATATACCTTTTCATATAATCCACTGATTTTTCATCTGATGTTATGAGGTTGATATCTTTGTATTGGTGTAAAATGACTGACCAACTATTAGATGTTTTGCTGTGATTTTTTGGCTTAATTGATTTAGATTAAGCGCCATCATCTGGTCAACATTTGTAATAAGACTCTCCTATCAGCCTGAGCTGTTAATTGATAATTAGAAAATGTTAGCCAGCTAAAAAGCAAAACCTACAGAAGCCCTAAGTAAGCATGCATCCATACATTTTATTAACTTGTTTTTTTCCCCCACGATAACAAGTAATTTCTATTTGTTTCTCAAGATCTGGATTTGTTTATCTTTTTATCTCCAGAGACGCAAAAGCACGGGACAAATATAGGCCCAACTAACCTCATTAGTGTGGGAAATCTCAAGATGGCATCTTGTTGTTCGTCTTATTACAGGGTTTTTTTTTCTAGATCGACCAGAAAATGACCCTGTTCTCTTGAGATGATAAGATGTAAAAATCTGTTATATTCAGGAAACTAGCTTTGATATCCTGAGATAACGTTAAAATAAAGTTAGGATCTTGAGGAAAAACTAGTATTTCTATTTGAGATAATGAGATAAATGAATCAGGTCTCCAGGTAACAACTGAAAATTATTTGTTTTCACAGGAAAACAAAGTAAATAAAATGTATGTATGCATGTCCGCTTCGGGCTGCAGTTAAAACCTAATTTTTGAACTAAAGACTGGAAAGCCAAGGATCCTGTTACTGTTAAACTCTAAAATAATCTATGTTCAAATCATCAAAATGTACTAAAGGAAACAGGGAGGCTGAAATTCTGCAATACACCCTTTTAACTTTTGCACAGTTTCATTTTGCATTGCACTGAACTGATACATTGCAGCTTAGCTGTTTAAGATGAAAATCTCTGCTTTCTCTGCTCTCTCTCACCTCTCTTCTTAACCCATCATTCTGTATGCACTGGACTTGAAATCTGAATGTTCATATGATTGTGTGTCCTTGTTCGTAGATATGCTTGATAAGCCTGAGCAAAGCCCTACCACAGAATCCAAAGCTGCTACCACTCCTAGCGTAGACCTTTTTGGTGCAGGTACAGGAGTTGATATCCATTTCTCTCTGTGTGGAACCTCTTCATATCTTCTGGTTACCATACGTCCACTCCTCTGTCAACTGTTTTATCCCTACACGTCTTGGTTTGTGCCCCATAGTGCTATGAAAACTGTGCATGTTACCCACTCGTCCAGTCCTGGAGTGTTTTTTTTTGGCTGCTTTCTATCAACGCTGTATCTTTCTACTTGCCACGCTAATACTTTTCTTTGCTCCCCAACCTCCATGGTTTTCTTCTTTCTTGTATTCTGCCTCTCGCTTGCGTTGGTAAATTAGACCTTCCTGCTGTTTCGCGCGGGCCCTCTCCTTTGCCCGAACCGGCTCTGTCTGGGGACATTGTGACCGGTGAGTAAAGCTGCTTTGTCTTTACCGCATCACTGTTTTCCCTTGTGTGCAGCCATCCTCAACTTATGAAGATTTTTGATTGGTGCTGGTGCATGCACACCAGTCCTGTACTTCAAAATGGTGCACGCTTCAAGGATGTGGATACACAGTAAAGATGCCTGCTTCTTTCTCCTTCCTCCTCTCTGCATGTCTGCTAACCCTTTAGAGCAGGCTTAATAATAGTGCATGAAAAAAGCATTCTTTCTTTGGTTATAAAGCTGCCAATGATAACTGAAACCGTTGAGATTTGAGAGTAATTTAATCTCTTCTGCTTTTGTCTCTGCCTGTCTTTCTGTTCAGACTCATTTACAGCTCCAGATCCTGTTGCCCCTGCTCCAGTCACTGCTCCTGCTGCAGCTCCTGTCCCAGAGGCCTCCTCTCCACCCAAAGCAGAGCCGGCACCTGTCATTGACCTGCTGGGTACTGTCCACCTGTACACCTCTCTAAACAGCAATGTTTCCTCATAATATAAATTGTTGAATTTAGTTGTTTTTGAGCATTTTTTAATTCTACTTTCTTCTGAGTTTTTTCTTTAATCATCAACTGGTGTCACAGTAAGTGCAAGAATAATTGCCTGAACCAGTGAGTTTGATACTGTGTAGATATAGTGACAAACTGTGAAGGACAGTCAATTATCTGGTACTTGCTTCCCCTTGTTATAAATGTAATTAAATTCCCAATTTACTGGGGAAATAACAGAAAGTAATCTTTTATGAGGATTTGACCATGGCATGGCTTTAAACACTGCAATGTCTGATTTTCGCTTATTTGATCTAAACTTTGGCCCAGTTCATTCAAAGGTTGAAATATTTGGTTGAAATGAAACACCTTTACAACCTTTGGATCACAGTAATAAGTGAAATTGAGTTCTGTAGACATAGAAAACTTCTTGGATAGACATCTGAGATTATGGGACAGGCCCTAAAAAAACTGAAAATAAATAGAATTACTTTTGTTTTTTTCATTTCTTTAGAAAAAATGTATTGGATGGATTCTTAAACAGATTGATGCAGCATGTGAAGCATATCGATCCAATCAAAATGTGCAGTTTTGTTATTCTCTTCTCAAACCATTGAATTTATTTCAAATGTAACACGTCTAAAAAAAAATCTAATCTTAAAAGCAACATGTGATAATCAAGGAAGCTAATTAATATGTTCAGGAAATTGTTTCATAACTGATTACCTGCTAAACTAAAGCCATTCACATTAGCTCTGGCTATAAACATTTTGATGGGTGCTAAAGGGAAAATGCTAGCTTGTAAGCAAACCAACTCAAAGATGGTGAACACTTAAACATTATGCCTTATATCAGCAAAAGTGGGCTAGCATTGTCTTTTTTAGTATGATAGCATAATGATATTAGCAATTAGCCGAAATTGGCGCGGCAGCACCTCCCAGGATGGTTGTAGTTTTGTTTTGTGTGTCATTTCCTCATATTTTGCACCAAATCCCATTCCATGATCAATCTTGCAACATATTAAATGGTCTTGTGTTTTTAGAATCAGTATACTATTTTATGAAAATATAACAACCCATCATGATCAGGAATCCTTCTCCCATCCAAAGAATCTTCTTTTCTCTTAAGTTCATGTGATATTTTATTTAATGTTTTGTTTAGTCATCTTTTTGTTTATGAGAATAATCTTGTCTCCTACCCGCACCGTGTCCCAGTGTGTGGTCCAGGGCTGACTTCTTACCCCTTTCTGCCCTCCATGCTGCATTGTGGATTATTGGACTTCCTGCAGACTCTTTCAGTGGTCCTGCAGAGGAGACGCAGAGCTCTGCTCCTGGAGGGCCTGGAGATGACCTGCTGGGAGGTGAGACTCCTCCTTCTGGTGTATTTCAATGGTAACCATTGGTTAATTAGAAAGGCTGAAATGACGAGCGAATATGGACAAGACAGCTGCTGTCTTGCAAAAAGTGTCTATGCCAGCTCTATTGTGAGACAAATGTTTGATGCTGATTAATAAATGAGGCTTTAAGTCATCAACTATATCCATTTGTTAGATTAATGACGCAAACTTGGCAGGACTGCTTATACTGCATTTTACTGCAGAGCCAAAATGGCTTCAGACTAATTAAGAAATGTCTATAAATCTGACATCACAGTGATGTCATAGCCATATTCTTGCCCATCTATTTCCCTAAGAGACTACAAATATAACAAATTGTCTTTGTTATAACCTTTAAGCCTTATTTCTGAAAATGTAAGAACATTTTGTAGTGGAAAAATACTGTTTATCCATGTCTGTAAGTGAACTCTGCTTTAACTTCTGCATCGCAGACTATGTTGAGCAACAGATGTTCATGCGTTATGATACATAACGCTCCTAATGTCCCTTTGGAAAAAACACTAAGGGCATGGGGTCACAACTGCACATGAACACCTGCCAGACAGTTTCTCTTTCTATACACTCGGATATTGTTGCCTTATATAGTCAAAGTTTACAATAGCTCTTGTCTCTCGGCAGATTGATCTTAGGCGAAACGCGTCAGTCTGCTTAAAGCCAATAAGCTAACTCGAGTCATGTATATATATGTTCCAGACACGGGTTTGCCCCGGGAGTCTGCTATGCATTCGTGACTTCTGTCACTTCTGTGTCTGATTCCTCCTTTTTGCAAAAAGAACATTTACTCTCTGCAATAAAATACAAAAAGGCAAATGGTTTGACTTGAGACCTTTTATTCGACAAACAGAAAAATCCACAACAATTCTCAACACATTCAAAATACTTCTGCACACAGACATCCTGTTTACATGGTCATGCACAAAAATAAAAATACAGTATGTACAATGTTAAAATGTTGGACACCTTGTGTGCCCAACATGTAAGTCATGACGAGTCACAATGGAACTTTACTGTAATCTAGCAGTTGGACATTAAACAAAAAATCTGAATCCTACATACAGTAAGCTTTTAGTGTGTAGAGTGTGCACTGATAGCACAGTTAACCCAAGCCAAATTCCTTGTGTGTGTAAGCATACGTGGCCAATAAAGCTGATTCTGATCCTTATAAAGCAGAAAACAACTGATGGCAGATAAACTAGATCTGGGGCAAGAGGGGGCAATGATATAGATATTACCTGTGAGGACAACTGCCTTTGGACATTCAGCTTTTTAAGTGAGAGCAATTCACACATGGAACACTTTGCAACCAATTATTAGAAACTGTGAACGATATCATTCATTTAAAATCAACTGAACATTATGGCTAAAAGACAATCAAGTATGTGACCATGCTCTGTAACTGAACCGTGCTTTGTTTTGTGTTCTATGTACTGTTGTCCTGCTCTTTAGTATTGTACATGTGCCTTGTTAGATATCATAGACCTACATTGTTATGCTGTCCCCTTCTAATGTAGGCCCATGTCTTGTGTTGTGTTGTCCTGGTTTTAGGTGTGCTTTGCTAGGTGTACAGTGTTGCTGTGATGTTTTACTGTGTGTAGTATGTTGTCTTGCTTTTAAGTGTTTTATGTGTGCATCAGATGTACAATATTGTTGTCTCATTTTAGTCCATGTTTTACTACTGCTGTCCTTGCTTTGAAGGGTCCTACAGTATGTGCCCTGCAAAGTGTACAGTATTGCTGCTTTGTCTTAACATACCTTGTGTGTCTATTGTCCTGACATTCACTTGCCGAGGGACTATAGCTGAACGTTAGCCATGGTGGCTAAACTGGCGCATTTCAGAAATGTTATGAATGTGTATTGTCCCTGTAACTTTAAACTGTATAGATACATATTTGAATTAAGTATAATTAGTGGATATAGAAAGGGTACATACATACTAATGATTCCTGTGTTTGCACACACATATTTTAACTTGGCCCTAACTCCATAACTTGGCCCTTTTTATTACTTTTTTGCTCACAGTAAACAAGACCAACAAATTCATTTTTGAAATGTTTTTTCTCATGGAATTGAGATGGGTCTAAATACAGTTCTATATAATAGGTCACAGCTACAGTCCAGTCTGTTATCCCCCTCAGGCCTGATGTCCCTCACGCTGGCTCCCACTGCTGCCCCAGCTCTGGCTCCAGCTCTAGCTCCAGCTCTAGCTCCAGCCCCAGCTCCGGTGCAGAATGACCTGCTTGAGTCAGGGTTTGATGCTCTGGGATCCCTGCCTTCTCCAACACCCCCTGTACCAGCAGTAGCACTAGAACCTTTAACCACCACAACAGCGCCCTCTGGTGGCTTTGATGCTTCAAGTAAGTGGATCATTATGGGTTGCAAAGATTTATTTCCCATGTATTGTCATGCCACATGAATGTAAAATATTAGAACATTTAAAAAAGTATTTGCACAGCTTTTTGCACAGTAATCTGTTCTACCGTAACCAAGGCCCAGTTATCCTCCTGCTCAGAGCTTAACTACTGCATGAATGACACACTGACATGTGCTGCTGTCACTGTCCTCCTTATTTCTGCTGTTTGCTCAACTCTTTAGCACTGCTCCCTCTCTTGCAATAATTTTCTCTCACTCTCTCTTCTCTTGAACGCCTCACATCTATAGAAATGCTGTGCTCTCTCCACCTCCTCACCACATCCCCTTTCTTTAATCTGTATTTTCTCTCTCTCCTCTCTCTCTTTTATTCTAACTTACTTCTTTCCTTTTCTATGCTACACACGTCTTTTCAACCTTGTCCACCTTCCTTTCACTCTGCTGGGTCATTGCTTGCTTCTTCTAATCTGTTATTGGTGAGTTTAACCACTCAGTGATGCATATGCAGACAAGTCTTCTTTCAGCAGTCCTCTATTCTTGCATGTTGCAATAGACCCCTGGTCGCTTCCTGCCTGAGACAAATAACTGTATTGTTCTTTGTTTTACGTCAAATGCATCTTTATTTGCCCTTGCTCTTGTAGTTACCACTTTCCACCAAGACCAATGTGTGCATCAGAGGTTTCAGGTTTTCATTCCAACTCTTAAATGCTGTAACAACTCATTTCAATTGTGCTACAGCATCAAGTAATATCCAATACTCTTTGGTTACTGCTGAGGTCAGAAACATAGAAGATGTGTTCATAGAGCCTTACATTTTCATGTGGGTATTGCATAGGCCATGCTTAACTGTATGTAGTAAATGTTGGCTATTCGTTGTTAGCTGTTGAACATATTTGATAAGGCCCAATGTGGCAGTAGAAGGGTAATCTAAGTTAAACTGGGGGTACTCAAACAAATGATTCGCTCTGAACTGTATCTGTTTGCACCCCAGGTTGTAGATATCAGATGCTGCGTAGAAATATTGTAAAGCTGAAAGCTATTTTGTGAAATAATAGTTAAGACATTGAGCTATTTTAAAAAAATAGTTTAAAGTCTAAGATGAAAGAA
Source organism: Tautogolabrus adspersus (assembly GCA_020745685.1). Taxonomy (NCBI): domain Eukaryota; kingdom Metazoa; phylum Chordata; class Actinopteri; order Labriformes; family Labridae; genus Tautogolabrus; species Tautogolabrus adspersus. The sequence goes on from CM036542.1 coordinate 23,092,667, forward strand.
TTGCATTAAACAAATAAGCCTAATTTATACATGGTTCAAATAGCTTGCTAAAAGAAAGCTTATTAGATGAGTGTTTTAAATAAGTGTCTCAAAGCATTGTGTTTTTGGTTGAAATAGTTAGTAAGTGTTACTGAATACATTTATGAAACAGTTAAAAGTGTGGTTACATGGTGGAAACAGCAAGCTATGAGTAAGGGAAATATCATTAACAGTTAACCGAATGTATGAGATAAATGCTTTAAATAGTCAATTAAAGGCAATGACAGAATGGATCAAATAATTTGCTAAAACCTTTTTATAAATGGTTCTAATAGTTAGCTAAAACGAATGGATAATGGATAATTAGAGTTGGATAATATATAGTTAAGAATCAATTTAAAGGAAGTTGGAACACACTTTGAAAATGCGAAGTGAATTTGATGAAAAGTTACTGAGGTGCTATGTACACCCTCTCACTGACTTTTCACAACACAATGCTTCTGTAGTGCCTGGTTGGAATAAAGACCTGTAAACACTCTGGCCCAGATGCCACCTGGTTCAAAACCAGGGCTGTGACTTACTGTAAAGCAGCAAGTGGACAATGTAAACTGGCTGAGCAACTGGCCAAGTGCTTGCTGTAATTGAATGCTCAAATACATTTTCATTACAGCTCTAAATTGTGCATGCATTGCACAGCTGACTACTGAAGCTGTCCTGGCTTGACTGTCCTCTTCACCGTAACACCCTGTCATACCTCTGCTCGAGTCTTGCTAGATCGGGGCTTTGTTGGATTTTTAATCTCTGTTTCACTGATTTCCTGTTTTTTTCCACTCTCCCCTCAAGTGTTTGGTGGATTAGGCGATCTGCTTATGCCAGCTGTAACACCTCAGAGCACCGGGGGGAGCTCTGCTGGAAGCACAGCAGGAAGTATGGGAACTCCTGTTGCAATGGGAGGCGCTGCAGGCGCTCCCCTCGCCACACCACCTCCTACCAAAACCATAGGGGGAGACCTGGACTCATCTCTGGCCAACCTTATTGGAGGTAGGCTTAAGCTTGTCTTGTTCAGAGCTCAGCTGTTTATGATTATAAATGTATTTGTAAATTGAAATTGTTTCTTTCTTTATCTATTCAGACCTTGGAGTAAAGAAAAAGTAAGTGTGCATTTAAAAGAAATTAATTAAATTGATTTTATTGGAGAAAGTCACATAAATTCACTTTGATGAATGACTGAAAACAATCTGTATAGCTCCAAAATGAAATTGATTTAAATTGTATTTGACAGTGATCAATCTGTCTCTCTGTGTGTAGATCCCTACTGGTCCCATCCTTTATAATGGAATGAAATGCACGCTAGAGTCTGAGGTGTAACATTTTTGATCTCCTTTAGGGACCCGCTGAGTGAGAAGAAGCTGACAGGAGGGGCCAACTGGACTCCAAAGGTAGCTCCCACAAGCTGGGGAACACCAGGAGCCCCCATGGTAAGACCCGCACGGACACCAAAATCCTCATCTTGAGGAAACACTTCATCAGAAATGGAAATGATTCAAAATAACTTTAGAGTGCTACCTATACACACAGACATACAATTTAGCTATTAGCACACATCACACCTCTATGTAAACTATTTGAATTACATTCAGGATTTTCTCATACATATTCTTCTTCCTGTGTCTCCAGACTGGGGCTGCCCCAGGTGCACCAGTAGCCGCTGCACCTGGTGCAGTCATCATGCCACCAATGAGTGCACAGCCTGGCTTTGGCATGGTGAGTTTTATTTAATTGAAAAGTATCTTTATTTTTACTGTGAGCCTGCAAATCAAAACTGCATTTGCTGTGATCACAAAAACACGTACTTTCTAGATTATCTCTGAGCTATATGGTGATTCTCTGTGTTACAATCCACTGTGTTATCTCTTTGTCTCTTAAGCCTCCTGCAGGAGGACCTGGAGCTCCCATTATGCAGCCAATGATGGGACAGCCTATGATGGGACAGCCCATGATGAGACCTCCCTTTACTGGGGTGATAGGAGCGGCTGCACCAGGAGCACCAGTAACCACTCCTAACAATTTATAATACCTGCAATTACCTGTAGTAACGCACTGGCTTGCCTTAGTATACAATTCACATTCAAAAGATTAATGACAAACTTAATAGATGCTGTAAAACGTTTCTGTGGGTATTTTTAATGCTTTTCTTATGAATTTCCTTTTTCTTAGCTCTCTCCAGGACCTGCAAGCCAAAGTGCGAAGAAACCCAAGGACCCTTTGGCAGAGCTCGACCTCAAGGACTTCTTATAATGCCCCAGGTGAGACTTTAGAATACATACAGGGTTGTTTTTTTAAACTACAGGAATTCAAAGTAAGCTAGGCACATTTTCTTTTATGTTTTTAAAGGAACAGAAATAACATCTTGTTTCATTTAGTTAAAAACTAAGATTTAAGAAAGTCCAATTTCAGGCTATTTTACAGCAATTTATCAAATTACAGCTAAAGACTACTTTCACAGTTCAAGTCCTCATCTGTTTATTTGAAGCCCTCATCACTTCAGCTTTAACAGTTAAGAGTTTTTCAGTGTTGGCATAGGTTGATATTCTCTGTTGTGCTCTGCTCAGCAGTTGCAGCTGGTGGCCTACAGCCTTTATGAAATCATGAACGCTACAATGACATGACTCTTACCTGGAAATGTTTTTTGTTTCTGTGTTCCAGCTTTTTTCCTCGGGAGCGAGGCCTTCTGCCCTGTTACCTGGTGTCTGTTAACACCTCAGGATGCCAGCCATGATCAGCTACTCAACCTTACAAGAGCCTCTTTTATCCACCCCAGCCATCAACACCCCACCCGTCTCCTGTGTGATGATGTTGTAGCACAAACTGTGAAAGTGAAACATAGCGGATTATTATATATATGAGGAAAAAAATACAAGCGTGTGCTTATGTAGATGTACTAATCTCTTGTCAAAAGAAAATCACTCGAAACCCCGACAAAAATGACACAAAGTAGGTGAGTGAAAGTGAAGGCGTACGTGTTTAGATATCTTTTTTTAGTGTTGACTCGAATGGAAGTGCTTTGGTTGAGCTCTATCCCATATGTGTTCTGCCTCTTTATGAAGGGGGAGGAGCTCTCTTTGTCAATCTCTGATTGGATTGAAGTGGTAAACAAAGCCCTGATAGATTTTCAACAAAAGATGTAACATGTTGTTTACAGAAAGGCCCTCTTTAATATGCTGTACATAAGTTTATCTGGCGAGGATTATTGTATCTATTCTGTATGTCTGTTGAAGAGAAATATAAATGTGAATCTGACATGAAATTGTAAGAAGTTGTGTGAGTATCCTTCCTTTTCCCATCATCTTTTGAAAGTGTTTACAAACAAAAATGAATATGGCTATATGATCAGTTTTCTGTATAATAACTTCTATATGGGCTTCTGAATCATACCAGACCAGGAAGTGATCCTTTTCTTGATTTTTCTACTCATTTTTCTATGTTCCTTTTATGTCCTTTTGTCCAATGTTATTTCTATGTTGTTGCTCCTAGATCTATCCCTCAAACTGCTGTCGATATGAGCTGGCAATGCTATTAAAGGACATATCTTACAACTTACTACGGTACAGAAGGCTTTGGTTATTGATCACAGAGGTTAACTCAAACTCTCCCTCAGTGTAATTGTACAATGTCTACCTACAGATTTGACACTACCCATGTGGTTATGTTTGTTGCCTGTGCTTTCATCGTAATTATGACCAGGTCAGTATGGTTATTTCTGTATTTAGAGTAAGTTATTTTGTTGTTGTATCAAACTCTGTGTTCAGACCGATCAAACCAAAACTTAAACGTTGTCATGCTGATGTGTGGTTTGAGTGGCAATTCAGATTTCAAAGCATTCATAACTTTCACCCACAGAAATCATCCATAAAGTTCAAATCAGGAACAGATAGGTGCCCTGTATAGTTTCCATCTAAATAACGTTCTGTTTACATTCACTTGTTATCACCCAATAACATGTTTTGTATCCTTTAGCTGAACAAATGTGTCGAATAAATGTATTGTCTCATAAAACATGAGAAGCTGATTCATCCTGAAAACTTTACTTCAAGTGTTTACAAACAGAGGCCTGCTCTTCCAACATTGCATCATGGCGCTACTTGATGTCAAAAAAGTTCACAGGGTACCTTTAAATTCCATATTGCTAACCTGTTGTTTCAAGTGCAGTTGTACAAAATGAGCAAAGTAACTGTTTAAATCTGCACTGATTAAAGCATAAAAAGGATGGTCATCTGAAAATACAGAGGATTTCTTAAAAATCATGTTTGATTGCTGTCTGAACATACTGTATGTTTTGCTCAAGTTGTTTTATTTGATTGTTGCTGACCTTTGGCCAATTGTGAATTGAACAGTAAACATATTGTTACCGGCCACATGGGAGTGATGTGTACATTGTGTAAATCAACAGGAAGTCCCTGTACATCTAGCCATAATCGTGGTTCCCAAAGCATCCTAACAGAGGCCCCTCTGTTCCTGCACACTTCACCATAAATTCAACATGTTCATATGCATTTGGACAACTGTATACCACCGGAGTCTCAAGTCCAGTGCTGTAAATCAGACTAATGTAAAGTTTACTCAGTGTTGTCATTTCTATGGACTGAATAAGCAATTGGTTGTGAGAAAATGTTGTGATTCCGAGAAAAAAATGGGAGATAATTGACATTTTTCATGGCTGAATTATTAAAAATGTATTTTTGTTTAGTTGTAAATTCATTTTATTTTTTGATGAACCTCCCCAGTGCATGTAAGCCCTTTGAGGTGCAATAAATTCTATGACCGATTGAACTGCCAACGAAGGCTTCTCTTTTCTTCCACATCATAAAGTTTATAGAATTGTCAGGAGAAGGAGAACTACTTACATCCCACCACAGCTTTAGTAAAACCACCACTGGTGACCAGGGCCCCATTACCAAAACGTATCTTACCCTAGGGAGGGTGCCCAAAAGCCCCACAGTGTGTGTTGCTTGGTATTTGGCCACATTGTGAATATGGACTTATTGACATCCAGCAATTTCACTGTGTTATGTTTGAGTACTCTATTCAGATATATTTTCATTTGCTCAGTCCTCATCTGTCTTTTAAGAACTTATTACAACTAGCTAACTGAAACCCAAAAGTGTTCCTTTGCTGAATTTATAACTTCTGACTGCAGGTGATACGATATGATACACTTTCTTGTCCCCTTGGGGAAATTTGAGTCCAAGACAAATTTCCCCAAGGGGACATTAAAGTGTATTGTATCGTATCGTATCGTATCACCTGCAGTCAAAAGTTTGCATTTCAGTAATGGTGCACCAGCTGTGTTCTGGGTCTTTGTGCGTGTACCATAGAACTGGACTGTTATATTGATGTTTTGGTGAATCAAGGAGGGCCCATCAAACTGAATGCAGGATTGACATATTATCACCTTACAAAGATTTCATAATTTAAAAAAAGAAACTGAGCATATTCTGCTCATATTCTACTCCCTTGTTTTGTTATTTACAATATCCATCTTTTTGGCCTCTTATTGCCTCTATACTCTACAGCTTACTATGACTTTGTCTGCAGCAGTATTGTTTAGGGCAGGTATAGTACAGTGGGTTTATCGGAGATTCTCACTGAAAACAGACGTCTGCTGTTGAATCAGAGGAGCTGCTTGTCAACAGGCCCAAGCCAGCAGGGTGCACTCGAGGGCTGACAAACTTTAAATCACAGCAGTGGCTCAAAATTTGCAAAGTTTGCAATGACATTAGGAAACCTTTCAAAGGGGGCCCTTCCTAATAGCTCTCACTTTCCTTGCGAGTCGCATGCAATATTCCTGTGAAACCAAAGTTTGTCAATGAAAGTGACCTCCAAGGAAAATGAAGAATTTTGAAAAAGAAAGCAGGACATTGGTAAGTAGAGCAGATAATGATGACTAATTAATTAATAGTTGCCGAATGCTGCTAGTCTAGCTTTAACAATGGGTTAGAGAAACTGGAATAACATAACTTCTGCTATCATTACATTATCGTGTTTGTTCTTTGACTTCTAATATTAGTTAACTTAACTAGCAGAGCAGCCTCGAGTGTCTGTGTTTGTGTGCCCTGCTGACCGAGTCGAGTGCGCCGCAAGGAGACAGAGTCGCTGTTTGAAGGGTCTCTTTGAATTTTTACATAGGGCCCCAAAATACTCTATAATCTCTTAAATCACTTAAAGCTCCATAGAGCTGAGAGAAACTGCAGAGTAAGGGTTCATTACTATAAAAGACAGCTTTATCATTGCCATTAGTAATTTGAACTATTATCATAAAACAGTTCTGCAAGACACAACTGACCCAAATAAAACATCCCTGGAGTCTCTCAGTTGAATAATGTGAAAGTGCTGTTCAGTGGTTTGAATGGAGGCTAATTTGTAGAGAAATAAGATAAACAAAACAATGACTGCATGTACTGTAGTATTACTGGAAGTGGTCTCATGACGGTTTTAACCACAAACCAGAGTATGATAGAATATTTTTTGTAATCAGAATTAGTTATGGACACACACAAACATACACACAGACAAATTGTAATCTTGGTTTAATGGTTGGTAGACTCCAATCCGCCTCATTATAGTCAGGTATTTGGTATTCAAAGGATACTCATATGTGGTTTTGGAACATAAACAACATCAAAAGATATTTAAAAAACACATCACATCCCAGATATAAATATGTTAGCATATATCAATATTGCTTTTACAATCTTATTTTACCCTTACAATTAGAGAAATCTCAACAGATCAAGTAAATGGTTAAATGGGTCATGTAACACAACCCATAAATGTAGCCTGACATTAAATACATAGTTCCACTCTAGGCTGCCAAAAATAAATTTTGAGAAGCCCATGTACAAAAAGTTAATAATTCCATAAATTAGCACCAGGTCTTCTGGATAAGCACCGATATAGTTATGTGCACAAAAATGTGAGCACATTTCACTGTGTTGCAAGAACAGAGAAAGGTTGATGTGAGACTCACACGTCAAAAAAAATCCTCTGATTAGAATCCTTAAAATCATTTTCTCTATTTGGACAGAAAAATAGACTTTTTAAAGGGTATTTGTAAAAACAAAAACAAAAAATTCTAGATATACACAATGCAAAAACACCAGCATGATCCATCAAATGTTTAAAAAACAATTACCTCAATATCTCAACATTGATCACTTGCAAAAGAAAAAAAAACCTAGCTGTTCTCGGTCTTTTGTCAAAGGCCTTTTACATGCCAGTCTCTCCATACAAAGCCTAACTGAAACACAAGATGAACTACCAAATCTTTGCTCACAAACATTTGACTTTGCACACTGTTTTATCCAAAAACCTGATATATTAAAAAAGAGTCAAAATGGAAAAAAAAATTGCAGATCTGAATGATCTACAGTAAAAATACAGACAATAGCCTACAAATATTTTTTTTCTCAATTATTTTTAGCAAATAAATTAAAAAAGCTGAAGAGCCACAGGTCTCTTGAGTCTGTATGGCTGTTTGTGGATTGTGTGCATGTGTGTGTGTGTGTGTGTTTTTGTAGATCAGTGTAGCAGGAGTCACTGGGAGGCACAGGGGGTGGCGGGGAGGCAGGAAGAGGAGAGGCAGCGTTGGGCCTCAGGGATGGGATGACAGGTGGGGATGGGAGTAGTCAGGGTGTCCCTTGTATAAAGATGAGTCTGAGGGTTTGGTGTATTAAGCTACCTGGCACTCGCTCGAGTCCCCGTGGACCCAGTAGCAGATCTGAGCATATTTAAGAGGAGTTATCCTCACCGCCACATTGTAATCCTGCTGGGTCCCGTCCCCGTTTACATCCACCCACTGATGGCCAGAAAACACCCCAATGATCTTCCTCTTCCACTTCTTCTTGCCAGGCTCTTTGAGGCGGATGTAGACTCCCGAGCCGCTGGAGCCAGGTTTGGCATCACAGTACTGATACAACAAGTCGTTGGACTCATCTGAGACAGAGCAGAACCGGTACACTAGGTTTCCAGGCCGGTCGTCATCAAAACCAGAGAAGTGGATCCGTCCAGCAGGGAGCTTCTTCAGGGAGGGGATAACACCCAGATCCATATGCTTGACCTTTGGGGCTTTCTTCAATTCCAGAACAGCGTAGTCATAATCCGCAGTCAGTCCTTCAGACACACCTTTGAACCAGCCCTTAGGAACCTGGGTCTTCTTGACCCTGGTCCACCTAAATGAAGGTTTCTCAGATTCTGCACTTCGCCGACTCCGTCTCTTTCCACCTTTCTGTTTTCCTTTTCGTTCTCCTTTACCACCATTGTCTTCCTTCTCCTGCTCTTCCTCTTTGCCTTTGTCTTCCTTTCTCCTCTTGCCCTTTCCTCGCCCCCCTCTACCTTTGCCTCCTTTCCCTCGTCTGGACTTCTCCTTCAGAATACCAACACGAAGCTTTTGCACGCCATCTAGATAATCCTTTCCGTCATGGATGCAGTGGGCAGCAGTCAGAACATGCTTGGGTGACACAAGAACTCCAGAGCATCCAGTTGATATCTTCACAGAGGTGGAGAAGGGATATTTGGTTGAAAACTGCTTGTCAGAGATAGTAAAGCGGGTATCTGTGCCGTACACCTCTCGTTTGTGACGTGAACTAGATGAGATGTTCCCAGACCATGCAGTCACCTCATTGAGGCCCTGCACAGAAACAGAGGTATATGTGCGTGTTCCGTTCTCGTAAACCGTCTCGTAGGACAGGAACTGTTCAAGGTCATCCAGAGAAGTGGCGGGGAGGCGACGCTGACACTCAATCCCACAGGTCCCACTCAGCTCAGGCTGAGGACGAGCTGAGAAGTTTGGGCTGCTGAGAGGCACAGTGCGTCTTTTCCTAACCAGAGGGACCTTCCACTGTGGCCAGGTATACTCATCCTGTACTGCATTCCCGTCAGCAGCAACAGCCACAACCACAGCTAGCACCGTCAGTGGGAGCAGGACACACAGGGGTATGGGGCCCATTGTTAAGTCGGGCCTGGCTCTGAAATGTAAAGAATAGAGATAGGACTTAGGGAAACTTTGTAAAACAGTAGAATTAGAAAGAACCTAAGATTTATATAGAACTGGATAGGCAGCTGGAAAAGAACAAGTCAAGTTCTGACGCTTCATCTGTTGCCAACAGTTCAAGGTTTTCAATAATCTATATATTGAAAATATATTTGTGTTTACTAGATGGATTGCAGCAGACATTCGTGGTTTCCAGAGAATGAACCCCATAACTGTGGTAAGACTCTGACAATTCTTCAACCACCACCATGAGGTTGACATTTGAGTTTTTGAGTGAAATGTTTCAACAACTATTGGAAGGACTGTCAAAATACGAGAAACATTTGTACAAATCAGCCCACACATTTATGCCTGCCTGAGGAAAAATGGCAAGCTAGCTTTATGATAATGAGTATTCCCAAGGTTCTCAAATGTAGCCTACGTTTTGTATAGTCCTTTTGTAGCATATCTACAGGCTCACACAATAAACTCAGATGTAACAAACATTATACTTTCCCAAAAACAGCATGCTACCTTGCTGACATTAGCATGTAGCACAATGCAACATTGCCCAGTAGTGCAATAAATAATAGACTGCCACAGGAATGACGTAATTTTGTAGGCCAACCCGGAAGTAGCATCGCCATGGGTTCCTACGAGAATTCGCCTATGGGATTTTTGCATTGGATTTTGGATCATTGCAGAAAATAAGCTCTGTGGCTAACACACGTTTCTGATGCGTAGGCGTTTTGTTCAGCAGGATAATCTTTACAAATGAACACCACTTTTATGAAGTTTGAAGCGTTAATGCAGCCGAGAGAAGTAAAAAGCTAATTGTTATGCTACAAGCGAACTACACCACGGTCGGTTGACTATGACGTCACTACCGTTATGCTTCATCGATCTAATCAGCGGTTTTGACAAGCTAGTGAAACCGTAGCTTAATAAGTTGTTTATTAACCTAATATTTGCAAGAGCACTGAAAAACAAGACTAGATGCTGTAAGGCGGACTAGTGAGAGAGTTCCCGGCGTGATGACGTTTAATGTCCCCGACAACCACTGTAGTCCTATTTAGCCACTTGTTAGCAACCGCCGTTTTTAGTACGCGTAAAAACTTTAAAATTCACAAGTTGAGGTCTTATCTAACGTAGTTTATCTCGTCTAACAAAACGCCCAACATCTCTTAAGTTAGTGTTAACCACAGACCTTATTTCAGGCGTCTAACCACAAACCCATTCAAAATCCCCATTGACTTTTAGAGTTAGGAACCCATGGCGCTAAAATGCTAACTCACTTCCGGGTTTTAGGACTCATTCCTGCGGCAGTCTATAGCTGCACAGAGCTGCTAGCAAGGCTTTGTACTCTGCCACTAATTTCAGCCTGTTGATTCAACTACCTATCTAATAGGTCAGCAACCTTATGTACTGCATAACAGTTTTACATGATAACTGAGTTGTTTTCAGACACTGTTAAGCATATGATACCAGGGAGCTATACAGCATTGTATTGTAGACAGATGTTCTCATTTAAAATCTGACAGTCTAATGTAAGCACATTAAACATGTAAAACATATCTGACATCCCTGAACTGAGAAGGTTTTATATTTAATCTTACATCTTGTCTCTTTTTCAAGAAACGTAAACACAGATCAGTTTACAGCCACAGGGAGGCAGTACACCCAAGAATATACTGTAAGAGGCAGCCACACTGCCTGGAGCACTAAGGAAGCTCAGCAGTCTGTGGCAGCACAACAAACTCAGGAAACTCTTTTTAAAGAGCGTAATTCCTCAAAATGCTCAAGTTTGCAGAAATTGATTGGCATCGTAATTCTAATGATGTAGTAGCAGTTTGTATGAAATATTATTGAGATCACAAAGAATTTGTCTTGAGTCGATGCATTAGCTGTGTGGTTAAGAGGAGATTTATGTCCTCTAAGTGTTACTGGAGGCTGTGGGCAGCGAGGAGAAGAGGATGAACCCTGATCCTCTGAACAGGCTGAGACAGTGGCTTGGAGGTTTGCCACAATGGTTAACCTTCTCCTTCAGTAATGACCATATCTGGTTTCCTAAGCTTCGCTCCATTCATTGTCCATGCATATAAATGACATCAAGCATAGAGACTGTGCTGGCAGCATACAGTCTGCTACTTCATGCTTCCTTTCCTGAGCGAGATATTTCCGATAGTCCTGATAACCCTCTAAAAACTGTGAAAAAATGTAATAGTTTCATTAGACCATTACTTAACTACAGAGCATTGTCTAAGCTCGGCTGTGGTGACAAAGTCCCACATGGTGGTTCCAGGTAAAAGAGGCGAAAATCTTTTTGATGCGGTTAACTGAGGAGCTTTGGAGCAGGAGTGCAAATCCAAACGATTTTTTTTAAAGGGTCCTGCAGGAAGTTTTCATTACAGCTTTTTGAGTTGTTAAAATTGTGTTAGACAGACAGGCTTATGTTTGGGGTATCAGAAATCTTTAGGGGGCAGTTTGATTGTCAAAGGCTCTTACATTCAATTTTAATTAGATGGAACTTCAGCATGAAAATGAGGAATTGGCAAAGCTCTCATCAGAATCAGCTCTTGACAGCATCATCTGTGGACCATGTCAGTGCTTCATCATCCACAGTAATAGAGATAAAGCCTGACCCGTTTTATATTAGAAACTACATATTCCACTATAAGTGCATTGTCATCCAAGTGAGTTCAAGCTTAAATGAGACTGTTTGGCTGACGTTTAGCACACAGTATCCAATAAAACATACCCAGTGGCCAACATCTAACCAGTCCCCGAACAGACTGTAATAAAGTACAAGCCCACAAAAGCTGTAAAACAGGCTCAATAAATGAGAATACAAAAATGACCCTCAGATTCTGTTGAAATTCACACTCCCACATCGAGACTCAGACATAACACAAATCCAGCAGAAAGCCTGTAATTATTTAGCAGAGTGGAAACTGATATGCTGCCATGATGGCTCTAGGTCTAAGAAGGTGCTCATTTGAACTTTTTTTCCGCTGCAGTCGGCTGAACAAGAAGCTGTGCCCTTGCCACCCCTCTGAGGAAGGAGTCCCAGGAAGAGGCCCCTAGGAGCAAAGGCGACCAATGGATGGCGCTGTGGAGCAACTGAATCTCCAACTTAATGGCACTGACTTTCAATTGCTGTATAGTTCAACAGCAAGTAAATAAAGGCTAATTTCACCCTTTTCACCCATATAAACAACTTAAACATCTTACTAGGAACACAGCTTCCATTGTTCCATGGAAAAAAGGTTAAATTAAGAAAAAATCGCCCAAATAATGTAGCCTTAAGATAAAACTTGAAATATTTCAACAAGTCTAAACCGTGTCTTTTCAAATTCCACAATTCCATATAGTAAAAGCAAATAAGATCCCACTGAATAAGGTTTAAAATAGATGTCCAAAGTGATTAGAAACAAAACGCTTTTTCCCACAACTACAACACAAATCGACTATAGGCTATGTAGAAAAGTAAAATAAGTCACTTAATTCAACGCAAAGGTTTGTAAGAATAGATTTCTGATGCATTAATTGCAGAGGGTAGGCAAAAGTCAGAAAAAATGCTTCAAAATATGGCCTTGAGAGAAATAAGGAATGTTGTGCTCCGTCGAGGCTTCAAAATTCGGTAAAATCTCCCAAAAGGAAAACATCGACAACCCAAGATGAAAAAAGAAAAGTTCAAAGAAAAAGGTTCTAGGCTAATAAGCTTCCTAAAAGCATGCATAAATAAACATATTTCTACCACTGAAGCATTGATAGATCATCATAACTTTGTGAAATACAGAGGCGTTTTACCTGCTCGCATCCGATTGATGGATATGCCAAATCCGCTGTGTATTGTTTGTTTTCAGGAGAAATATACAAATATGATCCCAGTGGAAAACAAACGGGGGTTAGTGCATCCCAGACGTCCTGGTATCAGCAGGGAGACGACTCCTTCTCCTCATCGCTTCTTCAAAGAGGCTGAGAGAAAGAGAGTCACAGCCGGGAAGCTCCGCGCAGCCTGCACTTGATGCTGAGGAGGGAGGGAGAAGTGGGAGAGAGAGAGAGAAAGGAGGGATGGAAAAAAAGGATCTGAAAAGGTCTTTTTTTCCCCCACTTGTGACAAAAGCTTGGGTGGCACCAGACCAAGCGATCTAACTAAAAGCTGAACTGGGTGAAGTCAGCGGTCCATTGAGCAATGTGCTGCTATACAGCAGGCAGTCTGAGTGTCTGTGAGCGGACTGTGAGGGAATTAGTTCCACAGCTCCTTACAATGGTTTCTCAGGCGTTTCAATTCCGAGCCATGAGAGAGCCTCAACATCTGTAGCATCTTTATTCTACAAGTTTAGTGAAGTGTTACACAAGGGCTTTAGCTTGCCTTATTGTAGAATCATATGTTGCCTGAAATAAACGTGTGAACATCATCGTCAACATAATGTAAAGTAAAGTACATTTAATATCTTGTTTTGGTTTGTGTACATATATTGTGTTGCTTAGTCTAAAGCCTTGCAATTGATATTTATTCCAGAAAGGAGTTGACTTTCCTAACTTATCAAACTCTGAAATATCACCTGGGCAACTCGTCACTTTTTTTCTTGTCAAAATATGATGTCCAGCACTGCAACTGGATACAGAGATTATGGTCTTCTTTGCTAGCCTCGGTTGCCATAAACATAGAAAAGGTTCGGGCTGTATGGTGCTCTGACCTCTTTCTAACCTCACAAACCTTTTCAAGCTTTTATTCTTTATCTCCAACTGATGCTGACTCATATGATATCACTTGAGGCATTTGGCTTTCGACAACTGCCACTTACAGAAGGCTTATGCAACTTTTATCACAAAGTGATAAAAGTCTCCAGAAAATGTTTCCAGGGGAGACTATTATGTTATTATTATAGGTTATTATGCTGTGCCTACTGCAGCAGCGGCCTTACAAAAACTTAAGAATAAGGATGGATGGTGTTAAAAGCTTGAGTCCCCTATATGCAGAAAGACCCTTTTCCGAGTTTTTTTTTTTATTACTGGTGATATTTTATTACTTTTATATTAAACATTTCAGTACATGGAAACAGTCTAATACATTACCTGAGATACTGTATTTCCACTTGTGTTCTTATGTTTTGGTATAGCTCACAACTCAGAGTTAAATACAACATCTACAGGGTCACTGACAAAACTCCAGAAGCACTTACTAAAATACTACAACAACGTGTACAATTACAATATGTAATACAAAGAGAAAGGCAGTCATTCTATTGTCCATATACATATGATGGAGCAATATATCTATAGAGGATATACAGAATATGAATATCTTCATGGAAAGTCTCACAGAAACTGTTGTTCAAATAACCTTCTTTTTGTCAGTGTAATAAGAAGTGATGGACTGTGAGACCTACTCAAATCCTTTTTGTGTTTAGTCTGTATTATGCAAGGTTAGTACCAGAGAGAAGAAACCATGGGCCCCTGGCTGACAGAGGAAGAATGCCATGGTGAGTAGTTGAAGTCTCAATGAGCCAGGAAAAGACATGGAAAATATGCGTGTAATGAGGGAGAGAAAAAGAGAGAGGGGAGGAGAGATAGCGATGATACACATCTGGCTGAAACAGGAATGAGGGGTGCAGAACGTCAACTTGATGTGAAACCGATCTTTGAGTAATCACTTCTGTCACTCACTTTGACTTACAGCAGACTACAGACCAGTTCTAGTGATTTCAGCAAACTGCTTATAAACCAACACCTGTTCCTGAACCTGCGTGTTTGGATGTGAGGGAGAAAGTGAGAGAGGAGAGAGAGGGGGGGGAAGAGAGAAGGGGAGAGACAGAGAGAGATAACAGAGTAAAATGAGACTTGGGTGGCCTGTACACCTGACCGGCATGTTAAGGATCATGGTGAATGCTCATCCATGTGGGTGGTGATCACACACGTGTGCTTGTGTATACCCTGCATAGAAAACTACAAATCTTGATGTTTTCTAAGCAATATGGGGAAGAATAAAAGATCAACATTCTCTCCATTCTACTCTTTGTGTGGTCGTGCATGTGAATAAAAAAACACACCTTGATGAATGAAACATACATATCTTAAGATATTGACCCATTAATCAATGAAAAAAACATACTGTTTCTAAACATACTGTACAACATGTCTGATAGATTATTGGCCCTGGTTCACTTTGCTTATGCATAGTCATACTCACGCTCAGCATATTAAATTAACCAGTGGGCTGCACAGACTGTGGAAAACCATTGTCTGGGTCACATCATCCAAAGCTTTCTGAAGACACTTTTTGAAGGTTAAGGTGGGTTCACCACTCACCACCATCTTTTTGAAATTACTGAAGCCACAATATCTAAATAATTATGCACCGAGCAGGGAGAAGCTGAAGTCAGATGAATACATATACCAAACATCTTAGTTTAGTATGATAGAATAAACCATTTTGAAGTGAGCAAACAACCCCCTCCAAGATCCTGAGATGATGTGGCATAAAATAATCATATTTTTTTCACTGTTTTTCATCGCAGATTAATTTAACCAAGGACAGTTTTCTTGAGGTCAGCATCTAGTGGCCATCAGAGGAACTGCAGCTTCAGATACTGACAGGTTCCCTCTGTAATCACTTATTGTCTGTTAGAAGTGTTTGACTGTCTGAAGTGAAACTCATGCAAACTTGGTTGATGTGGTTAACATTCCTATGGATGGTTTGCTTGAGACTACACATAGCTGATCAATGCACTCAGCCAAGACCTTTGGCAAATTTAGCAAAATCAAAATGAGGGTCTACTTTTAATGGGCAAAATTGTCATGGTAACCAAAACAGTAAATGCTGATATGCTAGGCTGATTGTTTTGTAAGCAAAATGAACAAATGAGGAATGTGTCAATCACAAGCCACCTTCCTTCCTGTGTGTGCCTAATGAAAGTGACCAATTTTCCTGGAGTTTGCCTGAAGTTGCACTGCCCTTCTTCGCTGGTCACGTGTTGACTCAAAATTAGGAGTCATTTCAAACAATGTCAGACGTTTTATTGACTAATCAGTATATCACTGTTTTTTATGTAGGCTATGAGATTTTGACAGAATGAGGGAGAAAAGCTGTTAAAAAGTGCTATCTTGGTTCACATGGCCAGGTATCCTAGCATACTTTGAGGAGGGAACTGGCCGGTTGCTATACAAAATCAATAAAGCGAGTTTGCATCACACCGTTCTACTCCAGCCCTCATGTGTCACCTATACTGACAACAAATCAGCCAGCTATATAACCATCTGAAAGGTAAGCTTTATCTGAACTCTCATTGTTGTTTAAGTTGCTGATGAAATGTTAATGTGCACATATATGTTTGTGTTGAGTCACATCAGAAAGTGCTGTATAAAAGAGATTTGTACCAGAAGTCTTTCTTTGAGGGTCTGAAAATTCATCATTCATAAAATACCTGATGCTCTATGCAGTTGTTAAATACCTCTCAGAAGCCTCTTTAAATCACATTACTATACCAAACAATGATCAATGTTATCACAACCCTCACAGATGCAGACACGGACACGTAAGGTATGTTCCTGTTTTCATTTTAGTTTAAGGCCAAAGGTCATAGAAGGAGAGAGAGTGCTGCCTGTGCTCTCAGCTCTGTTGCTTCCAAATAGAAAAGCAATGAGTGATATTTCTGCTCGGGGTCAGGGTTGTGTTGTGTGTATAGAGGGGCTTTTGTACAAGGTGTCACACCCTCACAGGAAGTGCTCCCTTTGCGTTCTGCTTTGGTAGATGGATGCTATTGGTGGGAGCTAAATTTCAGGAATTTCATTAGTTGTGTTTGGGTGTAGTGGATTAGACCTGGCCCACCTTCACAGCAGTAAACCAACAATGGATGCTGCTCTTAAAGGAGTACACAAAGTTTTTGAATGATAACCTTTGGGTTAACTTTTCTTATTGAGCACCCATCAACCCTAAAATACAGTGTCTCAAATTAAAACTATTTACCATTCTGGCTCCAAATGATAGTGTTAAGAGTGCCCACACTTTTCTCTATTGAAGCTCTATCTCAGAGGACCTTATTGCCCTTTAAGCTGCATGCAGCAAAATACATTAAAGGTTGCCTCCTCCTCTGCATGGACTGCACTAATAAACCACCTCAGAGGGCTGCAGTGACCCACAGTTCACTTCCACAAGCTTTATTTTGACAACTGAATGGTCTCTTAGCTCTGCTTCACACTAAACAGAACACCATTGATATGATAGGACTCTCTACCCCACTGCCTCTCTCTCTCTCTCTCTCTCTCTCTCTCTCCCACGCAAACATTTATACGGTATATATAGTAAATATATATAAACATTAATGGGACAGTAAGATAGAGGTCTCGCTTAGATCCACATACAGTTTATAACAGTTTTTAATGGTAAATATTTGGCTAAATGGTTAGCATGCCAGCACTCAGAGACAAGACTGTACCTGATGAAAGGCTCACTGAAGTCACACGTGTTGATTTGAATCTCATGTGTAAATGAACAGGCAACCACAGTCCTGCTGCAAAGACTGACCTGTGAACTTAATTTTCAGAAAAGGAAAAAAGCTTTCCTTTTTATACTGTTGATGCACAAGAAATTAAAATTATGCTGAATTGGTCCCTTTGGGGTTTGAATTGATTCATTGCCAAAAGTAAAGGGTATCTTGGGTCTTATTCATGAGTGAGGCGAAAATGGTGCATTAGATTGACAGACAGATTAGTGGGGTGTCAGTAATATCCCAGATGACTGACAGGAATAATATGATGAGGAGGAGGCTGAGTCATAAGATCTGATTTCGCCATGCCCTTTGGCAAAGTATGCAGAAACATTTGATAGGAGAATATTAGTTTCCTTTTGAGGACATCTGGGCTCAGCTTTAAAGTGTAGCCCTTTTCCCTCCTGAAAATGTTTTGAAAATTTCAGAATGGCCCTGAAAATGTTGGGTGAGTTTGTGTCAATAAAGGGAGATTTTTCTCTTTTTGATGTGGCTGGGGTTTGATGACATGATGTAAAAAAAGACGCTGCAGAAGTGACGGACAAAGCACCAGAATCTGACTCTATGATGACAGTTTTTGTCTTTATATCAGTGCTACGTATACTTTGGTGTATTCAAACTATAAACGAAAGAGTGGAAAAGAACAAGCTGGCAAATAGTAAAGAGTAGGAAACAGATTCTTTATGTGCAAAAAGATTCAACTGTTCATGCAACGGTTGCACGATATGAATGTTGCCACCCCAGCCAACTTGCTTCGGTAAATTTTCCTGAATGTGTCCTGCTACAGTACGCTCAGTCATCACCTCACCCTGACTTCTTGTGGTCGGGTTTTTTCTTGGAGGCTGGAAAAAGTCCGGTTGAATTTGGGTTTAAAACTTCAAACTGTCTGTTTGCCTTCACTTCATGCAGCTCACCCTGAAAATGTCAGGAGATTCAAGAGTTTTGTGCATGTTTGAAAAGGCTAGGGCATTAAGGAGCTCAAACATCTGACAGGAACTCAGTACAACTGCTGTTCATTTGAATATAAAGGGATTGGTAGGATATGTTCGGGGAATCCTAACATGCCTTGTAACAACCTGGGAACCATCAGAAATTGCTGGAGGAATAGAAGATATATGGGCTACCATGCATGCAAATGGATAATGGACTTTTGGAACATTTTCAAAAGGACTTAATCCTTAAATGCCCCAAACACATCTCATATCTTTTATGTTTACAAAAGTGGCTCTAAGAAATCAATGGAGCACATGCATGAATCCAGGGAACACCAAAGTCATGAGGATACATCATCTTGGGACTATGGATATGCATCAGTTGTAAATCCAGCATTCATATGATTTGAGTTATTTTAGTCTTAACCAAAGTCCTGCACTTACTTGACCACCCATTTGGATAATATTATTGCAACCCCACAGCCACCATGCTAGTGTGGCTATAAGTGTCTACGTATAAACAGCAGTTGTCTTTAGCTGAATATCAAACATCAAACAACAAAATAAGCAACAGTATTTATTGTGTGTGTTTACGCATCATTAGGAGTACAGCAGTGGATTTGAGCTAACGTTTATAAAAACAAAACCTCATTGGTTGAGGTAATATGCAGCCCTTTGATATGCAGATTAGCAATCCAGACTGAGTCTGTATTTTAAACAGATGTATTCCTTTAGCACCCTCAATGACTCACTCTGTGTGTGGCCTTATGTTTACACAGACTGGGTGAAATCCCTTCCTGCAATAAAAGCATAAAAATATAATTCCACATCATTTGCCTGTATGCACCAGAAACATCCTCCATAGATGTTTCTAATCCTCTCCTCCTGTGGTTAAAATAAGATGAAGAAACAGCAAGCCTTCCATTTTCATGGATAAAGGTGGTTGTCAAGTTCCCTCACTGTTGCAAGGTTTAAATGTGCAAAACTCCCCACTTGAAAAGGCAGCTAATTTCAGGAAGACGTCACAAGATTCCACTCATCACACTTTTGCTCTCTTTTTCTTCTTTCTTTTATTTTAGAAGTTTGATGCAATGTGAATAACCAGGTGAAAAACCTTTAAACACAAACAAACACCATTTTAGAACATGAAACAAGATAAACACATTCAAGAATTAAATACTCAATTTTTCAATGACCAAGAAATTAACCTTGTAAATAAGTAGCAAATAATATAGCAATATCTTGAGTAAATTAGTTAAATAATCTTTAAATAATATTTATCAAACATGATTTTAACCATTAATATTTATAGTCCCCAATCAGACCATTAAATTGAAACAAAACAATTGACTACAACAAGGCCCAGTTCCATCCAAGAATAATGCAGAGAGCTCACCGGCTGTGTCTTCTCTGAAAGCTTTGTTCTGCACAAACAGTCCTGGTGTTTCAGTCCAAATCACCAGAGCTCAGTCACCTCTCATGCTGCTTGCTCCCACTGCTGCTCTGTAGTGATTCTTTGTGTGTGTGACTCCAAACCCAGTTGATCAGCAAATCACCCTCACCTGGTGCAATCAGCCTGATGCATTCAGGCTGGGAGAGGCACTCAACCTGGGGTATCCAGGCTGGAGGGGCGTGGCCCACAGTTCAGCTCAACAACTCCCACTCGATCTTCCCACGGAAACCGCTGGAAAGATCGCAAACCATGGTGCACTTTGTCTTCATTAAAGGCCTGGACCCTCCCACCACAAACCAGCAGCCCGGTTTCTTCCTCTCTATAGACTACCAGCCGGTCTGTAGTGGTGGTGGGAAAAGTCACACCCTCTTGTGCAGCAAGGAAAAGGTCTCTTAGGGCATCTTGACATTCTGTTGCAGTGATGACTCCGCTTGACAAAACTGCCTCCCACTTCGGAGTTCCCCAGGTCCTATTTTGTGCTGCAAACCTCTTTGCTGCCCTCCAGACCCACGCAATCGTCTTGACCAGGTGAGTCGAATTGCTGAACCGTCCTTCATCCACCAGGACAGCTGCGCCTGCAGGTGGCCTCCGATGCTCTCGATCTGGCGGCTCTTTCTTTACTTGAGCTCTTGTAAGTGCAGCAACAAATGATTTCTTCTGCATCTTACCAATGCTCTCTCGGGCAGTTGCCGACACATCCTTTGCAGACTTGATCGGCCACTCGTCAGCTGGTAGACTCAGGAGCTTTGGCCCCTGCTGCCATGCTGAATCTTCGCCCAAGTCTTTCGGACTAGCCCCTCGAGTGGTGATGTTGGCGATGTTCAGAACAAGATCTTGGCCAAGTCTCATCGTTCGCTTTGAGAAGTTTATCCCAACCATGACGTGAAGCTTGTCATCTTCCAAGGTGTAGCCAAGGCCAAGAGCTTTATTGTCCTCATCTTTGAGCTGGTTCAGCAGGACCACAGTCTTTGCAGTTGCCTCCTGTTGCTGTCTTCCAGCAGACTCCTCCTTCCATTGGCCAGAGAAAACCCACGGCTTCAACTCGAAACTCCTGGCTTTTAGGATCTGCTCCACATTTGCCGTGATGATTTTAAGCTTGTCCAATTTGTCATGAGAGGTCAAAAGGTCGTCGACGTAGCTGTCTTCTTGTAGCACTCGACGCTCCTCCTCAAGATGGCTAAACTGGGGCAGATTAGCCGTTTCTCTCATGGTGAGCTGAGCAATACAACCTGCTGGTTTTTCTCCAATGTTGACTCTCGTTACTGCGTATTCGTCCAGCTCCTCTTCTTCGGAGTCACGCCACAGAAACCTGTGCAAATGTACTTCTCGGTCTTCGAGCCATACTGAATTGTACATTTTCTTGATGTCTCCCAAAGCAGCAAAGGCTCCCCTCCGGAACTTCAGAAGCACAGCACGGATTGGGTTCAGGACATCTGGACCTTTTAGCAGGAGATCATTTAGACTCAAACCTCTGAACTTCTGACTACCGTTCCAGTCGAGTCTTACAGGAGTTGTGACTGAGTGTTGATTGGATGCGATGAGATGGCTGATGTACCATACTGGTCCACACATGTATGGCATCTTTAGACAACTTCATTGCAGCCCGGCGGTTAACCATATCGTGAACTTGAGCAGCATAGGCAGCCTTCCATTCTGGTTCCTTTTTCAGCTGCCTCTCTGTCCTCAGGAAGGTGGCCTCAACTGCATTCCTGTTGCTCGGTAACACAGCTGGATCTTCCACCCAGGGGTAGCTAGCATGCCAGTGTGGCCTCTCACTGTGGTCATCAGCAGATGCATATGTAAGGCCGCTCCTCACCACCTCCAGCTCTCTTTCTTCAGCAAGGGTCATTTCTTTGCCGCCTGGCTGACAGTTTCCGCAGCTGCAGCCTCCACATCTTGGGACACAGCCGGCACCGATACTGTCCCATTTCCACCACTCTAGGAAGTTGGAGGCAGAAGCTGCTGAACTGGAATGCTGACATTGAATGGTTATTGGGGCTTGTTGAATTTGTGGAGGATGAATAGGGACCACACAGGCACATTCTTCATATTTCACAGCAGCAGTTCTCATCGACCTTGCAAAATGCGTTCTAGACGTATGGGCTGATACTGTGACCTCTTCAAACAGCTCAGGATGTGTGCCAGCAACTGTCTTTCCCAGTTGTCCATCCCACAGCACAAGGTCCCCCACTGTGCGGATTTTCTGGGGAGCCAGCTGACCTTCCTTGTGACTTACAAGGAGATGGATCTCTCTTGGCCTCACCAGTTCACTGAGCGGAATGTCTGGGAAGAAGTTTTGCAGTTTCTCGGCTGTCACATGCCTATGGACATCTGCGATGCTGTCGAGGCCGTAGTAAATCAACTGGTGGGACCTGAAGGTGCCTCTTGAGGTGCTGACACGGATTTTTAGGAGGTAACGCTTTGTTTTGACGAACACTTTCATTCCTCCTACACCATGGACCACGAGTGTGATTTCTTCGCTTCTGAGATTGAGTCGACCTGCTGCCTCGTGGGTGATATAATTAGTGTCTGAAGCTAGGTCAATCAGGGTACCAATTCTTTGTCCAGCATTGGCCGTAACCTCCAGTAGCATCATGATGACAGGCCACTCTACTAATCCACTTCCCGCCAGAAGACTTGAGTGACTCTTTGCAGCATGGGAGGTCCTAGACACTGCGTTGCAGAATGCATCTCAGCATTGTTGGGCTAATTCAGGCAATAGTTTGCTGAAGAATTCTTCTTGGGCCTCAGCGCAGTTCCTTTATTTCCACCTCCCACCATGCTGCCTTTGCTTTTCCTCTGGGTTGTGCTGCCTCTGGATGCTTCAGCACTGGGACACAGGTAGTAGTGGTGTTCTGTGGCTCGCTCACATTCAGAATTTCTGCACAAGAATGACGTTTTGCAGTGGCCCTTATCATCATGAACCTCCAGGCATTTCCCGCAGGCTCCCAGCTTCCTTACTGCATCATTCTTCTCTGTGAGTCTGAGCTTGCGGAACTTTTTGCAGAAGTAGAGCTTACTTTTGTGGTTGATGTCTCCACAAACGACATATCCTGAAAGATGGCTGCTTGACTGGTTTGAGGTCCTGGTTCTGGCTTTCCCTTGCTCAGACCGGATTTCTTTCCTTGGTGGGTCTTCATCCTTTAATTGATCCAGCTGCTCATAGATGTTTTCTTGACTCTTGAGGAAAGCTAGAAGACCGTCAAAGCACTTGTCCGGATCGGCAGTGCTCCTCTCAGCTGCATAGAGTAGCCACTCTTTTTTCAGCGCATCAGGGAGTTTGCTTTCAATTGACTTAGTCACCAGAGGGTTCTTTAAAGCGCCAGTGTCACCAAGGTCACTCAGGTCTTCAAGAGCTTTCTCAACAGCTTGCATGAGCTCAACAATTTTCTTTGGCTGGTGACTTTTGACAGCTGGAAGCTTCTGCAGCTCCTCAACTATCTCAATGGCAATCACAATTTGGCTTCCAAACCGATTCTCCAGCACACGAAAGATGTCGTCTGCTGTGTTATAAGTTGTCAAGCGAAGATCTCTCATCATTCTTTCATCTAAACTGACTGTCAAGTAGCTGAAACTTTTTGACTTCTTTCGACCCAGTTGGTTCTCCTTGCATCTGGATGGCCTCCCAGTCTCTTCTCCAGCGGTGAAAGTCACGCTTGATGCCAGTAAATTTAGAAAGGGAGGTTGGCTTCAGTCTAATGGCTGATGTTGGGTAGCTGTTGGGAGCTGCAGTCACAATTTTTTCAGCATCTTCTTTAGCGTTGGCTTGAATGAATTCTGCTTTTCTTGACATTAACTTGGGAATGTCGTATGCGCCACTGGAAGTCTTTCTGCTCAGCAGGAGGGGCCCAGCACTTCCACTGCTTGTGCAGCTCTTTTGCCTTTTTAACCAGTCTTTCCAGGTAGTCGAACATGAAGTCGAAGGCTTTGTTTCTGCTGAGTTCGAAGGGCGCCACACACTCTACTTTATCCTCTGCAGCTGTTACCGCCATAGTCAGTTCCTCTTCTCCAAAGTTGGCCCAGAGTGTCTTTTGGATAAGGTCCTTCACCTCCTTCAGCTTCGTCTCACACTCATTTGCAGTTTTTTCGACATCGGCCTTTTGCTGCTTACTCAGCACAGGAACTGCACCGGCATCGAACTCCTCTTCTGCAATACACTGGGCCTCCACATCATCATTTGCCTCTATGACTTTGTTGGCCTCAATTGAAAGCCTTTTGAAACTGTCTCTGAGCTCCTCTTCAGGCAATATTCCATGCATCCTTACAATGTTGTTGGCCAGCCGGGAGAATTGACGCTTCGCCGTTGTTCTGTTGGCTTTAAGCTGTTCCATTGACTTTGAGTCAGCCATCTTCTATTTCAGCAGAATGGAGTCAGGTGACGTTCAGTATCTCATCAGGCTTCTGGGTTTTCCAGGCCAGGCCGGTTGCTGTTCTGGTTTCTCTCCTCCAGTCGCAGCCGGTTTTTCACTGTCAAGTGCCCTCACTGTTGCAAGGTTTTAATGTGAGTTCAATCGGGCTTAAAGCTTCATCTAGCAGAAGAAAGAAACTCTCTAAGAGCTCCATAGAAAACTAATCAAACCAATAGACAACATGATCTAGTGTATTCGTCTCGAAATATATTACAGCTTTGTTACTTATATATATATATATATATATATATATATATATATATATAAATATATATATAAAGAAATTATACAAAATAAAGAAAACTAAATTCATCTTTTTAAATCCACATTCAAATCACTTTAGTCTTTCGGCTTCATCATAGAATATGTACACGCTCGTCGTCTTCAACAGAACTTCCATCGGTTGCCACAGCTGTTACACAGCACAAAGGTGGTCATGGGCTCGTCAGCGCTGCGGGTCTGAACCTGTGTGTACGTGCAGCTCTTTCCGTGACACTTGTTGCAGATGAACATGTCGGTCTCACTTCCTCCCACCTTGGACAGCTGGTGCTCTCTGATGGACTCTTTAGTCAGAGCTTCTCTGATCTGCTTCAGCTCTTCACTCGCCATCTCCTCGGCAGTCATGCAGGCGATGCGTTTGGCTGAGATGTTTCCACAAAGGACATTTCGCCGCAGATCGGGATTCTTCTGGTCCTTCAGGTTGGAGATTCGGCTTCGTAGACGAGTTTTATATTTCATATCTGTCACTTTCAACTCCTGGTAGATCTCCTCTTCAATATTTGCTGCCAGGTGCTCACAGTCCACTCCGATGGTCCTGTGAGGTCATCATCAACCTCTAAGGACTCTGGCTGCAGCAAGAAAAGCAGTAAGAAGTCTGATGAATCCCCGACCACCCCAACACCCAGCAGCCCCACCAGAGGTGGCAGAGGTGGAAAGTGAAAATTTACATTTACTCATGGTACTGTTATTGTATTTTCACCCTTACTTAAGCATATTTTGGGGATAGTCTTGTTATTTCTAAATGTTAAATTGCATCTGTGTAAAGAAATAAAAACTAAAAGAAAATAAAGGAGATTCAAGCTTTTTTCTTCTTTTTTCTCTTCTAAAAGTTTTCCTTTACTTCAACAACCTGGTTGGAGATTTATATTCCTCTGTCATTTGTTTTGCACTGCACAGGAAGAAGAAAGATTTTTTGTCCTTTGCATTCCCCAACCCCCACTCCTTCATGAGTAAGTACTCAGTGCTTTAAGAAGATTTTTAAAAGAACATCTGTATACTTTTACTTGAGTAGATTTACAGGCCTGTATTTGTATGTCTACTTCAATAAAATTAATACAAAGCAACTGAACTTTTACTTGAGTACAATATTGGTGCACTCTTTCTACATCTAGTATTTGGACACTTGATGTTTGCAATTGTGACAGATTATCTTGTAATTTATGCTCTGGTACAGTAAGGGTTAATTCAGAAAACCAAAAGTTTATGAGGGGAATGACATTTAGGAGTTAAGCCTTTGAAAATGTGAACTATAAATAGGAGGCTCCCTTGGTGCTCTTTCACTGACCTCTCTGCCACATAGAGAGATAGCTTCCCCATTTCTGCTTAGAGAAAAGGAAACGAAAAAAAGAATTGAGACTCCCAACACCATCCCAGCAGAAAAATCTGGGCTTGAAAAACAGGAAGCAAAACAAACATCACCAAGCCCAGCGCTTATCATGATAATAATGTGTGCACACCAAGCAGGGCAAGAGTTCAAACAAAAGTTTGCACAAGATGTTGCAGACATGAAATCAGTTCCACCACTTAGCAACAACTTTAACACCGTACAACAAACACATATTTTGCAGATTATAGCTCTATCGGGGAGGCTGATTTGGCAACTCAGAAGAAAGTGGAACCAAAAACTCAGGCCTGCAGTTGAGCAGTGCAGTCTGTCCGCACTGAGTGGAGACTGTTAAGACACGCAGAGACAAACCCGGTGATACGTGACGTTTATCCCTGACAGAGCTCTTGTTTGTCTAAAGGTGCTGAAAGGACTAGAGAAATGCACAGGAGGGAGGATGCAGGGAGAAAAGGAATTTGTTTATGGTCTTGTTTGGCGCAGATATTATTCAGAGAGACTTGCAGATACAATATGTTCAAAAAACTAGTATAGCACACCCCTAAAAGCAAATAAGAAAACATATGCAACCGGAAACTCTCCCACAAAGACACACATTTCAATGTATTACATGGAAAAGGAATAAGAAATAATTCACATATAAGCACATATATAGTATTTGGTGGATTTCCTCCATTTAAAGCATTTAACATGATGCATTTGGATATTTATCACTTGAAAACTTTTGCAAGTGCTTTAGGTAAGGTGAGCACCAACAAACATGCAAACAAATATTCAAAATTGTGAAATGATTTCATACACTAAGAATGAAGCAAGGAAAGCAAAAAAAAAAAATCTTCAGTGAGTTTGTGTTGAAAGACTGAGAGACTCACATATTCTGCAGGGTCAGAAAGGTTATACAAACACACTGTGTGACTAGGTTAACACTCTAATCTCTGTCCTCTTCCTAGAGAAGAAAGGGCGTTTTGTTGAAGGCCAATGATGACGCCTCTTTGGCTCTTTCTGCCAAATGCCATTTAGCAGTTTGACTGGAGAAGCTCTGCTGTCTCTGGGGCCGGATCTTTGCTCTCCGATGCTCAATGTCTCGTTCAGGTCTGCTTGGCAAACCTTGACCTGCCCGCACCGCAGCTGTTTTCATTCTGAAGTCAGACTGAGTTCAGAGGCACACCTTGTTTTGTGGGCACAGTCATTATTAATAAAAGGCTAAATCACACCCACACAGTCATGCCGGCAAGTAGAAACAAAAACAGAGGCAGACTTTACAGATTTATTAATGTATTGTAAAAAACAGCATTGTGAAATCCACAGATACTTTGCACGTCCTTGGCTTCTTGAAATATGTAAATAAATTCTGGGTTTGAGTAAAAACCATAAGCTGTAAACTTTAAGTCTCTGGATGGTGATTTCCCCACATAATTATCCTGTGTAGCCTATATGACTATATATGTTACCCATATTTTAAATCACAACAACAATATCGAGTCAAAGAGTAGCATGGCATTGTGCACCAACACAACAGATGGAATAACATTGTTAGCACCACAACTGTCTATCTTGTTGCTGGAATAAAAGTTAAATTACAAAAAATATGTGCCAATAACATAGAAGTGCACCAATGACATAACCAGCACTAACATGGTTGGGAATTGTCCTCCTCTTAGACAGAAGAAAATAAATAAAAAGTAGGCAGCTTAGTTCAAAACAAGCATACATTTTGTCTCCTTTTTTGTGTATTGGTACCAATCCCAACAAAACTACCTCTATACTGTATATACGTAAATGCCTGACAGAAAATGAATTTCAGTTTTAGTTTAAGTGTAAATGGTTCCTTCTTAAATTAGAATAATAATAATAAAAAATCAATGCTTTGTTGCTTAATTCAGAAGGAAGCTGTGCTGGCTATATTATTGGCTGTAATTGATTTAATCAATCCGGTTTAAAAAACAGTTTTCTGTTATTAGTTGTAGTGTTATCCATTTTCATGTTGTCAATTACAATGCTGAAGAAGACAAACTTTTCTCAAGTTTATTCACTTTTTACAATACTTTTTTGCAAATCTTTTTTGTAAAAGTAAAAGGAGTGAAAGCAATATGACTATGCTGCACTTGACACATTCACATGGCGCAGAGGCTGAGCAGTACCTTCCTCAGGATGTGTTCAGAGCTTCCGTGACTCAACGCAGCCTATTATGATCAAACTCCTTCTTGCAGTACACTCATGTCAACTGAGCTGTCTCTAATAATGCAAGACAGAAAAAGCTGTAGTTTAAAGCTCTCTCATTTTCCACCACACCAAATATCCGAAGGCTCAAACAGTGGGTCATTATGAGGAGTGATCAGTGAAAGGGCCCATTGATTTTTGGGGCTGGGGGAAGGTCATGTATGGACTAGTAGGAGAAGGCAAAGGAGGGAGCCAGGCATGTATGTATGTTTGTATGGCAAGAGAGTTGGAAGAACAGCATTCTTCAGGAAGTCGTCCAAAACATCCACCCATTTCCTCCGCTGGTGCTGAAGGTGCTCAGCAGGCTTGACGCCTCTGAGCTCTTTGGTGTGGGTTCTGTTCATGGTCCAAACATCAGTTATGGCTTTATAAAAGTACCTAAAGGAAGGAAATGTGGTTCATGTTCAGATTTCCTCTGCCAATGATCAAACTTGAATCTGTGTGCTGCCAGTTCTTAAAATTGGAAATGCTGTTAAAAACCTTGGGGAATTGTGGAATGGTTAACTATGGGAACGGTTATTCAGAAAGTTTGTTAAACAAACCACCCACAGATCATTGTAGGGATAGTTTATTGTTCCATGGTGTTGATAAGAGACCCAAATGTCTAAGAGGCTGAGGCATGTAAGCACACCATCATACACATGTTTCACCTAAAGCTCTCACATTACCTGACACTTTGACCTTTGTGCCCTTTCACCCAGAATCTCCTTGTACTCAAAATCCCCAGTTCTCATAGTCCTGCAATTATCTTTTTTTTTTTACTATAAAGCTCTGCTTGTTCTAATTTTCAACTTTATGATGCTGCAATGAACCTGCTTTTGGATTGGGTCATTTTGTTTGGAACAGAACATCCCTCCTCTGCTTTGGCAGTCTCCTACCAAACCCCCTCACTTGGCTCTCTTCTTCTCAAAGGCCTCGTCGGGCTGTCTCCCAAGGGATGGTAAACTCCAGAAAGACCACAAAAGAGTGCTTCACTGGTTGCCAAAGGCTAGTAATCCCTGCTCTGATGACTTCCACTATTATCCTCAGTCCCTGGCCATGTTGAGGGTAGCAGTGATCCTCTCCCAGTGCCTTTGGGCACCAGCTATAGAATATTCTCCGTGGCTCAGATTGGATAGGCTATGGGAGGACAACATATTCCTGCTGGATAAGGGACTTGCTTTTGTGTATCTCAGCCTTCAGAGCTCTTTCCATGAGCTTTCTAACTTTCTTTGAATAAACTTAATCTAACCCTTCCTTGACGTCTTCCAAAACATTTAATTACACAGCCGTGTCATAGCGAGAACCTGGGGTCTTCCAGAGCTGTCTATTCTGATAACACTGCTCCTAATAGTACTTTGTGTCACAGACCTGACTCTACCTGGCTAACTGCCCTCCACTTTCTTTCTTTCTGACTTCAATGCCTAATGCCAACTTTGATGATGCTTGAGTTTCAGTAAATCAGCCCCTTCCCCCGTCCAGGTTACTGTGACAGCTGTGGAAAAATAACCCTCTCTGCTTCTTCTTCTCACTATAACATTGATATGAACCAGCTTCTCTATAGTCTATCCAGACAGATGCCAATACAATACAATCAGAAAGTAATGTTTCTCTCCCCATAGAGCCTGACTGTAATTACATTTAATAACCCCTTTTGGGAATTCTTTACCATCAGCTTGTCTGCAGGAAGTATGACCAGGTGTTACTGTCAGTATGCAAAGGAATAAATGGAGATGAGAAAGAAAACCATATGTTTGTGGGTGATTTGATTCACAGTAATTGTGATAGTCTTTGTTGCTGTCTCCACCTCTTCCTGACCAGAAAAGCCCCACGGGGATAAACATAGTCAGAGTCAAAACATAGACAAGAAAACAACAAAAGATTGACAGACTGCATGGAAGGAGATCCTGCAGTAAGGAGGCTCCTTTAATATGTCTGTGTGTGTGTCAGGCATTTTATCAAGATGCAATAACCAGAGATTATGACTTTAAAACCTCTGGTTCAACAGGGTCATGGCGGGTTGACAAGAAGAGATAATGGGAATAAAACCAAAGGCCTCTGAAGGTGATGATGTAACTACCAATCATTCTGTCAATACAGCTATTTTTTTCACCTTTTATTACCTGTCATTACATCACCAGTAATAATAAGATGCTCTATGCTCTCTTTTATCACCTGCAGAGCCTATAAGGGTGCATCAGGTCAGCTCAACAGTGATCCCTGTCACTCTCTCAGACCATGGCCTTGACTGTTCACCCTTCACCTAATGCAAGCCAAGAAAGTATGCAGGGGTAAAGTGGGGGGTTTACCTATGCAGCAACTTTTTATCTGTTTTATTATGGTTTCTTTTTATCTTTATTGCAGCTTGCAATAAATGTTTCCTAATTGGGGTGTGGCTTCATGGATGTCAGATGTGTCGTAAATTGGTTTTGCTGGTTGGTCAACAAATTATACTTCATGCATGCTACATTCAAGGTTCAGGAAGAATCAAAAGGACTATTGGATTAGTTTCAATGAAACTTGGTTCTTAAATCCAACGTCTGTATGAAGTATATATTTTTATACATTGTGATAAGTGCCAATGTCAACATAGTCCACTGGCTTGGTTTTGTATCGGCTTGTTTTGTGTTTCAGTGCCTGACTGTCATCACCTTCCCGACCTTCAGGTTCATCAGTAGAAACAAAAGAAACAAAGGATTTTTTGCTGTTGTTTTTATCTATCTAGTTCATTAAAACCTTTAATGAACAATTGCTTTGTGTGACAGACTTTTATATTTTTTCCTGCCCTATAGGCCAAAGAAAGTGCAG
Organism: Tautogolabrus adspersus; assembly: GCA_020745685.1. NCBI lineage: Eukaryota > Metazoa > Chordata > Actinopteri > Labriformes > Labridae > Tautogolabrus > Tautogolabrus adspersus. The sequence continues at coordinate 23,123,588 of CM036542.1, forward strand.
GTTTTATCAATTACATAATACTTGATAATCTAGACATGAAATGAAAAGAAGAAGTATTGGACACAAATTGTTTGTGTTAACTTGATTTTGAATTAAAAAAATGAGCACATATCAATGCCAATGTTTTTGACAAGTTATCAGTGGAAACGATAGTAGTGTTAGCCAGCATTTTACTCCTGAAAAAGAAATCCTTTTTTAGAATCTAAATGTGTTTTCTAAGTCTGTACAATGCAGAGTCAGTATCACCAAAAAGACAACTTCCTTTACAGCTGTTCCAGTACTGTGCTCATGTCTAATAGGTGTGTGCGTAGTGTGTTCCAAACCCTCCCTGCATTCCTCATGCCATCCCACTGCCAACCTGGCCTTCTGCATGTACTTAAAAAATAACTCTCGCCCCTGATACACAAACACAGGGCAGATGTTCGTCTTCAAAATTAGCATATGTCTGAGAGGATCTTTTCTGGACTCTCAGTGGTGTAAAGGTGGCATGGAAATGATGGAAAAGGTAAAATTGGTACCAATCAGTTTGGCAACATATTAGTTTAGAAAAAAAACTATTTCTCTTTGCTTAACTTATCATTATAAAGTCGATTTTATTTCAACAATGGGGCACAGGATAGCCAAACGGTTATGTTGCACGCCCCACAGAGGCTATAGTCCTCATGGCAGCTGCAGTGAATTTGAATTCGACCTCGGCCCTTTTCTGCCAACTCTCTCCTCCCAACATTTCCACTCTCTCTTAAGCTGTCCTAAATGCAACAAGGCCCCAAAATATAACTTAAACAATGAAATGGCTATAAAATAATTATATCATCAGTGTTTTGGCTGGTTGTCTATAAATTCCACTTTAATTCTGTCTGGCATTGGGTTTGATCTCCTGGGGGAAAGAATGAAGGTTAGACTTACTGTAGCGTAAAAGTCATGGTTGTGTTTAACTGTGAGTTTTGTCTGAAGAGTCCACAACAAAAGCCGCTTGACAAGGTCAGATTTGCTCAGTTTTTGAGCTCTTAATTTCTAATAAATAAGGGTGCATTTTTTACCAAACCTAAACTTTCAATTTTATTTAAACATTACATTAAATATTATTGGGGAAAACATTTGTACAAAAAAAAAATGTTCTCAGGCAGCCTAAAAATACCAACCTTTGAAAGATGGACTTGCTCCAGAATTTAGATTTAACTTGTAAAATAAATGTGGTGTGATTTGTACTTTAGTATAAGCATGTCTGTTTGTTTGGCAGCAGCAACAGAAATCTGTTGACTGAAATTGTAGCAGCACAAACCTCATGCCACCGCAGCTGAACCAATCACAGCATGCAACTGTACTGGTGGTCTTTGTTTATCATTCCTGCACACAGGTGTCCAGCTCTACTGTAGATATCATTTTATTTTCTGTGAAGCTGACACAGGAAACGTTTTATGTGTTCACAGTGCATGAATAAGTTTGAAAATAAGCAAAGGTATCAATGATAAAAGTGTCTAGACCAAATACAAATACAGCAAAAATGTGGCATGATCAATGGGAGGATATGAAGTCAGAATGCTGCAAGCTCAGACTCATTCTCCAACAAGCAAATCAACTGTAGAAATGTAGATTTAGAGATAATGACAAAAGCAAGTCAAGAAAATTCAAATATTTTAGATATTTTTTACCCCATATGAGAACCCAGGGTGATTTTTTTCATTTCTTTTTTCTTTAACTGCCCTTTATAGTCTCTGTAGACTGTTATACCAGGCACACTTAAGAGGAGTTCATCAGTCTGAACACCTTTACACACTTGGCACAAGCTCAACCTGCACAAGGTGGACATAAATCTTCAGACGTGTTCCCTCAGGGTTCAACTTCTCTTATCTTAGTGATAAACCCTGAATTATAGCAGAATTTGTGTTAATAGATTTAACTGATTTTTTATTAATTTTTATGGGGGGGGGGGGGGGGGGGGGGCAGTCTTCTAAAAGTTCAGGGTCCTTCATCTCCAGTCAAACTCAATTGTTAATGCTAAAGCAATTTGGTTTATGTATTTTCCAATTCATCATAATAATGCGCTTCACTGACAGAAAGGCTAGTGTGATGATTCGTTGTGTGAGCGTTGACTGTATGTTTATTAGCCTAGAGTTAAATGACTTTGAAGCATTCACCTCATCAATGTGAAGGATACAGACTGAGGGATTAAATAACCTGTCTGTCTGTCATTCTCTCATTCTCATGACAGACAGGGTGTTTTTTACTGTCATACTCTCTGCTGTGTAAAGTTGCATAACTCTCCTGCTTAAACTGTGTGAAGGCTGAAGAGTGACCTTGGCTTCATATATCCTCATTCCTGTCACAGTCTACAAACACACTGCCTCATAAAACGATCCTGTTTGCAACAAACACCATGACTCATCAGGCCTACAATATATAGGCTTTTTGCACAAGCACAGTATTATTGTAATTACAATACTATACACAATTGGGCATACTATGGCTGTGCCTTATGTCACTGCTAACACTCTTAGCTATACAGTTAGGCTATCAGTCTATATGAACTCTTCATAAAGAAAATAATATACAATTTAAATAAACTTTGATAACTCTAATAAGTTATTTTTTAAAACAGTGTAAGTCATTTGTATTTTTTTTTGTCTTAGGCTACAAATCTTATGCTAAAATATTCGTGTTTTCTTTGACAACCCCCTTTGGAGGAAGTTACAGGGATATTTAAATGGTAAGTTCTCTATGTTACAATTTTGCTTGGTGATAGGCATCTGCCTGAGGGACTTTGCTCATCAAGACCTTCGGCAAGTTATTGGAAACAATAAAACATCCGTACTGATTAGCACACTTCGGTTCATCTTAGATTCAGTGACCACACAAGCAGACGCGCGTGCAGAGCTCAGCGGTCGGACCTGCGCATCCACTTGTTGAGTGCACAACAGTTCACCGTTGCTCTATTTAAAGAGACAACAACATGGCACACGGGCTGGTCAGACGGGAGTCAGTGGAAACCGAGATGCACAAGTCTGAAACCAAAAGAAAAACTTTTGTTTACACCAAGAAGAGGGGCTACGATGTCACCCGAAACCCCCACCTGAACAAGGTAAGCGCGTTGTTGAGTTATTGGCTTGTTTCTATGAACAACTGTTGTCAAGTAGCTGCTGCCTTCAGGGGCTGTAGGAAATATTAGAATTCTGAGTAGAGCGGCAACTAGGCTACCAAACGTAATGTCATGAGCGATTTGGACGAGGCAAGATGAGGATGCTTTGTTAAATCATAAATACGGATTTAACTAACATTAAACCGTGATGGGCTTTAACAAGATTGTGCTCAAGGCTAAGTGGTTGCAGTCTTAACAATAGGCCTAGGCTATGTGTTTAAATGTTAAGACACATTCACAGATAGCCTACATACATTCTCTTCATACCACTACCATTTGTCACCCATTAAAATATTCCTCGTATAAGTAATGTAGTATGTTTATAGCCTACTTTAGTGCTCGCACAAGTGGTTTCTGTTTATTTCCTGGACTTCTGGCATCAGCCCGCGAGTAGTAGGCTACTCGAACGCAACATTATCTGGGAGGTATCAGCTTTAGACGCGGTTATATTTAGATTTAAAGGGACCAAACGCTGCTGTCACACAGAGTGGGGCTTTTGTTAAAACTGCCTGGTCACGTATTGCCTTTCAAAGACTCTACTTTGGTAATAGTGCATATTTAATTCAAGGAAGGTCGCCTCAATCTCAATCTTTATTTGTATAGCGCCAATTCATAACAAATGTTATCTCAAGAGAATTTATAAAAAGTAGGTAAAATGCCTTACTCTTTGTTATTTAATATTACAAAAGAGCAGCTAAATAACCATACTCATTGTTATGCAGCAAAAGAAAAATGGGACGGGGGAGATGGGATAAGATGCCTCAGGCCCTTCTTACCACAGTGCACTAAGCCTCAGCCATATGATTCAGCATTTAGTAGACAAATATGCTACTGTGAGCTCACTATGGGAACTGATATCATGACAAGTGAGAATCATCTCTGTCTCTATAAAGAAAAGCTGAAAGTTTGTTTTTGCTCTTTTCTTAAACTAAAATGGGTAACAATAGGCGTAGCCTATAAGATTGCATAATCTGTAACAAAAAATGCTGAGCAGCTTCCTTCTAGATCATGGGATACGGAAGATGCTTAACTTGTTCCTATTGTGGGAACTAGTCTTTTGACATTTTTAACATGACTGCTTTGACCAACCTTTCTGCATTATTAGCCAGTTGTACGACCCTCCCTTTGCTTGAATGCACTTTTAACAAAAGAGCCTCTGGCAGCATCTGAGCCATTTCCAGTGTTTTCCTTTGGTTTGTGTGTAGTGTGACGGGCCCCCAGAGGTCAAGCTGTAGTGACCAGGGGTCTCTGTCCATGGTGCTGACTGCCCATCCAAAAAACAGGCTGGAATGCACTCTAGAGTCTGACCAATCTATGTCAAAGACGAACACATTTCAGAAAACTTGAAAATTTCTTTCCCCCCTTTAGCTAAAGATATTTCCCTTTTGAAAGCTACAGGAAAACATTTATAACTGTAGGTCTATCAATGTCCAATAGTATGCTATATAACTTTTGGTTTATATATCACTGTGAGTTTTCAAAAAAAGTTTGAGAAATAAAGCTGTCCTAGTGTGATAACGGTTACGTCAGTTTACCCCAGTTGAAGCAGCTGCCAGCTAGGGTGGTGTCATGAGTGAGCTGATAAGTGAGGCAGTGAGATGGAAACAGGCCAGTGTCCGTGAAGTGAGGGGTGGTGAGCTGGTGACTGTTCAGAGACTTGAAGGTTAGGCAAGTTCATGACACCACTCCTGAGATCACCTCATGTTGCTAACCAAACTTGTGTGTTTGTTTTAGAAATAAAAAATCACTCTCTTATCTTATGTCCTGTGGATTCAGTGTTGTATTGACTTTCTAGTTCATCCTTTAATTTTGAAACTTCATTATTTTCTTCCCCTCGTCTTCTAAATTGCATATGGCTTGTTTTTGGCATTTATGCTCCAGAATTTTGAATTAGCATTGACTTCTAACCATGGGGAGTCAATATTATATTATTGTGATCATCTATTTAATTGATATAAGAGCACTTCTAATAGTTGACTGAGTCTGTTGGTAATCTATCTCCCATTAACACAAGTGGTCAGATTTGTTATAGTTCTGTAGCTGTCCCAAAGCTGACAAATAGTGTTTAGTGAAGTACTTATTAATGCTCATTTTATTACTTATAGTTAGTGCTTGTCAGCTTTTGGAGAAACTGTCCGAAGTAATGAAATGGAAGCTAAGCTTGTACCGCTGTGAATGATGTTTTACAGCAAAACTTATTTTAACTACTTAAAAAGACATTAGTGTTTAAATAAAAGTTTAAGTGCACACCACATTTTAAATATAACCCTCCTCAAAAAAAAAACTATAAAAGATTGATTTATCAATTTGTATGAATGATCAAGTTGGAAAGCTTAAACTTAAATGTTCATTATTGCATCGTATTGAAATCCCTCTTTAGTTTTCTGTTGTCAAAATGTGATTTATTCTTTCTCTGCCTGTAAATAATAGAGGTCATTCTCAGACCCACAGCACTCAAACTGACCCAGTAAACTGTTTGTTTACATCTCAATTTACACCTAGGGACTCTGAATGGATGCTGTGTATAACAGGAGCTGTTCAAGAGGGCCAATAGGTTGACCTAAATTCATTCAAGCATGACTGGTTAGCACGTGCAATGTTACACCTAATTATGACTATTCGAATAGAGGTCTTTTTTGGAACATGTTCTTTGACATTCAAACCAGGAGCTAAAGACAAGCTTAAGTTATAAAGTGTTTGAGACTGCTAATTTTTCTTGTGAGTAATGTTAAGGATGAATGTTACTAGAGCAACTCTTCTTTCGTCTCTTTAATATGACTGATTACTAAAGTACAGAAACTGGTACTTAAATAGTCATTTCAATCATTAATTTAAACAAGCGGAATACTTCTGTTTGTTGGTTATTTTGTCTAAAAGAAAAGTAAAAGATTGGCTCATACAACCAATTCTGTCTTCATAAAATAAATGTAGTATTGATTCCAACACAAATATTCCTATATTTACTTGTGCTGCATAGCAGGCAATTAGCCAATCAAGGTTGGTGGTTGTATCTGATAAACTTACCCTTTCATCAGTTAGCTTAAATGACCCAAAACACAGACTCCTTCAAACACACACAGGTTAGAGTCACAGCAGAAAAAAAGGTTTCTTATGCTGCCAGGTGAAACATTCACTGTCAGCCCCGTATATGAACTGAGGCAAGGAAATTGGAGGAGAAGGTAGGAAATGACTGCTAAAGCGTGAAGACAGGTAGGCTTCTGTGGCTGAGGCAGTGGCACATTGTTGCCCTCCTTCTGATTCCAGTGAACCCTGGGGATGAGGTGTGTTTACCTCCCTCAGCTGGCCCACTTCACCACTAACTGGAGCCAGTCACATAGAACAACCTGCTAATTGAAGCTGAGGGCTGCCGTGCTGAAAGCAGCCTGTCCTCACATCGACAGGCTTCGATTTCTTTATTAATCTCTGCACTCACACATATAAACATGCAGAGCTGATACATGTGCATGACGTATACGTAAACATACAGCTTTAAAATACTTCATTAGTACTCCATCCTCCTTCTTCAGGGGTGGGTCCTGATATTAGGTGTGTTTTGTGTGAGCTCGCTGCATGTGCAATAAAGCCATAAAGTGGGGTTCAAGGTGTAGAAAGGGTCCTCTGTAGCGGAAAAGAGAGAGCTGGCCACACTCCACAGACGTCCTCTGTCTCACTGCTTGATCACACGTTAATGAAGTGTCTATGTGAATCCTGCCACTCAGTGCGTCGCTCTGACGCTGGTTTCCGCCTGCTATGGCCTTGAAAAACAACAACAACCCTCCTTAAAAATGCTTTCAGTAACCAATCCGTGAGTCTGTTTCACCTCAAACACTGCGCTTAGCTGTTGTTGGGGACGGCGGTCTAAAGATGCCTTTTCACTTGCGCTGTACTGTGGTTGAAAAAGGCAAAAACTTTGAGGGAATGAAAGCTTCAGCCCTATTCTAAACCTACCATTATACATTAATGTCTGGCAGGAATGTTTTTGTTTTTGTTAATTGATTATTTGATGGATTGATTGATTGATTGATTGATTGATTGATTGATTGATTGATTGACTGATTGATATATTAATAGGACTTTATTGTCAGAAGAAGTGAAAAGAAATTTGACTTGCATCACAGGAGCTCTGTTTATAACATAAAGAAATTGAAGACAAGATACAAACATATACATACTTTAATTGACACATTTCAAACACCAAACAAATATTCAATGCCCTTCAACATACTTAGATTTTAGGTGAAGCTCCATATTCGATTGTGGGATTGACCGGTGTACAGAAGTGCTTAAGTTTGACCTTATTAAAACGTGGGGCTCTGTATCTTCTTTGCCACTGCAACTATGCTAAATGTTGCTTAATGCCCACGATGGATCAATGTTGGGTCTTGATAATATAACAATGTACCCTCTGGTCGACGATACAGGTCCATCAGATACAACAGAGTACGTTTTAAAAACAGTTTAATCCCCACATCCATCAATACTCTGAACAATATGTAAGCTTGGTCTGAAATAGACATCTGTACTTTGCCAAAACAATGACTGTAGTGTGTTATATGTGTGAGTGTGTGCTATGGTGTCTCCCTGCCTGTACAGCTGTGAAAATGAATTTCCCCACGGGGACAATAAAGTAACTAACTAACTAACTAACCTGCTCTTTTGTAACATAATCTAACAATGAGTAAGGTTTTACCTGCTCTTTTGTAAAGTGTCTTGAGAAAGCAAGAATTGGCGCTAAACAAATAAAGATTGATTGACTGTAGCTCAGGTTTGATGGTAATAGTTCATATTTATTGCTACGAGCATGGTTTAAGTCAAAGACGAGGCTGTTAGCTAGTCTTAACTTGTTAATATTATAGGCAGATTCAAAGAGTCTCTGGAAGTTGGTCTACAATCCTTTCATTTAGTGGAGAAATGTTGATTTGATGGAAGTGGACAGTGAATGTCCTCTTATAAATACCCACCTGTTTATAATAAACATAATAATAATAAACAATTGGAGCTTTAAGCATCAGATGGTAAACCAAAAACAATTTCCTCTGTTTTCTTTGTGCCCTCTCTATAGGGTTTTATCCGCCCACTCCACCACTTTGTTCACGGCATGTTGGTGATGCAGTCCAGGGTCTTTAGAGTAATTTAGCAAAGATATCAGAGCTGTGTCATCAGAATACTTAAAGGTCACATGTTATCCTCCTTTTTAACCAGTTTAAATAAGCCTCAGAGCTACCCAAAACATGTTGCCCGTTGCATTCTTGCCAAAAATCCACCCTGATACTATATTGTATCATGACTACTATAAAACCCTCTATGTCAGCTCTGCTCAGAACAGGCTGTTTCTGTGTCTGTAGCTTTAAATGCAAGTGAGCTGTGCTGACCACGCCCCTCTCTGGAAGGCTTTTTTGCACAATGCCCTATTGTTGCTACGTTCCAGTTACCTTAGAACTCGGAGCTGGGAATGACGTCACACCCGAGTTGAGCGTGTTCCAGTTGCAAGTCAGAAAAGCAATATGGACACCTCCAGGAGTACCTTTGTTTTGTTAGCTAATACCAGACGATAACAATACACTACGTGATAGTTTGTGCACAAAAATAACATGACAACATGTCCACAGAAAGAACTTGCACGATACTATTGGTGTGACTGATTTAATCACACAAAAAGAGGAACAAGCGGCTAATAAACACTATATTTACAGCTTTTACGTTACGGTTGATGCACGTAGCAGCCATGTTGGATTTTAACTCGGGCTACTACATTTTCTCTGAGTTTCCGAGTCGTAATTACGACTTCAGGGGGCGTTCCAGTTGACACTTCCGACTGGGAACTCGTAATTTCCGACTTCCCAGTTCAACTGGAACGCATCATTACAATGAGAAGGCAGACTCAGAGGGCAGAACAAACACCTAACTGTTGGAGTGTCACCGACCTGGGGGAGGGGTTACTTCCCTCTGTGATGTCACAAAGGGAAAATCTCCACATAGGGCATATTTGAGCACACATTTTCTGAAAAGTGGAGCAGGCAAAAGATGAAGAGGACCAGCTTTACTCATAATTGGGGGGTTAGACAGGCTAGGAACACATAGTGTTAGGACAACATAGTAAAGTGTATTTTACATAATATGTGACATTAAAGAATACACTGATTTGATGAATCCAAACTATTGTCATCTGCATTAAATTGAAAATGAACGGCCAAACTCACACAACCACAGGGTAGGCCAAGATTTGTGGTGATAGCAGATGAGAGGGTTTTATTCACCTGCTGAGGAAAAAACAGAATTCATTATTTGTGTTAGCATATAAATCATCAGGTAGCTGAAAAAACTGTAAAATCACTGAGGCATACACATGAATACTGTAGGCCCCAGGAGGAAAAATTGTGCTATCACTCACATTGTAACGCCAAATCCAAAGAAAACTCCAATTGATCCCCTTGGTTATGCAGTAATATTGTGTTTGTCAACATTTGGCCATCGCTAAATTTAAGCTTCAGAGTCCTTGCCCAGAAAGTGCTTTAATTTGATGCTCCATCAAATTGCAGCCAAAGGCTCCACATATGACATAGCAAGATAGCCTGGCATATGCAAGAAATCTGTGTCCTTGTTGAACCTTGAACTGCAATGTCTCTCATCAGGCATTGAGGATGTGATGGTATTTCAAATGGTAACATTCCTGATAACCCTCTGTAGCAACTGGAAGTCATTATGCTCTCATGTTAGATTGACCCTGATTTGGCTGCCACACTCATTGACTCTTGCTCCTAGAAATGTTATTTGTTTCCTCCCCAGGCTTTCTTTTTTCTAAAACCAATACATAAAACCAATAAATTTAGCAACAAACAAACAAACGGCAACAAAAGTGCTTGATTTTTATCCTGAAATGGAAATATTCGTCTGGGCTCTCTTAATCCTCGCCTGTGGGTATGTGTCCTGCTTTGTTGGTTGCTGCAGAGTGACTTTTCTGCTGAGTTTTCCATGTGAAACTGTTTTGCAGCTGCTTTGTGTCTCTAGCAAGGCCTGATAAGGCTTTTAACAGAGCATGCACTTAAATAGAATTATGTCACAATTGCTAAAAGATGCCTGTGAGAAAATGGCTTGATGACCTGGCTCGGACTTTTGCCAATGTAGTCTGTATCTTTGATTCCCATTGAGTCACACTGTCAGCATGACACTAGGACTTAGTTTGTTTCTGCCAGTGAAGGCTCATAAAAGTTTTGTGCTGACAGTTTTGTGTGTTGGTGAAGAATTACAGAAAAGCTTTGTCCTTGTTGTTAGCCATGGTTCCCATGGACATTAGACATATTTCAACATTTATCAGAATCTCAGCTTTCTGCTCCATATCCATCATACAATCAACGTGTTTTTCTTGAAAAATCATAGGTTGATGAGATAAAGAGTAAACAATAAGACCCATATCATGCTGATTGCATTTAAGGCTTTGGTCTTTCTATGGTTGTACTCTTTTTTACCAAGAGTTTGATCTTTTGATATTGCAATACGTTTTTGGAAGTCTGCAAAGTAAATATAAGCTCTGGGGCCGGTGTGAGACTATTTTAAGTTAGTCTCAAGACTGAAAAAGTTCCAGTCCAGTAAAATGGCAATTTTATGTTTTCGTTATACTTATTTTTTGTGGATAAAACAAATGAAACATTCTTTGTTAATAGTTAATAAGTAAGCATGGGGGTGCAGTGGTTAGCACGGTCACCAGCAAAAAGGTTCGGGTTCTAATCTTACGGCCGACTGGGCTCTTCTGTGTAGAGTTTGCAGAGTTCTCTGGTACTTTGGCTTTCTAACAAAGACATTCTTGTTAAGTCAAGGGATGACTCTCAATTCCCTGTAGGTATTTGAGTAAAGGGGTTTGTTTCGCTCTGTCACACCTGATTGACTGACATCACTGTTTAGTGTGTACCCCGCCTCTCACCAACCCTTATAGGATAAGATGTATTGACAATTGATCAATGGATGGAGACTGGAAGGTATTTTTAGCCATCCTATTGGTTGCCCAATCACCTTTTTCAAGACTTAAAGTATCTAGATTCTTATTTGATAAAATGATCTGAAGTTTTGCACAAACAAATCAATTGCTTGTGTAGGGTCAAAGCTTTGTAAATGATTTAATTGTGATAGCCTATTATGTTGTTGATTCACTCAATTCAGATGGCGAGAGACTTCTGCTGATGAATGCAACTGGACACAGACCCTAATCATTCATATTAGCTTAAATATTTCCAATAATTTTTATTTTGACCAAATTCCTGCTAACTAAGGACATTTCCATTAACTTTTCTTTGTGTTTAGTGCTGTTTTTGATAATCAAATATTAGCATACTAACATGCAAAGCAAAAAAGTGATCACGAGAAGTATCTGCTAAACATCTGTGGGGACCTACATAATATGGTTCTTTAAAAGAGTGTTTTATCGCATACAAGTGTATTGTATGAAAACTCTATTACCCATAATCCTTTGTTTGCTGTAACTTCCTGTTTACTCAGCCAATGTATTTTCATTTTTTTTTGAGTGATGTACTCTAAGCCAATCAGTCTCTGGGAAAGTTGTATGTCTTAGCCAATCAGAAATAACTCTGGGGGAAGATGAGGTTAGGTTACACAGGTCAGGAAGACCGTTCCGCTGCACTCTTGGGGAGAGATGAGCGCTGTGCGGTTAGCGGGATAAACTGTGTAAATTCCAAGAAGGAAAACATTGTCTTGTTCATGGCCGTTGTTATAGCCCGGAGTAAACATTATTTCGAAGTTACAAGTTGTGTGTAACACAGTGAAGGGCTCGTTTATTATCTGTCAGTGGAAAGTGAAAGTGTAGCATGCTATCTGCGTTTGTGGTTTTCACTCCTTTGAACACATGTAAGTTTGAACTTTAAGCGTGGACGTTTTAAGCTAGCACCGTCTTCGCGATGGACAGTCTGCAGTGACCGATGGATATAGTTTCACCGAGGACGGTAGAAGACCGGGGACTTGCATAAATCGTGGTCGCGTGAGTAACTGAAGACTTTCATACTGAAAGCTGAGCGTTTTAAAGTATCTAAGGATTTCCATTCTTCATACTGTATGTGCACCAATTTATGGGCCCCAACGTTTAACAATCCAAGCGCTTGGTACTAATAAGTACATTTAAAAGAGTTAAAACTGGTTAACCAAAAGGTGCTTTCTTTAAGAGTGAGTTTTGGGTTTAATAATAATTCGTCTTAATCTCTTGGAAGTTAAGCTCTCTGTTTGTGATAAGAGGTGTTAACTCATATTCACACACACACACACACAGACACACGCACGCACGCACGCACGCACACACACACACACACACACACACACACACACACACACACACACACACACACACACACACGCAAATCTAGGTTTAAAAGGTTAGCAGACATTCTCTTGTTTTATTTCGGTTATTCCTATAAGGATTTGACTAGTAATACTGGTATTGATTTTGGATTGAATTTCAGTTTTGTGACCTTGAAAGAGACAACAAACGTACAAAAATAAATGTATTTTTGTTATTCCTTTTACATGGTGGTCCTGAATATTTCATTTACACAAAGTTTACTGATATTTGAAAATACTTTACATTGTTTCTGGGGAAATACAAGAATAGCTCATAAGTTGAGTTAAGTAGTTCCACAGTAGAGGCACCGCACTATTTACTTTGGCTTATTATTTCATTACATAAATGTACTCGTCATATGTCAGCCTGTATTGATAACTTTACTGGTAAAGGGAGATTTAGTCAGTTCAACATCCAAAGCCAAGCACCCAGGATCCTGTTTATAAACTTTAAAATAGTGGCCCAGTCTAATCTTAATCATTGCAGTGTCAGAAAGGGGTTACAAATCAACATGTAAAATATGTCAGCATGCTATTGATTCCATAAAGCCCAAAGAACAATTTTACCTTAGAAGGCCTAAGGCTCACGCAACCTCTATCATGACATGGCTGGTCCTGTTGCTGGAGAGGTGCCAGGTCACTTCCTGAGCACTGCCGAGGTAACCTTGAGCAAGTCACCGAATCCCAAACAGCCCTGGTGTGCTCCCTGTAGCAGCTCCACTCTGACATACATGTATTTCCATGAATGCATGTTCACAGGTCCTGTTTGTGCATGTGTGTAATTCTGGCCTATCTGTGTGAGAAGCATGTCCCTATATAACAGAATGTAAAACCAGAATTTGCCCTTGCATTAATAAAGTATGAAAATATAACAATAATTAAAAAACAAATACTTCTTTTGTGATGGAGCAAAGCAAGCTAAGTCCCCTATTGTAAACGTTATTATCAAATACTTTATTTATCAAATGATTCCTAAAGAAGTCAACTTACAATTCCCAAATCATGACCTTAAAAGTGTTTAAAAGAATGTGTCTGAGGAAACTTGTTTAGAGATGTGATTCGTCACATTTTTCATTTTAAGCTGCGATCTTTAATCTTTTCTTTTTAATGTGTGAGTAAGACCATTGCATTGAAGTCTGACATCAGTGCACTTCTGCTGGGTGGGGCAGAGATCATTGTGAAATTACCAGTATATGAGTGTTTATTACAGGCTTTTTAGTGGTGGATGACAGTGGTTATGTGAGATTGAACTTGATGATGTTGGCAGTCTGATTACAAGCCGTCGTTTAACTGAGTGGTGAAAAACGGGACAAACGTTTCTCTGTTCAGCAGCTGCACTTGTCAATCCTCTTCACTAGGTGGACTGTGGAGCTCCATACATATGTGTCAAATATATGAGTGTGTGTAGGTGCATGTGTGGGTAGTCCCAGGTGTGGCCAGGTGTTTCAGGTTGACCCCACACATTGCTGTTGACCAGACATTCCTCTGATGGACTGGAGTGGATCAGCCGGACAGAAAGAAAGTGTAGCCTCGTTCCCCTCCAGTAACCAACCTGGACTTAAGCTTCACACACACATTCACACACACACACACACACACACACACACACACACACACACACACACACACACACACACACACACACACACACACACACACACATACTCTGACATTTTATAAACCAGTTTAAAAAGGTTGTTAACCTGCAGCCCCATAAGTGCTTTTATCAGTGTTTTCTTCAGGGCTCACTCAATAAAGTGAGCGTAATATGATCAGAAGGTTATTCAAGTGCCTCTGCACACACACACAGTCACTTGTGATGCTGTGTTTATTCAGCAGCAGGTTCCTCTTAATAGCCCTACCTCCTCAGCTCACTTTTGTGCTTTTTGTAAGATGGTCCTCATTCATGAGAGCACAACAGACAAGCCATTAACTCATCCCAGACACAGAGAGGGAGACAGTCTGAGCCTCATCACCTTCCTATGAAGCTCATCTCAAGCATCCAACCACTTTCAGCCCCTCCTGTCTTCTCCCCATCCTCTTCAATGCTGCTTTTGTCTCTTATATTAGAGTGCTGGAGGTCTGGCCATTTCTCCACAAAGATACAGCAGAAAGAATTTAAAGGCAGTATTTTGTTTCAGTGTTCTGTAACATAGTGTATACATGGCCATTATGTACAAATGGTTTTCTAAAGGTCAAGGAGATGGCTATCATTCAGACTTATCCTGTGTTGATTGACAGGCTTTGTGTGGTCACAGTTAAACAAAAACCATTAGTAATACAGTATAGGAACTCTGGGAGTAGAGCCATAAATCTGTCAGCTAACATGCTAATGTCATAGTCACACTAGAATTTAAAGATCAGTTTATTCCGATTTAAATGCCAATATATACTTTTTTTTAAATGGAACTTCAACTTATTTGTCTGTACCCATAACCAAAACCAAACCATCTAAACAGTGCTGACCTTAAGGCTAGAAAGCCTGAGAGAAAGTGCTTAGAAACTCGTAAGGTTAGACTCAGACTAGTTGTCATGTTATCAGATGGCTCATCAGCTAAAATAACTTACTTGATTAAAGCTTGTTACCAAGCTTAAGAGAGCCAAAGATGTCACAAGGATGTGTGGATACATTTTCTGAATTTGTACGGCCTAAGGTTTCTCTTCCAATTGAAAAAAAAAATAACTCCCTACCAGCCCTCTTCTGATGCCATATACTCTCATCACTGACATAAAAGTCATGAGGTTACCAAAAAAACAGCTCTGGGTAACCTTGGTATTGCGATTTCTCTCTTTGACATTAACATCCATAGCCTTTCCCTGTGTTTTACCAGCAGTGATATTTCATGAACCAGCTGCTATAGGTAGGCATTTGGTAAGAAGACGTGTCTGTCTTCTTACCAAATGCCTCCCTGCCCCTCAAATAACCTTAAGATGTTCAGTTCTTTGACCTGATGACGTAGCTTCTTTGGAGCAGGATGATTTGACTTTTTAAAACATCCTTGTTGTTCGGGCTGGGTCTGGACCGCAGAATAAGAGAGTTATTTTAAGACAAGAGTGTTAAATTGGATTGGCCCTCAGAGGAACCACAAGTGGATTAATCCACGATCTAAGAGAGGTCAGCCAGTGGACACTTGACTCCAATTAAGGGTCACAGTCTTGTGTGTTTTTTGTTTGTCTGTTGTTATTCTCTTGTGTAACTCATAGATTATGCTTCATGGTGTTTATTTTGTTTTAGTGACCGGACTTCTGCCAGCATTGCTCAGTTGTAGAATTTTCCTTGGTGGCTTTTCCCTGAAGAGGATGTATTTGGAGTTGGACAAGTTCATATATGATATATAGTTTTAATAGAACAGAGTATCAAACACTTTGTGGTCAGACATATGTCAATAACTTTCTATCATCTTAACATTGCATTAAAATGCTGAAGCACCAGTATCCAAAAGTGGATATTCAGACTCAAGGATTTAGAGAGTTGTTGAGTTCTTAGGGGGTTTGGACACTTTCCTGGCAACACTCAGGCTCCTAAGGGACCTGCACTGTGGAGCATGAAAAGACTGCCTCAAGGGGATCGACTGCGTTTGAAGAAGCCTACATGTCCGCTACCTCCACCCTCTCGAGGCTGCCCTCCCTGAGTCAACAGTGGCTCGGTTTTCATGGCTGTTTGACCAAACAAGCGTGTCTGTACATTCACAAGTTGACACCTCTTGATTTAAGGAGCCCTGCACGTTCATATTTGCTCAGGATAAGAAACTAAAGAAGCTCCTTTTTTCAGTTGAAGAGCTTCGTTTGGTGGTGGGGATCATGACTCATGAAAGTGAGATGTAAATTAGAGGCTGAGTTGCTGTCTGTTCTCTAATGGCAGATTTGGACAAGAGATGCGCTGTTGACCCAAAGCTTCAAACTATTTCTGGCATCCTTATCTTTCAGTTTGCCAAGATTGCTTCTCAGATTGTTTTCACCAGTAGTTTGCCAGCCTTGTTCTCTAAAAGCATAATACAAACAAACAATGGGCCTTCAAAGATCAAGTAAAATATAGACCACATAAATCAAATTCCAGTGAAAATCTACATAATATGTCTAAAAAATGATCTGCAATAGACGGACACATGTTCAAGATATGATGAAAAAAACATACATGGGCTGCCTTCCTTGTGATGAAGAAAATGCCAAAAAGGTTGAGGTTACAAACTCTTGTAGATTAACTCATAGTAAACTCAGAGGAAGGGAACACTATTAAAAACATTTCTGATACCATCATTCTTCATGCTTCAACTTGTCCCAGTAAGTAACATCTGTGTACTGCTTCAGCAACATGTGTTGTTGAATCCCACAGTATCTTGGACAAAATGCTACCTGGTCATAAAGAGGCCACAGACTCATGTTATTTCCTGTAAACTCAGGTCATAGGTGTAAAGTTTTTTTCGTTTTTGAATAACCAGAAACACTTTTGGGGTTTCCAAAGACATTTAGTTCAGAAAAACCCCACTGTGAGATGAGGATCAAGCTCTTTATTAAAACCAGAATGAAATTAGGTTTGAAAAGCTATTCCTCACAGCTCTGTTTTGCACTGATTGCTTCTTTTTTTGTTGTGAGCATTCACATGATTAGCAGGCTGGGAAAATATTGACAAAGAAAGCACTAGTCCTCTTTGTGATTTATATTGTTGGCCCTCTAAATAAAGTTTGACTGCAATCGAGGACATTTATTAAGGAATGCGAGTGCACATGCAGGTCTTGCACGGCACATTTGTAGTGAGGCATTCATTGGGAAAAGCTAAGTCAGGCTGTAGGATCCTGAGAAGACTGATTGGAGCTGATGTGTGCTCTTTCTCTTCCTCCCAAGAGGAAGGGATGGATTTAAAGGGCTTTATTCACAGGGCAATCCTCTTGAACTCTGCTATGGCTGGCGCTTCAGCAGGAAACAGATGGGGGCATTTGATGTAGTGTTGAGAAGATCTTCAGGGTTTGGACATAATAGGGTAACCTGTTGCTCTCCAGATTTATAGTAATCAACATGGTGTGACAAGTAAGATTCTTCCACATCTTTGACCTTGAAACATTTAGAGCCATGTGACATTTTGCTTAGGTTGATATTTTCTTGAACCATTGTTGGATGTACTGTATAAACTCTTGTAATAAGTATAACAAATGAACTTTCCTGGAGACAAATATTTGTTTAACTCCTTGTTCATGTGTTCATTGTTCATTGAATCAATACTTTATAGAATATTAACAGTCTCTTTGTGTGTGTCGTAATAAAATCCATGACCTCTACATTCCTCTTCTTTTCCTGTTCCTTTCATGAAACATGGACAAACAGAAAATGTAAAGATAAGACATGGACTATACATTTTACACTTCAAAGTTCCTTTAGCAAACAACATACAATGCCATCTGATATAGTCAAGTCAAAGCCGCATTAGTCCTACTGCTAGCTAATGGTTGAATGTGATATTATGCATTATTTTGTAAAAGTTGTTGTTTTTAAATTGTGTTTTTAACATAGGGGTACACCCGCTGACTCAGCTTGGATTTTCTCTGTAGTGATTAATGATTATCATCCTGGCTGTTGTTGTCTGACATATTGCACTGAATGACCCATGTGTCTGGTATTTAATGCAGGTGCTCCAGTGTGGTTCCCCCTGACAGGTTTATTGGGTTCAGTGTAGTTCAGAGTGCTGTCCATCACTGACTGTACTACTTTGAGGAGGAGAGAGACAGGACATAATGAGGTGTCTCTGATCGCCCTCAAGTTAGGGTACCATCCATTACACTATGTCATTACGGAAGGGGTGAACAAACAAGACCCAGATTTATATTCAGAAGACTTGATGCAATAAGAGTGTGCAATATGGATAAAATCCACTCTCACAGTAAATTTCATATCGCATTATGTATACATAACATTTTTTCCGGGGGGGGGGGGGGGGGGGGTCAATAAATATTGTTGAGCGTCCCTTATTGTGTCACTCATGCTGTGGAACTTTTTTCTGTTTTATATTATATGATATGTTCATCAGACAGATGCCACTTCAGACATTATTGCATGAGATAGATTTTTTTTTTTATAGATCAGTCAAGTACAAAAAGCTTTTGCAACCATGTGCAGAATGACACATTGAGCGATACTGAATCACCATGTTGGTTCTGCCTGTTCATAGACATTTACATAGATTCAGTTGATAAATGAATGGCAGCAAACACAAAATGAACGTCTCTCTCATCTCAACGTCTCTTTCATGTGATGGTCTCTTAGGCACTTGAGCTAACGTTAGTTTTACTATGAAATTGTGACAGGGGATCATTGTGGCCATTTGTAAAGGAATATCCACCATAGAGGAAACGTCCCCTTTTAAAACAGCATAGACCAACTTCAGGTAGCTCTTGTGAGTTTCCCTCAGCAAGCCAAATGGACACAATAGACATTAACTTTCTTTGACACTCACAGAGATTTGCATGCAGGCAAACTTATGTAAACCAGCTCTTGCAGGTTTTCCATTCATTAATGCTGCACCTGCAGGCAGCTGGCCATAAATAAACCTCTCAATCACACTCTGTGTACAGTTACAATCATGAAAAAAACTCCAATCTTACTTTCCAATGAGACCTAACACTTCAAAGGCCCTTGAATCCGCTTTTAGAAAATGGATGTACCTCTTAACGAAGCTTGTGATTCAATCGTTTATGTCCTGTTGCCCTGAAGAATTGAAATTGATTGAGCGTTAGGTGTCAGTTAAGAGTTTGTTTTTGTTTGTTTTTTAGATTAATTTTGGGGCTTTTAAGCCTTTTTTTGGAGAGACAAGACAGATGAAAGAGTCTAAAATTGTTGTGAGAGAGTGGGGAATGACATGCGGCAAAGGAGCCACAGGTTGGATTTGAACACGGGCTGTTCACTTTCGAGGATTTTAGCCTCTGTACATGGAGCATGTGCACTAACCACTAGGCAGCCCAGATAAAAGCTTTTAAGGGAAACACCTGTCTTGTGTTGAACAGAGAAGCAGTCATTTGTGGCAGAGGTCAGAGGTCAGTAGTGTATGATTCTCTGGCATGTGTGGAGCTCTAAAATCGAGGAGTATGTCATGGAGAAAAGGGTCATTTAAAGGTGTTTTGTTTGCTTTTCCAATGTGTCAGAGCTTCGCCTGCTTGGGAAATGAGCACAGACGTCTCTGACCTTCATTGTCACATTGTTGCTTCAGAGTTTTTATTGCTTCCTGTTGTCATACTCTTGCTGTTGAGTCTTGTTCTTGATATGTTTGCCAATTCTTGGTATGAGATTTGCTAAGAGTAAAATATATATCAACAAGTGTCAAAACCAATTAAATTCTCCGAAATGTGTGTCTCATTGTGTCCTTCTCCAAAATAAACAAGCGATTTGAAAGCCTTGTGATTACATTTTGACTTGTTCGCACAAACTAGTGGAAATGTGCTAACCACATGTTCTAATCTTACTAACCTGCATCTCCCTGGTGCTAGTTTCAGAGGACTACAGAAGTGAGATAATTTTCCAAGCAAAGCCACACGGATTGTTCAAATATTTCAGGACAGTAAGCAGAGAGAATTCATTTGTTGGAGAGTAGGTCGTTCAAATCAGTACTGCATGTTGGAAAGGATTGAGTTTAGTTTGACAACACAGTGATTAAATAGTGACAAGTACATTGGCAGCCAACGTGGTTGTTGAGGTCAGGTCTCCTTTGAATGGGGCAGATTACTATTCCACTAAAGTAACCACAGGAAATTACTTCCATACCTCCACTCACTCCAGGGGCACTACAACCTAGCTCATTCTGTACAACCAGAGTGATTTCTTCTTAGGAACATTAGAGTTCTAATAGATGTGGAAAGTCAAGAGTGTACAAATGGCTTTAAGGGTTGTAACTGTACATTTAGTATTATGCATCAACAGTTCTTTCTGAAAAGGCTGTGAAAAAACATCAAATGCACAAGTCGTCTTTAAGGTTGATTCAATATTTTATACAGTTTGGAAATGTTTGACCTCATATACTGCAATTATAAATAAAAAATGTAACTCTCAAGTGGTGTGGATTTCAGAGAAAATGC
The DNA here is from genome assembly GCA_020745685.1 of Tautogolabrus adspersus. Lineage (NCBI taxonomy): Eukaryota > Metazoa > Chordata > Actinopteri > Labriformes > Labridae > Tautogolabrus > Tautogolabrus adspersus. The sequence continues at coordinate 23,144,120 of CM036542.1, forward strand.
TCAATTTGATAGAAAATATGTTTTAATGTGCAATATGAGAGGAGACGATAAAGGCAGCCTAAGAGATGTCAGACTTCACTTTTTTTATTTGAAAAAAGAAAAAAACAAGTTTCCAGTCCAAGATTAATTCCATGACATCATTTATAAGCATTTTAAAAATAATTATTACCTTTTCATTTATTTATTATACCACATGTTTTGAAACAATACAATGTCCGTTACTTTAATGATCGGAAAAGTACCGAAGCTTTTAAAACACTTAAAACAGATGCCTAGTGGAGGAATGAATTGATCAAAAATTGCAAGTAATTACCTGCACACTGTCTTGATCGCATACATTTGTAGTACCAACATGTCGCCAAAGCATTTCTGCAATTTAGTGTGCAGGTAATTACTTGCAATTTTTGATGATTAACAGAATATTTGGAGCCTTTGACCTCTAATTTTTGCCGTGATATCAAAGTTATGGTTAAACTATGATTCCTACCAGTGTTGTATCTAAGTTCAATTAACTTTAAGGTCACATATCATGCAACATGCACTTTACCATGGTTTTCAAACACTCATATGTCTACAGACCCCACAATCATGAGAAAAGTCCATCCTCTCTGTTTTGTGCCTGCTCCACTCTTCAGAAAATGTGTGCTGAAACAGGCCGATTGGAGATTTTCCCTTCATGACATCACAATGGAAGTGACACTCCAACAGCTAGATATTTATTCTGCCCTCTTCGTCTGCCTTGCAATCCCCTTCCAAATAGGGGCATGGTCAGACACAGCCAATTGGGCTGTAATATGGGGATTTATGCTAAAATACAGGATCGGAGTGGATTTTTGGCAAGAATCTTCAAAGGCGTGTTTTTGGGACCTCTGAGACTGATTTAAACGTGTTGAAAAGGAGTATAATATGTGACCTTTAAACAATAATTGATGCTTCTTACCAGCGTTGGCTTTATAGTGAGAGCTTTGTGAGGTCACTTTATACCAAAAGACTGGTTATAAGAAAGTGGTTTGGAAAGAAGAAACACAGCTTAGGTCACATTTCTGTGAGTTCATATGAGAGCCGATCTGCAGACACAGCAGGATGACTCTGCTTCAGGAATGATGGCCGTCTTATATTGCTACTGTTTCCACTTGATTGCTGATGCCTGTAGGAGTTATAAAGTGTAGGATGACTGCTATAGCCATTTAGAACAATAAGTGCAGTGATGCCATCAGACTTGCTTCCTCAAAATCAGGAAACACATTCCTGGGAAGCGTGGGGCCAATATGTAGCTCCTAAAAAAAGAGGTGGTTTAAGTTTACCATGAAACCTGCAGAATTTGACTTTTTGTAACCCAAGAACATCTGTGGATGGAGTCCATGTGGGTGTATAATTTAAATGATTGACACATCCACTGATTCCGAGACCCCCCAGTGTTTAAGGGACATCTCATCATTTGGTATAAAATGATTGACGGCAGCTATGTTCTTATGCACACACATACTCTCTCCTCCCTCTCTGTCTTTTGTAAGCTGATCCTAGAAAAAAATTAAAGATGATAAAGGGCCAGAGATATCTGATAAGAAAGGAGGACAGAAAGTTCTTGGGGAAAAAGGAGAATTAAAGGGAAAGAGTCAACTGGTTGAGCGTGAGGGCCAGCATTTGTGTTTTTAATGGACCCAGTCCAGAGCTCACCTCCATTCAGATTTAAGGCTGTGTATATTTTGCAGATCAAACGCAGCGAGTGAGCATGAACACACACACGCATCCACATACTGCAATGAATGAATGTATTCATTTCACCCTTCAATGCCTCCTTCTCTTTCTTCCCTTTTATCAGTTTTCCAACACACACTTCACCACTTAGTCTTATGTAAAATATAACAGAACACATGAGAACACATCATACGACACTAAAGTGGGTATGTCGACTGCCTCCGCTGTGCACCGGAAACCACTTAAGACTAGACTGTAGAGGTTTAACACCTGCTTTTTCCTTTTCCTTTTAAAGTTCGACCAGTGGAGGATCATTTAGGCCAACACCAACACTTTGGGTTTAAATGGAGATCGCACTGGTAATGCACCCGTTGCACCAGTTGCAGGATATAAACGTCATCACCCTCCCCTAACTTGCTTGCTGTGAATTTTCTTGAATTTCACCTGCAGTTTATCCCAACTTCACAGAGGAAATATATTCGGTGCCTTGCAGCGAAAATTCCTGGTAAAGTCGGAATGACAAATTCCGCTGTGAAATCCTAGAGTGAAAGCTGTGCTTAGAACAGAAGCTAAAACTTACAGATTACGGGTTAAAGCCAATAACCTAAGGGTAGTTTCACACTAGGGACCCGGGCCCGGATCCGTATACACTTGACCCCAAAGTCCAGTTCATTTAATCATTGTGAACACCAACGTACCTGTACCGTACTAGTCTACCGTGCCGGGGCTGCTTTAAGAGGGGGTCTCGGTCACGATCATGTATACTCGAGTACGGCCTGCGGGAGATGTGAACGCAACTTTGCAAGGAAGTAATTGTTATATGACGTAATTCTAAACGGCTCCTGTCACTTTAAAAAGGCATGTACTCTTTGTAGGTTGATAAAATTAGCAAATAGAGAGTTGTATAGTATAGCTAAAGTAAAGGATTTACAGTTGAAATGCTGTGGTACATTTGCGGATTTATGGTAAAATTATACAATTCAAACTTGACCAAACAGCCTTAACAATGACAACTTAAAACATTTTCACAAACCACGATTATATTGTCAGAAGTGTTATACACTAATGTATGTAAAATTGTACATTAACCACTTGCAGCTCTAGCTGTTAAGTTAGTACCACAATTCTGAAGAGTTGGTGGGAGCATGGTCAGCACTCCCACAGCCAAAGACATTTTAGGGGGATCTGTTTGGTCTCATGTCTCCAGTAAAACTCTCTTGGGCCTTTTCATTTTACAGTCATCTATCAAGTTGTGCTTCTATGTGAAACCTCTGGATATCTTCAGTAGCTTTTCACAGCTTTCTCATACTTTTACAGTACTTACTGACACAAACCAGAAACTTTTCCAGTTCATTTCTCTTTGGGGTTGCTCTCAGAACTAATGAGGTGAACTACAGTATTCCCTGATGCACAAACACTGTATTTGCTGAGAGAACATTTTGAAGAAGACAAGTTGCCCTGAAGAGGCAGGGTCAGCTACAGAATTTGAATTAAAATCCTATATCACACAGTGGTCACAGTTAAAACAGCAAAGAAATCACAACTCGTGGTTCATCACTGTACTCAGTAATGTGGATGAGGACAACTGTCATTTCAAGTTTGCTGATAGATCTCAGTAGCCTGAAAATACAACTGAATTGCCTTTTTGGCTCTGTCTATTTTGGTTCTTATTTCAGCCTTCCACTGTTAAAGCAGATTTCTTAAGGTAGATCGATACTACGGTATTTTAGGGGTTGGCTTTTTCAAAGATGTAGCTAGCTAGCACTGTAGGCAGATGAGTTATGCACCATAGCTTAACTATTTCTCCAACTCATGAAAACAGCTGTCAGTGGGAACAACACAAGGAATAAGGCCAGAGATGTGGGTTGTGATTAAGAGTTCTTTAATCAAACTTCAATCAGTTTGCATGTTTTATTGTGGCTATGTGATGACAAGCAGACTTCCCAGATTTTAATTTGGGTACACGTGAACATGTGTGGGTCGGCTTTGGTTAAACACGATCAACCTGTATGTGATATATCTTTTTGTGAAAACACTTGTTCTGGTGCTTTTGTTGGTTTTTCACTTACGGATGTAATGGAAATATTTTGACCTCATGTGTCCCAGTTTCTGACTTGGACAACTAAAACAAGTGTAACCCTACCAAACAAAATAACCTGCAGCAGCTTAAGTGATTCCTACAGCTCCAGCCATGTCTGAGCAGCAACAGCCTCTGATAGTACTGCTCCACCTCTGCTTCTCCTCTCTCTCTCTCTCTCTCTCTCTCTCTCTCTCTCTCTCTCTCTCTCTCTCTACGTGGCAACACCAAACAGATGCTGAGCTAAGTGTGGTGCTGCTGAGTGGTCTGGTGGCTTTTGTTGTTCTTATATAACAAGCCTGGTTGGCTGGCTGATCACAGCTTAAAAGAACTTTGAGGGCCGTCCTGGTCTGTTTAATCCAGTCATCCCACCAGCCAGACGCTGGAGGCCTGTTCAGATTGTCTTTGACCTTCTTCAAAGAGCTTCTCCGCCTCTTTCTTTCCCGCTCTTTTCTTTGTTGTTGTCACTCTAAACCCTGCTGTTGCTCTCATCTTTGGGTTCTATCCTTTAATCCCGGCTATGATAACTGTGGGATAAATCTGTCATTCCACTGTGCTACCCACCCTCTTACCCCACCAGCTGTTTATATAGTGTCTAGACACACATGCCATAATTGATGAAGCAAGAGGACACTGCCGGACAGTTTGGACGTCATGGAGTGTGCATCTTCTTCTGCAGAAGGATTACATAAAAATTCACTTAAACCTTTTCATTGTGTCAATTCATGGTTCTTCTGAGACTTTATCTGCGTGAGTTTCAGATTCAGAGAGTTTACCTACCTGTGTTTCAACTGCATGTTTGCACACTTTGGATAAGAACTTGACATTGCTTTGCCTGAAAAAAATTTCATTTTTGTGTACATGCATATGTGTGTGTGTGTGTGTGTGTGTGTGTTTATAAACACTTGAGCTGGAAGGAAGACGTGGAGGCATATGACTCAGTGTTTCCTCCAGCTGTTGGCCAGAGTCTCCCCCTGTGGGGGTCAGTGTCGGCCAAACCAGTGACCTCATCAGGAGGCTTCCTGTGATAGCACGTTTCTCAAACAGTTTCTGCTGACTCTTAATATTTACCAGCCTCCTGCATGAGGTTTAGTTTCCAAATGAGCTTACTGTGCATGTCTGGGACACATATTGAATTCAGAGTTAAGATAAAAGATGTTTATGTGGGCATGTCTAAGCCCTAAAGGCTCAGAATTACTTTACTTTCAGGCCAAGTCTAAATCCCCATCTTACTGTTTGTCTGCTTATCTTGCACAGATAGCATACTATTGTGCTGAATACACAAGCTGCTATGATTAACTAAAATGCAATGAATGCAGAAGATCTAACTGAAACAAGCAGTCTGCTTCAGGAGTCCTGGTGCAGTGTGGCAAGAACACGTGGCGGTAATCGTGGGTTAGAGTAGATGATGCTGATGATGGTGTTTTATGAGAACAACCTCAGCAGTCCTCTGCTCCCTGTTTGGGCAGCTGCACAGGGGTTGCTGCTCTGAGGAGTTCTAACATCAACAGCAGAAGTCAATCCAGAGCTGGTGTATGGTTCAAGAACAGTGTGGGTGAACTCGACCACTAGAGGACTTTCTCACAGTCCTGGTAAAGGTTACACAAATGTCAAGTCTCCACACATCATTGCAGGTTTAATCAACATCATCTCTTAAACTTGCAACCCCAGAAAAAGTTATATTTCCCTGCCAGCACAAAGGGTTTCTGCTCTTTACCCTCCAACTGCTGAATTAATACCTTTCAGTAACATTAAACAGTGGGGCATGTAAGTGGCAAAGAGCAAAATCCATACAACTGCTTCAGGATTACAAATATTCATGATAAAGGTCTGTTTGATAAGTATAGCAAAGAAAGTTTAAGTTTAGGTCAAACAAAGGAATCTATGTTGACCTTGGATTTCACACAGGACTTGAATATCAATCTCCTGGTGTAAAAGTCCTACATAGTTTGACTTTTGTAACGTCCCTGACCTCCACCTTAAACAGGCTTTATTGATCTTGCTACTACGTCACTTACTCTAATTATCTAATACGGCTATTCAGGGGTTTACAATAGCGTCAGTTGAAAGCTTGGTGCATTTTGTGCCAATAATAGACGCTGCCTTGTGCATCAGTATGAGACAGAGAGAGCCATGGGAAAGAGTGTCACTATTTGATAACATCATATTTGCAAAACCCCATGTTAGTAAGAGGTATGGACAGACAACAAGTTAGTAAATGCACACTTGTTTGTACTAAAGTGGATTTTGGTTTGTTTAACCTGCAGCAGTTAGCATAGAAGATCTTAAAAACGTATTAACAGTGTTATGACCTTCAAAAACGTACTGTTTGTGATGTGGTTTGTCTCAGCAACAGTGTTTCAGATCTTTCTTTGCTGATAAATATTCTTTAGCAGAATGTTGGACAGGCAGGTAGAAAGAGGAGTTTGGCAGTTCAGACCAGCAGACAGATAATCCCTCAGATTATCAGATCATACCGTTATTAAGTGTTGAGATGGCCTGCCTTGGCTAAGAGTTTTATTAAATTTGATAAGTGAAAAACTTGACAGTGGGAATGCTGTAGGGGCTGTATTCTTTGACTTGAGAAAAGCATTTGAAACGGTAAATCATAATGTTCTCCTCTTAAAGCTATCCAATTTGAACTTTTCATACTTTACAACAAGGAGGCAATGTACACGAGTTGGAGATAGGACTTCATCATTTGTTGATTGTTGTGTTGGTGTCCCTCAGGGCTCAATCCTAGGACCTCTTTAATTCAGTTTATATGTCAATGATCTGCCACTTGCCAGATGTCCAGAAGTTGAAATCCAAATGTATGCAGATGACACTGTCATCTACACACATGGTAAAGACAGGCAAGCAGTAGCTGTCAAATTAACTTCAGCAATGTCTAAGATTGCAGATTACAAAGTGATCAATGGTCTGGCTCCTTCACAAATAAAATAGTTCATATCACTGCGTATACAGACAGAGGAAGAACAACTAGGCCCGCAAACAGAGGGGATTGTGTAATACAGCACAGGTCTTCTTACTTTCTTTTGCTTCAATACTCAAATGAATGTACTTTACTTAGTGTTGCTGTGGCAGTGTGTAAGGAAACAACTGGCAAATGTATCTAACATTGTAGTCACCGTTAATATGCAGAAAGTTTGCTAATAAGATCTCTGAAGGCAACAGAATCAACAGTTGATAAGGGAAGCAGGTCGTCAACAACATACTATCAGTCTGTTTAGTCTTGGTTTACAGATTGTGCAGCTAGAGGTGATTTGAAATCAAGCCTTGACTGTTTGTATGGAGAGGATCCTCCTTGGTCTGCCAAGCTAATGTGAGCTACACCTGGGTGTCCGGTGTTTGCAGCGCCGGCCTCTCTGACAACTAGTTAAGCCTGTTGTTTAGCTTGCTGCTTCGTAAGATTAGAATAATGTTGTTGTTACCAAGACAAAAAGCTCACGCCTGAATGATAGTTGTGTGTGTTTAATATGCACAACATTCTTTCTCCCAGGATACTACCGTGCTGACATTAGCATAACCTCGCCCGCAGAATCGATGTCAATGAACCTTAATCCTATATTTTTGTCAACTATTTCATGTAATGACACAGACTGAGACTGAATCTGTTTGATCAAGTTCAGCAAGCGAATGATTAGCTGATCACATTGTATGTTTGCATCTCAGTAATTAATCATGGGGGGAAAGAAAACTTCCTGAATTTTCACCAAAACAAAACAGGGTTGAGATAAACAGCCCGATGACATTTCCTTTTTGGCAGAACAAGTGAAAGAAATGTGTTTTTACACGTGCGTTTGTGTATGGGGCATGGGAGGAGATTGGTGAAGTTATCACATCTGCTAACCAACTTCATTGACAGAGTTTGACAATGCTCAGCAGAAACTAGACGGCAACATCACAAACATTCGACTCAAAATGATGATTAATGGTTGTATTTGCATCCCAGTAATAACAAAACAGTTCACATCTGGTAAGTTTATTCATTGTGTAATTACTTTTATATAAAAAATATAGAGTAAAAAGGCAATAACTTTGTAAAAACTAATGATTTATCCATTTAAGACCTGAGACATAAAATGTAGGATTTGGACTTGACTTTCTTTTCAAGAGCTTTAACTTAGCAAAATAAATTCACTATTAAAAATGTTGATTGAAGCCATTTGTTAACAGCTTTTAAAACTCTTTACTGGTCTTCAGGGTGACTGATGTGGTTTTCTGTACCTGTGCTTGCACATTTACTTTGTCTTTGTTCTGTTTTGAACACTTTGTCTTTAAATACCTCGTTAATATTGTTGACTTGACCTGAATCGTTAAGCTCAACTTTCAGAAACACATTAAAAAAAGAGCTGAGGTGGCCCTAACTCGACATGAATGCAGGCCAGATAAATGAGGGGACGTGGGGGTGAGATGGCTATCACTATACATCACTTTCAGCAAGTGGTTTAACTGATAAACAAGTCATACAAGAAGGCCAGCTCTTGTAGTGCCTCGGCTCTGCCTCTTCTGAAAAGAAAGCCCTTCCTCTCCCACACAGCCTTGAATAGAGAAGTGCTCTGTGGCCACACACATCTCTGCCAGGCCGTATCTCAGTGCCAAACATTTGAGCCCTCTCCCTGTTGAAGGCCTGTGTGCTTTTGTCTCCGTGTCTGATCAGCGACTGTGGTTGAGAGAGGCTCAATAGAGGAGGGCCTCCCTATCGTGTTAGGCTCAGGTCTCTCTCAATAGGGTTTGTTTTTCCTGGAGCAGAGGCCATCAGCATTGAAGCCGCAGCTCAGAGAACACACAGGGAAATAAAAGGAGGGGACCGAGGTGACATCCAACAGATTTCTATTTGCAAGTAGGATTTGTGCTTTGGAGGACATAGGAGTGTAAGCAGCAATGTTCCCTCTTCATGTCTTATCTTGGAATCTCACACACTGACTCAATCTCGGCTTTTTGCAGAATAACAACATTTCCAAGTCAAATTAGAATCTTGATATTCTTTTGAGTGTTTGAATAATTTGGTTCAATGTTTTCTTTGTGATCAAAGTATGACAGTACTGTCCATCTTAACCACTTATTTAGTCTCATAGTGAGGCACAAGGCCACAAACTTTCTTTCCAAAAATAAAAAAGTTTTGGCTAAAGGAAGAGATAATCAGATTTTTTATTTATTTTTTTACAATCAGCTTCGTGGAGATGTACAGCGTTTTTGCATCAGTTTGATGAAGTACTGTAGGTCCAACATTGTACTCTGTCAAACTTGGCTTGCTAACCTTAGCTCCTGGGTAGCCTACAGTCAGGAATCACCTGCTTTCAATGCTTTGTTCAGTCATTGGGGCAAACCGTAAGCTAGCACTTGACACAAATGTATAAACTGTAGGGTGGCTGCCTCTTGTTAAATATATTCATACAGATGTTAATACAGAATATGTGATAAGTGGACTGGGCAGGGAGTGTGTCTGATTCTGCATTGTGTTGTTTGAGACACAGGTCTCCAGAATTTCTTCAAACTTTCCCTGCCAACAACAGCAACTGCATTTATAAGGGGAACTAAAAATCCACAGGGTTTCGCTCATATAAATGACTTTCATAGCAATCCTTGAGACAAAAAGTACAGCCGACAAAAGTGCAACAAAGCAAAGGCTCACAACATCATGCATAATAATAAAATTGAGAAAACACATTGAATTTCATTTAGAAGAATTCCCTTCTCCCAAATCAAACATCATACTTCTACAGATGCAGAGCATGGATGAAGTACCTGGAATACTTTTTTCACTAACTAGTTTATTTGGAATGTGTAATTGATTACGTTTTCCAAGAACATCATTCACCATTGTACTCAAATCTGCTACGTGTCCCTCATCTGTTTTGTAAATATCAGCAGGTATCAAAATAAGACCACGTTACAAAGGAGGAAAGTTTATGGGAAACATTTGAGGACAGTGTTAACATTGTTTTAAGGAGAGTAATCCTGTGGGTGAAATAAACCACACAGTGGCATTAAGGCGTTTAACTTGTCCCTGTAATGATGGGAGTGTCTCTGCTGTAAGCCTGCAGTCTGTGTGGTTGTTGCAAATGGAAATTAAAAGGTTGGGGTAACAGAATGTTTAAATTTCTGAATCTTTACGCTGAGAACGTTGTAAAAAATAAATAAAAAAACACCCTTTGAACTCCCTGGGCAGTGTAAAGTAAGAGAGGCAGAACAGGCATGTTATCAGGTTCAAAAACCTGCTGCTTTCATCTTTCTTGTTTGCCTTCTGGTGAACTAATTAGCTGTTTCCTTCCCGCTGAGTGTTTTGGGGGTGGGCATGGCAGAAGTCCGAGGTTAAAGGGTGGCACTGGCCAGCGGGGAGATTACAGGTTTGGGTCGTTACCACAGCTTCTGGAACATGGAGCTGCGGGCATTACATGTGTTGGCACAGGGTGCGGGCACTTCAGATGTGGTCAGGGACATGTGGAAGCTTTCGAGGGTTTATCCTGCCCTGCCCAGGTTAGGACTGCTGATGGGAGAGAGAAGGCTTGCATTTATAGAAGTCAGACATTGAAAACCTGTACTCAGACGAACAAACATAGGGATGCTTGTGTGTAAACATAAGTGTTTGTGTGCATGCTTTTATGTCTGATTTAATGTGGTGCTTTCTGAGTGCGTGTTACGATAACTATACTTTGGTTTTGAAAAACACAAACCAAAAATTAAAGTCAAGAAATGTGTTTGCAGTTGCGCTTTCCGGATTGATTTACCTCTGAATAATCAGTTTACATGTTTGGCTCTTTTTTTAGGTTCACACTTCAGTGTTACAGGCCGACAGGGGACTGTTAGCAGACTTACACAACTGAGCATTTGGGAGCAGGACCGCTTGATTGAAGTTCAGGGTCTTTCTTTGCCTAATTGTTTTTTATTTTATTTGTTTAAGATTTATTTTTGGGCTTTTTGTGCCTTTATTGGAAAGATAGGACAGTGGATAGAGATGGAAATCAGGGAGAGAGAGTGGGGATCGACATGCGGGAAAGGAGCCACAGGTTGGATTCGAACCTGGGCCGCCCGCGTTGAGGACTACAGCCTCCATATATGGGACGCGCGCACTAACCACTGCGCCACCAGCCTTCTTTCTTTGCCTAATTTAAGGTGAAAAACGCATAGACCCTAAATGCACATATTACCAACAATTCTTGCCTTGATGCCTGTCTGAACTTTTCGACAGTGAGATTGAAGCGCAATCTATCTTGGATTACTGTTCTCACCTTTTACTTTGCTTGTTTTGAGACAGTGTGTTCCTCCTTAATGCCTGAGGAGGCCTCTGACAGGCATGGTGACTGACAGAGTCTGACTGACAGGACCTTGGAATTAGAGAGATTGGCAGCTCTGTTTACACACTGTGCACAGGGGCGTTGCAAATCCAATGCTCAAGTCAAAAGTCAAAGAAACGTCAAAATTTGGGTCAGCGTTTCCCACGCCAAAGTCTATGAACCATGCCAAACTTGCTATGATGAAACCCCCAACCCCCCTACTCTTTTCTCTCTGCGTCACCAGCGTCCTGCCCTGCCCCAAACAGCCGTATCTTTCATCATAATGTCACTCTAAAGTCAAGGGTTTCCACTCTGCCCAGCCAAGCTGCCTGCTTTCTTTGTGGGGTTTGTTAAGTGGCCAGTTTGGGCTGAAATGTGGAGGGTATGTGTTTCACATGTGACACTGGCCCTCTGTAAAGGCCCATAACACTGTGTGGATAGTTATCTTAATGAGGCAAAGGACATTTTTTTATGGGTCTGTTTGTTCATATTTACAGTTTTAAAACATGTTTACTTTTCTCTGATTTTATCTTCTACAAACCACCTGACATATTTTAAATGGATTGATTGACTGTCATGAAAGACCAAAAATCAAAATGTTTCTCTTCAACAGCAGACACATAGTGTTGTTTGATAAGGTAAACATATTGCACGGACCTTGGGTTGTCTCATAATCAGTCATTTTCCAATAAAAAAAAAACCAGTGAGCTCTTACTTTGAAGACAAATTTCTATTCGGCCTTTCTCTTTTCAATTTATCTTCAGAAAATTGAAGAAAATCCGCAAAACATTGACATTCAGTACAGCAGGAAACTGGATGGTGAGTGATGTAGACTGCAGGCATATCCTCTGATTCAGAAAGACCCTGAAATACAGATGTATCAGTCCCACTGATGACAGCATAGGCATGGGCTCACAGTTTACACCCCTACACCACCGCACCAGGTACATATTTATGTGATCGATATATTAGTAGAAAAGTGACCCTGTCTGCAGTGACATTTAGCCTATAGCTTCCTAGCCAATACTCCAGCCGGTTTGACTGACACTTACTTTAGACATGTGCCACATAAAACCCGACTTAAGAATACAAAGTATCCCTTTAAGTGCAAAATAATGCATAAAGAATATTGACACAGCACAATGTTTCTGATAAATTAAAGCCTTGTGGTCTTGTCATTTAAAAAATGACACAAAAACTCTCACAGGGGCTCATGAATACCATTCTTTTGGAAGACATTAGCTCAAGAGAAAGCGAACAAAATTTAAGTCCATGTCTTTGTATGGTACTGTACAGAATACATCCTTGTTGTGCTTGTGTGTGTGTTTTGTTGGTCCTTTTTCAGTTTTGAAGTGTCCAAATAAGAGTTGTAAAAGAAACAACCAATTTTCTGGAAGAAAAAGCCCAAGGCAAGGATGTAAGAATGCTGTTAGTGCCACTCTGAGTGTGTCTCAGCTAATGAGAGAGCAGTGGGAGACTGTGAGAGGGTTGAACCTCATTTTACAGCCTCATATTAAGCTCAGCTTGCCTCATGTATTTTAAGACTTTTTTTTCTCCAATATATCCTTCATGGTCAGCAGTGGCAGACAGCAGACCAAGCAGAGCAGTGGTGATCGTGGGCCAGCTGCTGTAGCAAACACACAGGGAGTCTGAAGCAAACAGCTGGCTCTCTGTAAAATAGAAAATCTTTTTAGATAATTGAGGAAGGTTATAATTCTGAGCTGCTTCTGTCTATTTGAGGTCCGTTAAGTACAGACTGCAACGAGCCTCTGCGAACAACGGATGGATCAGAACACGAGTTTTAGTGTCAGAAATAACTAGTGCCCTTTTACAGTCGGATGATTTAGGACTGTCAGCGAAATAACTAACTGTGTTTAAGTTGATCTTAACATGTAGACCTGTGGTTAATACAGAAGTTACATGTCATATACATTTTACATTTTGTAGAATAACATACATTTTGTAGAATAAAACAAGCCGACTACATTTAAAGAGTAGATTTTAGAATGAATCTCAACAACTCTTAAAGGTAAGGATACTAAAAGAAAGGGGATAGTGGGAAGGAAATAATATAAAACACAATCCTTCCTGAAGATGGGCTTCCAAATCGGAAATGTTGTGGGGTTTCTCTTGTTTCCTTCCCAACGTCCCCTTTCTTTTAGCAGCCAATAGTTGCTGAGATTAATTCTAAAATCTACTCTTTAAATATAGTCGGCTTGTTTTATTCTACAAAATGTAGGACAAATGGATTTGAAGCTTATCTGTGATCGTCAGCACTGATGAGTCCTCTGATTTCAAAGCCACCAAATTTAACTTGTTATGTTTTATTTAATATCTGAAGTGTTCTACTTCCCTCTGTCAGTGTGTCTCGTGTGATCAAGCTCATTTTTTAACACAGCTAGGCACACAGAAAATGCCAGTGGCTGGGAAAGGCTGTAAAATCGCAGCGGCCTGGGCCAAGCATCCATGGATCTGATCCAAGTTTTTGGGATGGCGCAGTCTTCCTTCTGACTCATCAGTCAGCAACAGTAGCTGGCATGTCGTGGCTGAGGTTTCAGCAGGTCGCTGGTCCCTTTTTAGATGAAAAGGAACGAGAAAATGCCCTCTGTCTCGTTCTGTATCATGCCTCACTTGCAGAGAATAGTAGAGAGGGCTGTTCTCCTTCTCAAAAAAGGACTAGGTGCTTGTTCAGGGCAACTCGGGGACAAATCTCAGCCATTTCTATCGAGGGTTGCAGCTGCACTTTTTGAAGTCACACTAACTTGACACCTTTTCTCAGAGAGATTGATGACTACTCTCAATGGTCAAAGGTCAGATTCTTCAAGGTGAAGACCTTGACACTAAACGTGTGCATGTTTTTCCATATTCTCCACTCAGAGGTCAGGGTGAGTTAGATCAAAGCCAAAGTAAAGGTCAAAGTAAAGCTGGTTATTAGTCCGGGCTGTGTTGTGTGTGTTTCTGAGGAAGTGCATTGGAGAAAGTGGACATCACACCAGCATGTGAGCAAGCAGTGGCCTCTCTGAACACAGATTTTCTGAGGAGAGCCCCTCTGGGAGCAAACACCCTGGCAGAAGCAGAGGACACGTTTCACACGCCACTTCTGTCAACACTCAGGAATGTTTGAACAGAATAGATTGGTGAATATTTTCCCAAATATCCGATTGTTCAAAGTTCAAACAGAGTTTTCGAGTGTAACTGAGCCGGGGGGGTGAAATACCAAGAATGCAACAAGATTAACCATGATAAAGGTTGCTTTTGATATGGACAGTGAGGGAAAAATGACATTGACACAGCAATGTTTCATAAGTTGAACTATTATTGACTGGGAGCACTTTGAGTGCAGCGACAAAAAATAAACGGGCAACGAGCGAGTTTTTGTGCATAGGACTCTAAGTGCTGAAAACACTGACCTGCAACCCCAAAGTCTTTTTTTTGTACTTCTCCTATCAGTCATTTGGAGTCATACATACTGTACAGTTAATGTTAGCAATTAAAGAATCTCACTTTGAAATGGCACTTGCTCAGACAGTCAACACACAACAAGCTGTCATTGCACAAGGTTTCTCTCCCCTAAACTATGGTTAAAGAAAGCTTTTAACACACAGTGGTGTTTAACGCTGGATGATGATGCTTTGAAAGTTAGGACGGTGAAGTACAATGAAGTATGCGTGTGTGTGTTTGCAGGGCATGGCGTTCTCCCTGGAGGAGCGTCTCCAGCTGGGGACCCACGGCCTTCTGCCTCCCTGCTTCATCAGCCAGGACGTCCAGCTGCTGCGGGTGCTCAAAAACTATGACATGCAGAAAGACGACCTGGACAGGTGAGGCTGACACACAAACAATTACCACAACATAGTATCTTTTCATTCTCTATCAGCTTCAAATCACTGGAGTTGAACTTTAAATGACTCCCTGGAGTATTCCCTGCGTATGTGCTCACTCATACATCCCACTGTACATGTGGAAGCCTTTACAACACGAGGGGTAGATTAGCGATTAGTCCTCAGAGATCCATATCCATCTCCCCACACCA
Organism: Tautogolabrus adspersus; assembly: GCA_020745685.1. Lineage (NCBI taxonomy): Eukaryota > Metazoa > Chordata > Actinopteri > Labriformes > Labridae > Tautogolabrus > Tautogolabrus adspersus. Next base: position 23,159,205 of record CM036542.1, read on the forward strand.
CATATTTAACCGAACAAATCCCCTCAGTCTTTTCTCCTTTTTACTCCCATTTCGCCTTCTCCTCCCTGTTCTCCTTCATGAGTGTTTTTATTACCTCCGCAGTGACCAAATGAAAACTGCAATTCCAGTTTTGCACGCTTCATTAGACACTTACTGTAAGAGTCAAAGCTGTTGGAATTATGTAATGAATCTGACTCGTGGTAACTGTCTGGACTCCTTGATCAAGAGCTCAGGCCTCAAGCTGAAGTCAAAGTTTCAGTTTACCCACTGTTTTGAATTATACGCTGAAGCTGAAGATTATCTGACTGTTAAATTGCCTCTTATTTCAGTCGCCCTCTCTCAGTCAACCGTTCCATCAGCTGTCAATCCTAATGTCGAGGATCGCTGAGCTGCTTCTGAGACTGTCTTAAAATGTAACAGTCATTTTAACTCAATAAAAAATGCAGCACCTAAAAAACAGTCATTATGAGATTTTGTAGCCAATTCCCATGCTCTGGCAACCTATCTCTTTGCCTTGTTGCTTTCCAGCTTTTGGCTCTGATCCTGGTCCTCGATTAAGGACTTCTATTTGCCTGCCATTGCTCAGCCCTGCTGTGTTTACTTACAGTCTGTTCCCTGACTCTGGGTCCTTGTCTGGTATTTACTGTTGGACGCTGGCATTTACTTCTGCTATCATAACTTTCACTGGTTCCCATTCTATTTGAATCAGAGATCTTGACTCCCATATTTTGCCGTCAGTGGAATTTGTGGTGTTTTTTCATTTATCGGACAAACTATGGCAAAGAAAATAGCCCTGCAGATCCAAGCGTTTATGATCTGAGTTGATGGAGAGACCTTAGTACCTTCTGTGACTGAGTTGTCAACAGAGGAAATTGATGTTCAAAGGCTTTGCCAACTGAAATACTGCAGTGTATAAAATGAAACAGCTCAGAGGAAACCTCATATCCATAAAGGTTGTAGGAAAGCAGTAACAAACTTCAAATGGTCCCAACAGAGCAGAGCAAGGGTGATCAGTCATGCTGTGATAGGTTAAGATAGAGATAGATTATATCCTGGTTGCCTTAGTTGACTTAAAAGGAAACTCTGTGTCAGTAAGTCAGCATAGATCCTGTTTTATACAGCAGTGTGTACTGTAAATATTCCTCTTTCCTGGGTGTGGATAAAACGTACCCCTTATAAGGTTAGGAAGAAAGAAAGAAACTTTCCTTCATGTTTGCCAGCATGAAATCACACAATAGCTCTCTTCAGTATGTTAGGATTTGATGTGTTATCTAATAATTAAAGGTCATATATTGTGAAAAATATACTTGACCATGTTTTCTCACACTAATATGTGTCCCTGGCATGTCTACAAACACCCCAGTTATGAGAGAGGTCCATCCTCTCTGTCTTTCGCCTGCTCTGCTTTTCAGAACATGTGTATACTCAAAAACGCCATTTGGAGTTTTTCTTTCATGACATCACAAAGGGCAGTAACCCCTCCCCCAGGTGGGTGACACTCGCACAGATAAGTGTTTGTTCTACCCTCTGAGTCTGCCTTTTCACTGTAAACAATATGGCATGGTGCAAGAAAGCCAGAGCCACCCAAGCCCTTCCAGAGAGGGGCGTGGTCAGACACAGCTCATTTAGATTTAAAGCTACAGACACAAAGGAATACATATACTTCAGTAGATGTATCTATGGCAAATCAACTCCATGGACTAAGGCAAACAGAAACTCTTTATTTGATGAATTGCATGTGGCAGAAGCTAATTTGGTTCACCAATATGAAAACAGTTTTCCACAAGAGCAACTGTCACCACGGTGTATTGTGCAGCTGCTGTAGCTTAACCTATAGCAGAAAGGGCGTGCATGCTTTTTATCCCCTTAACAAGAGGCACCTTGTACTCTTGGCTCTCTGGAAACTTCTCTGATTAGATGTAGAGCCCTTTCTAGCGTGCTCTACTTAATTTGGGTCATATGCAAACCCTCAGTTCCTGCTCAGTTAGAACAAAGAGCTTGTGTAGACTATCAGAGGGGTGGATTTTTATTCTGTGTATTTTTCCAATCATTTGGAACAGAAGCGAATCAACTCCTTAACAGTAATTATTGTACATTAGAGCAGAGTTATTTTCTTCTCCTTCCATCTTCCTTTTTTGTACACTCATTGCTTTGCTTTCACTTGCTTTTCCAGTGTTGTATTAGCCCGCCAGACCAATTTGCAAATGCTAATTATTCTGGAACCTCTCTGTTCTTCTTTTATTCCCAAGGGATGTTACTTACTTTCAAACTAAATGCCTCAGGTTAACATTTGCTAGACCTACAACTGATCAAAGCAACTAAACTTGAGGTACCAACAAGCTGCTAGGTCAGCTAACAGGCTGCAGCATTGAAATCATGAGGTCTCTATATCTTCATACATTGATGTTTGTCAAGACACAATTAAGTTACCAGCATCAATATGGTAATGCATTCTAAAATGTGAGCCTCTCTCTTTCATTTACAAAAATTCCTCAAAGTGTTTCCTTGCAGTTCCCCTTATCTTGCCTGGTACATCTCACTCACTAACACACACACAGGATTTAACATCTGACTTTCATAAACCATTCCTGGTCCTGCAGGTATAAGTTCTCAAGATGTGAAAGATTAACATGCTGGGCTTCCTCCCTGCTCCTCCCTGTCACTCACAGATATGTGTTTCTGATGGGGCTCCAGGACCGCAACGAGAAGCTCTTCTATCGGGTGCTTACGTCAGACATCGAAAGGTTCATGCCCATCATTTACACTCCCATTGTGGGCCTGGCCTGCCAGCAATATGGACTCATATTTAGAAGACCAAGGTAAGACACACTTACAACTTTGAGCTATAAAAAAGTAAGTTTCCATGTTGCAGTTGGGAAATAATAATAGCAGTGAACAGGCTGGCCAAAAGGAAGTGGGTGTTACTGTTCTCTCTCACCCCGCTAATCTTCCACCACTCGGTTATGATGTGTTTTATGACCCTGGCAATTTCATTGTTTTTGTTCCTTCAAATGCTGGCTGTGTGGTACATACTGTATATTGTTGTATAAAATAAATGCTTGGTCACAGGTTTGCACCAATCACAGTTCATATTTACATTTTGTAGAGTTTAAGTTATTAATCCAACATTACTGTGGTGGCAATTGACTTACAACACAAGTAGATATACTAAATGTGTTTCAAACAACCTGAATTTTTTTTCTCAACATCGCTTGAAACACTGTAAATACCAGAGACATTTTAAGAATTTTCTAACGGTAAACTTGGTCATTTAATGAAAGCAAAATGCAACAAAAAATGACCTTTATATTGAAACATTATTACTATTAACATTTACAAAAATACAAAGCAACATAAAAAAAAACTATTTCTAGATCCCTTGTCAAAATCCAAGTTACGAAGTTCTTCAGAAAGGCAGCCAATGAAAACAGTCAGGTCATAAAATCATAAGTAGAACCAAAGATTGAGAAATACATGTTTTTTTAAGAAGTAAAATTCTTCTAAAATATTTTTTGAATCAAGAAAAGGCTCTTTGAAGAAATGGCTATACGTAGATCACTGACTCAGCTGACCTGGCTAAATGTTAAAGAGAAGGGAAATGCTCTGTCCTCTTTAGTTTTCAGCCTGGCATTGGGGACACACTGACGTCCTCTGGCCAAGGATCTCAACAAGTTGAGCCAGCTGGTACCACACTAAGGGCCTGATTTACTAAGATCCCAATTAAAGAGTACAAAATTGCGTGTTCACTCCAAAAAATTGCGCGTTTGGCTTGTGGGCGTTTTGCGGGTGATTTACTAAGAAACTTTGCGTGAATGATAACGGGTGCAAACCTTGAGGGGGCGGTTGTATTTAAGTCAGGCTTTTGCGTGTTCTACTGGGTTACGTCACGGAGAGTTTGGACGGAAAGCAGAATGACTGCAAGCGCAAACTAGGTATTAGTGGGAGAGGCAAATGAACGTACAGTATTTTCGAGTTATAGCAGATAAATCTGAATATAACAAAAATAACATTTGGCTTATAAGAAAACCTCGGCATTAAACAGGGCCTCTCTTTTCTTCCCTCGATCTTTTGAATGAATTGTCATACATTGCGCAGGAGGTGCGAGCTGTGATCTATGTGGCACCGGCGCTCAGGCGCGCCCCTCGGGCTATTGTTGCGCACCAGACTGCTGGCCAGCGCTGTGTCTGATCGGACATAATTGCCCTGGCAAGAGGTATCGAAGACGGGGGTACAAGCAGTGGTGAGGTCCCCCAATCCAAGTGCCTACAGCTTGGCAGCAGGGGGCTGTAGAGGTTGGAAACGAGCGCGATAGGGAGAGGAGCGCACCGGAGGAGACGAGCTGGAGAGACGCGCAACCCGAGAAAAAGGAAATGCCCAGTTTAAAATGTAATGTTGCAGAAAAGAGAGAAATAGGACATAAATGTCAATGTTGAAATTCTTTAGAATGCAGAGGCTGTGAATGTTCAGTTATATTAGTTTAATCATGGTGTTTCTCTTTATTAACTATTATTGAATCGAAATAAAAAAATAATGCATGTCATTTATTTTTATGTCAATCGAAAACATGTTAACATGTTGGGAGAAAAACGTGATCTTTATACCTTCTTTTATTGAGCTTATGTCTCATCCTAACTGCTGCCTGTTGTGCGTAACACTGGGCTCCTGGATTAGCACCTGCCTTTCAAAGGTGTTAAATTTAGACACCGTCACAATCACCGCAATTTTTGCCTGGCTTGGTAAATCGCAATGCGTGTACTAACTTAACTTATTTGAATTTTCTCCTCCCAGTATTTTGCACGCTACGGCAGAAACGCCCCGTATTACATATTCATTAAGGCAAACGTACTAAATGGACAATGCGTGTTGTTTTGCTCATATGAAAGACGCAATCCTCACTGCGTGTCGTTAGTAGATCAGATAGCACATTTTTTGCTGGTGGTATCAAGTTTGCACACGTTTTAAGACACGCAAACCTTTAGTAAATCAGGCCCTAAGAGGTCAGAGATGGAGTGGGTTGACATGGAAAGGCTTGGTAAAAAATCACTAAAATCTGTTCTAAAAGATCAATACAAAGTGCAAAAACATTTAGATAGACTTAACAAGCTAACCATGAAGTATGTTGTAAATCGATCGACTGAAGCCTCTTTCACTGAAGGAAAGACAAATCAGTAGAGAAAACCTGTTTTTTGTCCACCTAACCTTAGTCATACATGAAACACTGAGATGTGTGTGATGTCAACTGAAGGATTAGATCTGATGATAATCTACCCTGATGTAGCTCCATTAAATTGAATTTAAACATTACATCTTGAAGCATGTTTTTTTAAGACACAGCAAATCAAAGTATTCAATTGGTATGAAACCACATTTTCAGGACTTTCATGTTGGTAGTAAAATTGGTGTTGGTACAAGTTTGTAGGTTGCTTTGGCTCTTTCAACCATAACTCAGCCCGAGGTAAACAACTGTGAGTTGGGTTCACCTTGGGTAGATCTGGCTCTCATCTAAGCAGTCTGACATTCACTGGTTTCCTCTCCTCTTCTACTATAAACACACTTTTACTCTCTGCTTCTCTCACACACATTCACACACCTTTCTGCTAGTATCTGTTTTCCCTCAAATGGGTTCATCAGGTCCAAGTCTCTCAATATCTGACAGCAACACTCCCTGAGCAGTTACTAGCAGATATTAAGTTGATAGTACTTTAATTCTTGGTGCAGCATTCAGTGAAATAATCTGTTTCTTTTGGCTGTTCATCTTACGCAGGTGGTTACCAGGGTTGGGTTTGTTTTTACTCTTATCAGAGTGATAGGAGAAAGACCACCCTGGTTAACAGTCCTTCACGGGCTCTTAAGCTCAATTACTGGTGTTAGCCATGTTCTTTGTCTTGACAGGATTTAAACAGATACATATGAACTATCCTCAAGAGCATAGTTAGCCATTGCTATTAGCATTGCAAGCATTTCCATAAATGTGATTGTCACTGGGATAAATTTGGCTTTAGGTTTAGTATATCAGCATGGCTAGAATAACAAAACCATGTAGAAAGATGTCCGTGTGACTATTTTTCCATGCACTGCAATAATGTTTCATTGATGGATTCATTACATTTCTTTCACAATTTGTTCTGATTAGCTGTGAAATCCAAGTTTTCCTATTAGTGTCCAAGCAGCTTTATGTTCAGTGCTTACCTTGGATGGATTTAAGATATTTGAAAACCCGAGATCTCTCATGCAAATGACATTGTAACCCACCAGCTCCCATTCTCCCGTCCCGGCAGAACTATTCAGAAAATATTCCTGGCATGCTTCCCTTACTCTCACCCTGAGCTGACAGGGGGAGTCATACACTCCCTTAATTCCACAGCACTGAGGAGCTGCTGGCTGTGGCCCAGGGGTTGGGATTTGGCCTGTATTAGAAATGCACATCAGGAGATAAGTTAGCAGGATACTTTGCGGGCAAAGTGGACTTTCTTGACAGAGTTCAATTTTCAGCTATAGGCTGATTCTCACGAATAATCATTCCTGAGAAAAGGTGAGCAACTATAGGGCCATGATAGATATGACTTTTCATTGAATCTTTATTTTGTCTTCACACTTTTATCCGAGCTAGAGGCATGGTTTAAGGAAAGTTAAGTCAGCCACTCTTTAAATCTCATTGCTCATGACTGAACTATCTTAACAAATACAGGAAAGATTGCTATACCATAATACTGTATACATTTATAATTTAACGCTCTGGGTCCTCAGTGGATAAAGCCAACAAACTTTAAAATCTACTGATTTCTACTCTGTTACTCTAATTGACTTGGATTGTTTTTGGATCAAAAATGTGGAATTCTGGATGGTTTGGACAAAAATGTGAACAGTTTTTCATGGTTCACTGAGGATATCTTGTTATTGCTTTATGTCAACATTGTTTGGGTCGACTTACAGTCAATCCTTTTTAATTTCCAGTGTCAATCACGAATACGTTTATTTCATGACATTCACTTTTCAATCAGGAGAGACATCATTACAAGTAAAAGATGATTTTGATACCACTGTGTTTCAGTGTATCCTTGCATAGCTGCTTGAATGGCTGTATTCTGAATGCACAGGATTTTTAGCATTCTTTAAGAATGCCTGTAATGGATTACCAATGCCTCTGTGTATCCACATGTGTGTGTTTGAGTGCATGCATGTAGTTCAGCTGGACCACCACAGCAGCAGATTAGGTCTCTAATCACTGGCTCACAGGTAGGTATAAAGACTTTCTGTATGGAAGTAGCAGCCTCGCCTTGTCTTGCCTGACTTTACCCGCTAATCTGCCTCACGGAGACTAAACACTCAGACACCAGGCTCTGTACCAGAGGCCAAAGGCCAAGCCCCATTAAGTGTCTAAACAAGGCTGATTCACTGATCTTCAGACGGAGCAGAGGCAGGAAGGAGAGCAGGAAAAAGGAACACATTCACTACATTACAAGATTAGTGGACATGCTTACTTTTATTAGTTTGTACGCTCATGAGCGGACAGTGTTCAGCAGAGAGAGTTGGTCTGTCTTCACACAAGTCTGTGTCTGTGTTCACCATGAATGCAGGTTGTACACTTTGTTTGACAGGCGAAAGTACTCAGTTGTGATAAATGATAATGTTTAGTAACAGAAAAATGATCCTAAGGATTACATGAATGTAATTAGGTTTAATTTAGTCATTTGCAGCGTCATCATGCCCTCTGTGGTGTACTGCCATCGAGTGTCCAAATAAACTTGTCATGAATTCAAAGTTTGACTGAAGGAGCGCTCTTGTTAAGGGACCCAAACCAATCCATCTTGCTGATGGAGATGGATGATCATCGGTAGCCTGTTAGAGGATTCTTAGTTCAAGGATCAAGGGTCAGCAAGTCCACTACTACAGCTGTCTGTCGGTGCTGGATAGTAAGACATAGGCATTTCTAATCTCCTGAGAGGTAGGGCATGGCAAAGACCAGATGCTTTCTTCTCTCTTGTCTGCAATTCAAACTTTATATTAGCCACAGTTATTATTGACTGTATTACAATATATCTGTTGATATGATTTAGAATGCTCAGGTTTTTAATTGCACTATAGCGAAATAAATCAATATGCAAAAAGTCTTAAAAGTATCTTCTTAAAGTGACTTACTGTACAGAGGGTAGTTTTGGATGATGATAACAAAAGGCAGCGTAGCGTGCAGACTGAGAACTGACACCTCAAAGGATAAGGTTGGCAAGATTTTTTTATTTTTTTTGCCAGCCAAATATTGAATTTAAAGACAAAAATCAACTGAGCATTTGTTAAGTATTGATACATTCCATCTTCCACAGCTCTGTTTCGGTTCTAGTGGATTATTTTCACTTGCTGATCTTGCAGTTTAGTGTATTTTTATAGAAATAGGAAGCCTTCACATACATCCTGTTCATACTCAAACAGCACTTGCACAATGGGGAGTTGCATAGTATACAGTCTTATCTGCAAGACACTAAACTGCTCCACTTGATCAGTTTAGGGTTAAGTACCTCGAGGGCACCTCAGAATAAATCTGTGTTGGGAAAGTCAAAGAGCAGCACCCTCCCTCCATTACTGTCTGTCAGCTCTGCTTTGTTGCAGCAGGGTGTTGTATGTTGAATGCACTACAACAATGACCAAAGCCCAACATGATTTTACTGAATGAAATATCCCCGCAGTGTAACTGTGTATCTGACTGATGTGTTTTTGGAAGTTTTGTTTATAGATAACAATGGCACCCTTAAAGCAAAAAGGAATCAGATATATATCAGGCTCTATTCAATGTTGGTGTTGTTGGATTTGTTGATGTAAATATTAATCAAGGCATTTGTTCATGTCAAAGTTCCACAACATTTTTTAACCAGTTAACAGAATAAGTGAAATCTGTGAAGAGCACTTTATTCATGGCAAGATACGTCTGAAATGTGGACTGGCTCTATCAGTCGATTTTTATTGGCCAATAGCACAAAAGGTATATTAATACTCACAACAACACTATTACTTGTAGTGTAGGGATATGTATTAGCCCATAATACATCTGTGTGGGAGAATGAAACCATTCAGAAATACTATGCTTTGAGACATATGAAATACTAACAAAAAAGAAATATAGTCAAACATAAATAAATAAAAAACTAAAGGCTGCCATAATAACGTCTTTTAAGGCTGACCTGTGAGCCTTAGGGTGAGCTAAAGGGGGTTATAAATGTGTAATGATAGACGTCTGTGGAAGCTGCCCCTGCCACCTCTGGTGTGGCACATGTGGAATGATAAAGTGTTCCAACCCTGCAGATTAGGGGTATTTGAGCTGTGATCTCAGCCCTTCAGGCCCACACACAGTGTTACTCTGCACATGTATGAGAGTAACAACTTCTTTTGGATTGATGAGCATCCAGGGGAAGAAGAAATTAGCCTTGTCTTCTGGATCATTAATCAACAAAACTATTGAACCATGATAACATGCTGAAAAACATGGATATTAAACAACCACTACTCTACATAAAGGAAGTCCAGAGAGAGTTTCCTTCCTGATTGTAACTGATAGCATGGCTTTGTCTCATGTATTTGTTTATTGCATATTTTCTTTCTAATAGACCGTGAGTGCGTCCGTATGTGCCACAGCTAAAAGGAAGAAGCGTTTAAGAAGTAGAGAGGAAAGAAATGGTTTAAAACAACAGTGATCTCATGAGGAGCATGGCAAACATATGGGATTAGTACTAAATATTAATTCTGGACTTTGAGGATCTTGTTTAAAAATATACAAAGATCATGTGGGAGGAAGTTTTAGTGCCAGTGAAAGCAAAGAAACTTAATGGCACAGTAAACTGTAACTCCAGTTCTCCTGTAGTATCCCATAGGATAATAAATGATGAATGTATCAGAGAATAACCAACACAATTCCACTGCAATGAAAAGTAACCAGACAAAACACTCTTGTGTTGTGAACAACAGTCTGATCCACTAAGACTACCTGGCTGAATTGAGACTTTCAAAAACTCTTGTGATATATATATACTGTGAACCTTCTTGAATGAACTGACTGATGTCTTCAGACGTCTCTGTCTGTTATGTGACCCACACCTTGCAGGTCTTAGAGGTCCGTTAAGAGTCTCTTTCCAGGGCTCAGCCTGTCAGCTCATGGTCAATCAAATACTGGCACCCCTCTCCAGAAGATGAAAAGGAACTTTTGATTTTTTTTCTCCTTTTAATTTTGTGATTTCAGTTTGACTCTACTGGAGCAGCTGAATGATGCATTAATGCAAGCTTCTATATCCACACCAGAAACACAAAATTATAGAGTGCAGTTCAGTTTGGCTGCTGTCCTTACACCATCTCCACTGGGCAAATGTTAGTGCACAGTGGTGATATTTCACCAGCCAATACTGGAAAATACGACTTTCTGATGATCCCACAAAGCATATCTGATGCTCCGAATGAATCATACTTAGCCTGGTTTGTAGATCTAAAACATACCCTATGGTGTCTTTGCAGTGCACTGCAGGAAATTAATTTAACATTATGCAAAATAAGTAAACAATGAGAGTAGATTCCCTGCAATGGGGAATTTCAGTGTGCATTGAATGTAAGAGAAAAAGCAAAATGACAAAAGTGCTGATTGTTGAGCATATTCCACCTAAACTTTAAGTGAAACAATTGCCGGCACTTCCTTTAGAAGTAACCTAAACTTCATATGTAGCTTTCATCCTCCTTGAGAGACTGTGGCGAGGCCGTAAAACCCAGAAGTGGAAGAGGTTGTTGAGTTAAATACAATGCCGTATGGAATAACGTATGTTTTCCAATGTTGGCCACTTCCACATCTTTGTACTTAAGTGCTCTGTTTGTTTTAACGATGTTATCTTTTCTCCACAACTATTGCTGCAGGGGCCCCTGTAAATCCACAAAGAGACTACAAATTGAAGTAGACCTATATCATGTCTTTATTGCACCTGTCAAGGCAGAAATGTGAGCATATTGCATTAGGTGCCAAAGCACATGTTTGAGGTGGCTTTACAAACACTAGTATAGAAGGTCTGCCAGCCTCTCAAAAGAGTTGTTTTATGCAGTTGGCCTCATTCATGTGTGACTTGTAACAGCCAGATGGGTATGTGTGATGTAATACAGTACATGTGTGAAATGTATTAGTATGTAGTCACACACACTGTCAGATGCTGAATCTTGAAAATCTTGAAAATCAAAGTATGTCTCCATGTGTATTGATTGGTTTCTGGCTTCAAGATAAACATAGGTATTCCTTCACAGTTAGTATTTCTATCAATAGATGTTTTTGCACGTCATTTTGCACACATACATAGGTAACAAAGAATTTACTTTAAAAGCATCAAATGTAAACAGCTTGGTGTAAATCTCAGATCTGATGAACTGTGCAATTTATAAACCACCAACAGCATGCATGTATCAGTAAGTATCAGTATTTTCTTAAATCAAGGTTTGTTTCCTCCTGGACTGAATGGAAACTCCACTCCAAATTTCCCAGATTCACCGTCCAATTTTCTTTTTCACATCAGGATCAGCGTGTAAAACTCACATTAAGGTCTAATGGAAAGATGCAGAGATTATGAAAAATGGAAAACCACCCCTATCAGATCCAAACTGTTGCCACTGCTTCTCTGTACTCTGACAAAGCTCAGTGATGTACAGTGAAGTTGTCTGGGTTGTGTGGGTAAGCCAAACTGATCAGGGTTAGGGTTAGGTAAGCAGCCAAATTCTTTGTATTGCTTTCCTTGTTTGAGAGTGAGGGACAGAACAAGGAGACTTAACACGTTATAGCTATATTGTACAGGCCAAAATCACTAATATGTCTGATGATTTATTTGTTATTTGTGATTGATCGTTTCAGTCAAACGTCTGATCATTGCCTGCTACGTGCTGAAGAAGAGCGGCTACTGTAAAACTTGGAATGCTGTCTTTATCCTTTTTCTTGTTTAGGGCACTTATTCAGGATTCAGCACCCAGTTGTTATACGCTGTTTAGGAGTTGAGCATGTTTTTCTTAAGAAAATGACTCCTGGAAAGAAAGGTTGTTTTCTCCAAAACCTTTTCATTGATTTCATTGATATTTTCAAAATATGGTCTTTCCCTACCCAGGGATTCTTAGATATAGGTTGCCTATGGTTTGAAAGACTTGTTCTCTTTTTTATAAATCCAAAAGAAACTTTTAAAAGCTGTTAACTCAGTGCATTTTATATTGAGGCATGAGGCCTCAATATAAACAGACCACAAAAAACCCCTCTCTGAAACTGGGTCAGCGTCATGTTGACATGGGACACTCCTCTCTGGTGATAAGAGCAAAGTCAACAGATCACACATTAATCACCATTTAACTGCACCGTTCTCATATCTGCACTTAGATAAAAGCACATATGTGAATGGAAACCTTTAGGATCTGACACCAATTTCTCTAAAGGACTCTGCGTTTTTTTTTTTTGCCAGTTCAATACTCCCTCTGCTTTGTTAATACATGTGGTAAGAAGGTGCTAAAAGCTCATTTGTCTTTGTTTTGACAGCTCCACCAGCTCTCAACTCAACTTAGGCTGTGAATTCATGTAGCCTGTCATGTGTTTGGCCCAAGGTTAGAAAACTAGATGATTTCCATCTGCACTCAGGGTTCTGTGTGAGAAGTTACTGAAATGGCTTCCAAACTGTAAACATTGACTACAAATTTGATTTGATTTCATTAATTAAACACAGCAACAAATGGTGGGAAATAGGACCAGACAATTTTAACATTTTTCTGAGTTTTCTTTGCTTAAAGAGACCAAAATCAGGCATCATATTTCATGACAATTAAAGAAGAAAGAAATAATGACTGTTCTTTGACAACTGTCAGATACTCTATATGTTTTTTTAAGTAATTTCTTTGGTACTTTGTGCCTTTATTAGATAGGACAGCTGAAGAGAGACAGGAAATATTGGGAGGAGCAAGTGGGGGATGACACGCAGCAAAGGGCTGAGGTCGGATTCGAACCCACAGCTGCTGTGACAAGGACAACAGCCTCCGTACATGGAGCGTGTGACACAACCGCTAGGCTATTGGCGCCCTCAGATAGATGTTCAAAGTTGCTGGATACTAATTGAAATCCTATAAGAGTTCTAGACTTTGTGAATATGAAATGATGAAAAGATCCACAGTGAATAATCAGAATCAACTGTGCAATGAACCTAAAACAACATAAACTGTTCACCATGGGTTCAAAAGTAGAAGTAAGATATTTTATTTATGAATACATAAAAGCATCACAGTCCACTTGCTCTGTCTATAAAAGTAAAATACCCAGTAGTTGAGAAGGGTTTCACGTATTTGAACAATGAAAGGATAACTTCATTGTTCTTGCAAAAACATACTTGATCACAGCCTGTACTGTAATAACATTGTACATCAGTATGCATGACAAATATGATTTATGTAGAGCCTAGTTTGGCAGAGCTCTCTGGATTTGAAGGTAAATCTCTGAATCCATCCTGCTGTTTAATGGCTTCCATATTTCCCCGTGTATGAGGCAATACTTGAGGACATATCTGCAACTTTATATTTGATAAAATGTCTAAGTTACATAAAATAAGAACAACAAGAGGTTGTTGATTCTATTAGTACATTTCAGCCCTAAAATCAACAGAAACTATGCAGTGTCTAAGTGTGGATAGAGATGTGACCAATCGTAAACACAGCAGTTCTTAATTGACCTGTTGGTAAGAGATGATGTCACTATGAGATGACTGGTTTTTAAGATGATGTAGACTAATTTTCCTTCACTCTTTGTGACCTTTGACATCTTTATACAAATGGGATTTGACCCGAGCTGACTTTTCTTTTTGACCCTCTTTTATCTTTGTTTATCTCCTCTCCACTGGCACTTGAACATCACCTTAATTTAGGCCTTAGCATTACATCATTGAGAGCTACATCTCCAGTTTCCTCTCTAGAGAGATTGAAAATGTCACTTGCAGGGAACCTTTATGTAAACAGGGTACAACTTCATCTTGTTTGACCAGCAGAGTTTGGAAGAATTTCTAAAGGTTTATTATGTAAGTGTGGTGATCTCACTAATCATTGGTGTCTTGGCTCGTCAATCCCAATGAGGAAGCACCACACTTTTCAGGAATGGAATAAGGAGTGATGGTACTTTCTGGGCAAAGGAGTCCTCAAACCTAAAAAAAAGTGAATGACGGTGAAAGAATAAATCAACAGATGTTTGGCAACTTTTTTACCAAAGCATTAACCATTGACTATAACCATCTTATGACCTTAATGTTACCATAACAAAGCAAGAAACCTAGGAGAGTTGGTAATTTAACCCAAACCATTCTGTTACTGATTTTGTAAAGTCCTGGTTGTAATTTAAAACAACCCCAACCCCCAAGCAACCCAAGTTGCTTTGGTACCTTAACCCCCCCAAACTATAACCAGGTTACAAAATGATCCTCGTTTTCCATGCTGGTACTGAATACTGCAGGTAGTTAAAAAAACTGACATGCATAACAATGGGAAAATGAATAACCTGCGTATTCTACATACTTCAAAATATAAAGACAAAGATGAAAGTTTGTTGGATAATCTTGCGACCTCCTTCTGGTAAATAAATGTAAAGTAGAGCCTCATACTGTACTGTACATTACGACTGTTTATCACAGACTGCCTTAAAAAGCCTTCTCCTTTGTGTCTTATAGTTCATTAATGATCTTCCCAGCTTTAAGCCATGAAGAATTGGAAACTCTCAAAGCATTTCTCCGTCTGTTTTATTGTGGACACAAGCAGTTCACCTGCAACCTCTCCTGACATGCCTTTAAGCAAATACACATTTCTCTGTGAACGTCAAAGAGAATACAATGGGTCATTCATCTTTGTCATCCATACAGTGCTTGACGGTTTTACACATGTTCCCTTAACCCCTCTCCTATCGTCAGTAACCTTTTTGTCTGTTTTTCATAAAAGCATGACCTATTGGAATTTTAGGGGATACAACATTTTCTTGTATATACATTATGTGTTCTTGTCCTCACCACTCTGCTAATGTAAAGGAGCATTTGCAAATAAACACTCTGCAAATGCTGCACAGCTGATGGCCAAGGCAAAGCCAACTGCTTTTGAATGTGACTTTGCAACCCACGCAAAACGTCATTGCCATGTCCAAATGTCATGACGTGTGTGAAAAGGCAAATGAGTGGAAACCTGGTTGCAGAGGGCTGAAACTCCTCCAATAGCTAGCTGGGTTCATCAGGTCTGTGTCTTTGATTTCTTTAGCAGGGCCTTTGTGCTGGAACGGGCCTTTCCCTGTTGTTTCTTGCCCCAGGAGTTATGTAAGGTTGGTTGAGAGAAAAGGCTTGACATTCACAACAGTTGTCTGGACACTGGACAGCCTCTCCTCTACCAGGCAGCAACAGTATTAGACATAAAACCCCAACTGCATGCCGTCTGGTTGCTATTTTCATCACTTGCGGGTTGGCCCGAATCAAAGATTTTGTGTTGTTCTATGTTCTGCCTCAGCAAGATACCCCTAGTGATGAAAGGCCGTCTGATTGGTGAAACTGTGTTCATTTTGGCCTTACATTTTTTCTAGAGTTTTCCCTCTTCTCCAAGTCTGGAAAAGGCCTCTTGGGGGGAGATTAGTAGTTGTGTGAAGGCCCCGGCTGATTTCAGTGGGTTGTAGTGGAATGAGGTGGGGGTGGGTTACGGTTTTCCAAGGCCAGGGCCTGGAACTGGTCCTTGCTTGTGCAGAAAGAGGGGGTTGATTTGGGCAACTTGTAGAATACTTGGGAGTGTGATGGAATTCTGTCAAAGTCTTAGTGTGCTATGCAGGGTGGGAGGCAGAAGAAGAAGAAGAAGTAGAAGAAAAATGCATTGTCTTGAGGGAGTTATAATGTACAGAGAGAGGAGGGTGTGAAGGGAAAGTAAAGAAAAGGGAATGGAAAGAGAATTCCTGCCCGTCATGTTTCATTTTCAAGTGATGAGAGCTGTGTTTTAGACAAAATGAGTGGGCTGTGTTGCCTCTTGCTGTTGGATAAATTCTTTAAAGAAATTCTCAAGAAAGACAGCCCAATAGGACATTATACAAAAGCATGAACAAACACAGGGAACCAAAGGAGGCTTACATGTGCTTAGACAGAGACAGGGAGATGGATTATGTGCTGGATAACTGTGTTTGTCAAGCTGAGTTTAATTTTTCACCCACTATCCAGATCCCTTTTGTCTTTTCTATTTATTATTCTTTGTGTGTTTACAGAACACTTTTTTCTTTTCACCCACATGTCTGTTGCATTTTTTATGTCTTTGAAAATAATCTTTTCCACTGCAATTAGTTATTGTTCAAATGGGCAGTTTGCAACAGCTCTGGCAGCAGAGTGATCATGGTTATTGATTGGCATTGTCAGACCCTCACTGCATTATTCAGTTTCTTCTTCTCCTGTATTGGTTTGGTCAGTTGCTTGGCTGCTACATATGCTGCAGAATAAATGTTACTCGTGATGCCAAAGCTTAATTGCCTTGCAAATGATCAGCAGGAACAAAACCAAAGGGAACAACCTCACTTATAATACTCTCCTGTTATATGGATACTTAGAGGTAACATATAGTTTGTGCATGAAGTAAAATCTTTCCACTGAAAACCATTAACTTATTAAATACCACTCAGGAAAGGGAGCAAGAAAGTTGAAACCAGCAGTCTCATTGCTTAAATATTGTGCTGCCTGTCTCTTTCTACAGCTTGTGGTTGGATACCACATCCAGTCAGAGAAATGAATCTGTCTCCTCCTGAGTGCTCTGTTTGTCTCTGTGTGTGCTGGTTTGCTGAGCTGAATCACTTGATGCTGTCATGGAACCTCAGAGGTTACTCTTCTCAGCTGATATGCTGACAGACTGACATGTTTCTCACACCCAGACCAGTATCCTAACAGTTCATTAACTCATTGGCATTTGGCCTTTAAAACAAATTAAACCATGATGCCAAAACCAAGATGAAGGTTGTTCATATCATGGATTGAGATGAAATGTTTGGTTTACTTTGGCAGAGTTGAAACAAGAGCTCAACTGTTGCCGGTAACAAGACGAAGTCTCAAATATCGTCATGTTGCTGTTTGTTCCTGCTCAGGCTGCTGGGAAACAGCAGTGTTGTGAAAATATGACAGATTTTTTGCATGGTATTTAGTGCGTTGCGCAGGGTTTGCTAAGCTGCTTTTAAACTCTAAGTAATTAGACTACAAGATACTCACCATTGGAAAAAGTGCTGCAGTTTTGTAAAAGCACCAAGCTTTACTAAAGGCTACAAAGAAAAAGTGACGAAACTGCCAAAACCATCTGTTCATCAATGTGTACACACACACACACCCAGCCACATCTTCGCCCTAGCCCTCGCTCTCCTCGTCCTGCACCCCCACCTGCACAATAATTCCCCTCTTCTTCTCTACCAGAGCTCTAATGTCTCAACAGAACACAACAGATCAACAACTCGCACACCGTGTCAGCTTCATACGTGGGCTCTCAGCTAACGCTAATGACGTGATGCAGGGTTAGCCTCCAATGCACCCCACCCCACCGCTTTTTTGAATTATTATTTTTTTGTACTAGGTTGCTAATTAAAGTTGAGTTATTGGTTTAAACCTTTTCCTTTGTTTGTGACCATTTCAACCATGACCAAATGGAAATAAGTGTGCTGTAGTGACATTCTAAATATCAATGTCAGGTTATGGGTAACATCATGTTTTTGTTTCAGTGAGGCCTGTTGGACTTCCCAGCTTTAATAATATGATGTCTCATAGTCCAAGCAGCTGGTCTGGCAGGAAGATGTGATGTGTTAATTTTGGAGTGATGCTCATGTTTGATCCTGTTTTGAAAAGCCATGGATCTAAACTTGAGACTCTTATTATAGAACAGATGTGTTTCCTTTTCTTTAAAAGACAGACTGATGCTTGGATAGCTCTGCTTCAATAGAGTCATTCTGTGCTAGGAGTAAGAACTTTTTCTTGCATCAGTTTCTTTAAAAAAAACAACTTGTAGTGATCGTACACAAGATGCTTTATGTCATAAAAGTTTATTATAACTCAGTATATGTTGTCTGTTTTTGTCTTCACGTTTATTGCTACAATCTGTGACAGTGACCTTGGATTACATCACTCAGCGCGCTAAATGTGAACACCGTCAGTCCTCACATGCAGACTTAGTGATCCAGTTACTGTCATGGCCCTAACACAACCAGCATATAGCTTTACATGGCTGCATAACTTTGCATGTTGTATAACCTTTAAGAAAAAGTGTGTGAGTGAAAACATAACTAGACAGAGAGTTATAGTTTTAGGGCCATTGACAGCTCCAGCTGGCCGAGTGCTGAAAGAGGATGGAAAACTGTTACCCTGCAGATCCATAAAAAGTCTTAAAAGGTCCTAAATTATTATTTTTTACAAACTTCAAACTTTTTTTCCGTGAATTGTGTTACATGACGTGGGACAGAAACTTTAAATGTTGGAATTTTGTTTGAATATTTAAATTCCTACACAGAAGATCAAATAAATCCTGGCATGGTTACACTAAGGTTTTAAGTAATCCATTATTTGTCTGGGTTACTTCTCAACTATTGTATGTTGATCATTTCAGAAGCATTTGTTTCGTTTGAAAAGTTTAAGTAGAACAAGAGCTGTCTTCTTAACTTAGTTGATATCTTCCTCTTTTTGGGGGGCAATGTCACAACACAAGATGTTAGCTTCATCAGGCATTTCCAAATTGTCATGTTTTTACTCAGGGGACACATACCAATCATTAGAACATGTCTATTGTGGCAGATTTGGAGCTTAATTAGTTGGAGAAATCTCACAGTGCGTGACTGTGACCTTTCACACTCTTTTCACAGTCGTTCTCAGTGATTTGTGTCCACTGTGTCAGTTGAACCTTATGTGGCATGCTAACTGAGGGCGTCCAGCAAAATGAAGAGTAAGGTTATGCAGTTAGGGTGAAGAATTGTGACTGGTAGTGTTTTGTGTTGACACGGGTCAATGAAAGGAGACCAGCCTCCTTATGGGGCTCTGTGTGTTCTGGGGTCATGGCGTGGACATCAGTTTTTCCTCACGCCGGCCCCCGCTGCCTTCCACAGTCTCTGTGGTGTGTTTTGTGTTGGGCTGCAGGTCAGCACCGTCTGCTGTTTTAGGCCATCAGGTTGTTTTCTTTACCTGCTCTGTTCCTGACACACTCTCTCATACAGAAGGAGCCAGACATGGCAGCTCAATGCTTTGGGGCCCTCTACTCATCTACAAAAATGAGGCGACTGCTTTTCAATGTGGTTATTCCAGCAGCAGCGGTCAGGCACGCATGCACACACACAGACACACTCGCAGTTTAACTCGAGCATTAATATGTAAAGATATATGAGATTCCCAACCAGAGGGAGCCTTCTATTAGCCAATAGTGCCTTAGTAGACTTGTGCTGCTGCATGATGGCCGTAATGGATTTGTCACTTCAGTAACTGCTCCTTAATCGTCTTTAATCTGAAGAAATTTGTGTCCCAAGTGGTTCAATCAAGAACGAGACGATGCCAAATATTCCAAAAAGTGTGTTCAATCTAATTTTTTTTTTTAAAGATGACATACTTCATCTTCTTGCTAGGAGGAATGAGGAAATATTGTGGAGAATTTCAAATAACTACAAATCTAGAAGAAACTTTTAGTTAACTGTTGCACTTGATACCTTCAATAAAAAGTGTATTGTCTTGTTATAAAGGCAGCACAGAAGATGGAAGGGCTAACTAAAAGTGTTAGGAATGGTTAGCTTACATTTTTACACTAAAATATCTAAATTAATTAAAAATGTACTAAACCTTTGTTATATATTTTTTATTGTTGAGTACTTACATTACCTGAAATATTTCCAACAGTTAGCTAACCTAAGCCAGAGAAATCCGTAATTGTGGATGTTACGTCAAACATAAGTAACTGCATAAGTAAGCGGCAAATGCTCCTGAAAGCTGCCGTACTGTTGCTGTATGTGCTGCTGTGATATAAACATTATGTAAATTATACTTGGATACATAGGCTGATCTGTAAACTTTAAAGGTGCACTATGGAGTTTTGGTATAGAAATGTGAAAGTTGGAGAAATGTACAGATTCTGTGGTATATGTTCATAACTCTATACACAAACTGTCCTCAGAGGAAAATGTAGTCCCTGTAATACTATTAAGAGAAGTTATGGTGGGGGGCCACAAAAGTGAAGCCGTAACTCTCCTGGTAGCTTTTTAGTTCCAAGCAGTGTTCAGGGACCCTTTTTGTCCTTTGAATAAAGTTTCTGTATTTAGTTCAGAAAATATAGCATAACATTGTTTCACTTCTCCAACTTCCAAATTTCACTACCAAATCTACATAGTGCACCTTTAATCTCTTCCTCAGGTCGGTTTCGCCTGTTCGTATTAACTACGGTCAACTCGAAGGTCGTATTCATCGGGGATGAAATGAATACCGATGGCTCGTTTAGACTCTTTATAGAGAACAGAAACATCAGATAGAAGATTGACTTTATTTATTTAGTTTTTCTCAACACCTGTAACTGCCTTTGTCAGATGGAAGAAACAGACTTTTGAAAATGATGATGATTATTTTTATTTATTTTTCAGAGATAAGTTGAAGAGTAAAGCCTGTTGGATGAGATTTTTCTTTCGCAAACATGACTTACATTTATACAGAACAAGATCAGCAAATAGATCAAAGTGGTAATCTTGAATGTTCCTTTCAGTAGCTTTAAATTCAATGAACTGGAAGAAGCCTAAAGTGTTAAATGATAATGATTAAAATATTCAAATTAATTAGAAAAAATGAACCTTTAAAAGTACTGGATAATCATTTCAGAAATGTGTCAAAACAACAGCTTATAACTAAAGTCATACATACTGTTTAATAAAACAGTTTTGGCAAACATAAGGCAAATAGCCAAAGAATTAATAAAAAATAAAAAAGTCTAACAACAAATAATGGATATGATGAAAAGCTTCAATAGAAAATCCACATGAATGACCTTTCTACAAGAATTCTTTTATCCATTAAGGGGTATGGGTCTTCTTACAGGGCATTGCGTGCATTTCTTACAAAAGATGTTTGAAACCACAGTTTGGAAGGATGACAACATGTCATTTCTACTTCTCCAGCAGTCTTTACAGACTGGAAATGATGCAGGATATGTCGTGGTTTTGCTTTTATGTTAGCTAAACAACTTTAATCAGAGGGAAGAATTTTCCTTTTACCCAAACCCTAAACCCAAACTAACAGCAACCCCTTGAAGAAAATTCAGTTTGTTCATTATGACTTCATTTTGCAGCAATGTTCTCGCACCAAATACGAGAAAAAAAGTCAAACAAATATGTTTTCCCTTTTATTTGTCGTCACCTCTCACTACATAAACTGTAGATCGTGGATTCATATCATTCCTATGACAGCTGCTGTTTACTATCAGTGATTCATTATGCTTTTATTTACCCTCTCTATTTTGTTGCTGTGATAATATTATAATTCAGTGATGAGGAATTGAAACATAACTTCTCCTGACATTATGACATACCTTAGATTATTTTTGCTGTGGGTAATTAGAACTGTGATGTTATTTAACAGAGTTGTTATTTCTTGTATGTTTTAAAGAAAGAATGTGCAACATTTTACACATAAATACTGCAGAAATCAAGTATATCCTAGTAAATGTCTCTGAGTCATGACTGTCGACAATGAGTGAGAAGTGCGAGTCCCGCCTGCTGTGTTTACATCAGGTTTACGCGGACAGGACGGCCGACTCCTCCCCCTGCTTATTAAAGCTGTTTTAGTCAAGGACTAGAGAAAAGAAGAATAACAAACTCACTGCTTATTTGGATGTCGCGTAGGTGTTTTTAGATCACGGTCATTCCATGTCAATTTATATGCAATGTGAAGCTACGAGCTAACTAAAGTATGCCAACATTAGATCTCTAACACAACAATGCAGACTACAGTCAATTGCAGCTTGAGCAAAGGACAATCTTGTCCAACCCTTGCGTTAAACTCCTTCGTGCAAACACGAGGGGAGGGGGTTGGAGGTGTGTTTCTGGAGGAAAGCGGAGGCTTCAGTATGGCGGAGTTGTGGCCGAACAGCAGTTTGTTTTGCTAACATGCTGGTGCTCAAGAGCGACATCTACTGGATCAAATAGTTGCACATTCTTCCTCTAATGACTGTGAAAAGGTGTCACCCCAAACTTCCACCAGATACGTGTGCATTGCGTGTCCGCTCCGGTCCGTTACGGCTCTGTGCACCCTACTGCTGCAGCTCTACATCATTTTAATTGTAAGGGTCAAAGCTCATGAGGTCAACAGCTCTTCTTCAAACATAGAGCAACAGAAAATGAGAACTGGAGGAGGAGAGAAATTATAGCAAGCTGGACAGTAAATGTTTTTAGTAGCCTTCAGGTTGACAGGGATTAGGTTTTACCACAGCCCGCTTGTCTGCATAGATCCAACTCATTAAGTGTCTCTAACAGTCATAATGTGGGGTTAAACTTTTAGCCCTGATGCAGCTCTTTCACAAAACTCCTAATGTTTCTGTTGCTTGTAGTGACTCAAGTCCTCCATATTTGAGGTAAACACACCGCAGGCAACAAGATCTGTCTCCTTTTCGCTCTCTCATTCACATCCAATCTCTGAGGTCAAAACCCGCTCTATAAAGTCCTTCACATCTCTAGTGACATTTGGTCTACTCTTTAAAATGATTTCCCCATGGTGCATTTGAAGCAGCATGATGTGTTAAGATGACGGACGCCAGATGTTATATCCTGCAACCTTAGAGTGACCTGTAAAGTTCTCGTTCAGGGTTTGTCATTTCAAGCCAATCCATCTCTTCTACCACCTTATTTCTCTCTCCTCTGTTTAATGTTGGGCTGTAACTCATGAACCTATTCTATAAAGGTTTGATCTTTTTCTTTATGTATTTAAAATTCCAATCTCCATCCCAGCTTCCCAGAAGTATATAGTGCTGACAGCAAATGTCCTCTTTAGCTGACCAACAGTGAAATAATTATAAAGCACTTTATTCATTAAAAAAATTATAAAACAGAACAACTGCAAAAAACTCAGTGGTTTTAAATCAATGTGTCTGTGTTAAACTGTGTTTACTTTGGTATACATCGGACATGTCATGTCCAAGGATCACTGATATTACCATATGTGAACTCTTCTGCTGTTTAACTGTAGTTCTGTGGCCGCTGCACTGACCTTTCTGTACCCAACACTTCAACTCACAAATGTTTATATTTCTTACTCTTACATTTGAATACAAGAGTTTAGTAAAGATTTCTGTGTATAAAATAAATTGTAATTTTCATCCTAAGTTCTTTGAAAGCTGTTGTCTCTGTTCCAGTTGTTGAACTTTTAAATGTGTATTGTAAGGTACTGCCTGATGTCAAAGTTACACATTACCTGTTTGTTTTGGATCTAAGAGGGGCACTGTTGATCTGTCAGTCATGTCCACACTGAATGATCAACAACTTCATGGACTGCCACAACATTTTATGTAGATATTAATAGTAACAATTGATTTTGGAGGCCTTCTGACTTTTCCTTTGGAGTCACCATGAGGATGACATTTGTAATCTTGATGAGTAACTGTTTGATGGGTTTCCATGAAATTTGGTACACAGAGTAAGATGACGTGTATTAACTTATTTGACCCCTAACATGTTCACAACTACAATTTGACAAACTGAAAAATGCTGTTCAATAATAAGTAAATAATATCATATTTACAAGCTAAACTAAGACAGAGAACATGGAAAACATTATATGTAAAACATCGGGATTTTAGCAAGGTCATTGTGAGCGTTAGCATTAACTTATGTTTAGCCCAAAGAATCACGGTCCCTGCATACAGCCAATAACAATGACTAAAGCATCCTCAGGTTAAGTTTACATTGATGTTGACAGCGTATCCCTTACTCAGCCTCGACTTTAATGTGAAACTTAAAGGTCTCTGGTCGTCACATCATCACCTTAACAATGCTGTTTTAAATCTCTTTTATTATATAATTTTTTTTAAAACAATTATCGCTCACTGAATGTGAGCGATAAATGCAAGTGGTAATGTTTTTACTGTCACTGATACATTGAGGAGCTTTTGCCCTCAATTTTATAACCACATGGGGGTGTTGGATTAGTAAGGACTCTGCATCTGGACCCCACAAATTATGATGATCTCTTTATCCTGGGATTGGGCCAGAGGGAAGGACCGTGGTGCCATGGACCAAGGAAAGGAAAGAGAAAGGGTTTTTACGGGGGGGGGGAGATTCTTATAATGAATATTTTGGGAGCCTCAAGGGTCCAAAGACAAACTCCCTGTTGAGGCCCAAGGCTCAACATTAAGATCCAAGGTGCCATGAGAATTCAGTAAAGTACTGGTCCAAAGAAAGAAAGGCATTACAGAAATATAATCTGAACATCAAACAGTCTCTGAGGTACAGCTTAAAGCGGGGTTTTTTTTTTCTGCAAATCTAATATTAAAAGGTTTAAGTTTTCATGAGGTCCTTCACTTTTTAGGTTTCCATTCTTGATGGCAAGGTTATTGTAGCATCATTTCGCTTTGTTACATTAGAGCCTTACATAAACTTTGGGAGTGAGTAGGACAACTGCAAGGTGTTCTGTGAGGCCTTTTGAATATGTGAAAAGTTCTTCTGTTTGTGTTCTCCACTTTCCAGGGGGCTGTTCATCACTATTCATGACAGAGGCCACATTTCTTCCGTGCTCCAGAACTGGCCAGAAAAGGACATCAGGGTAAAGTCTACTCAATCAGTATTAAACACTTTTATGTTTTCCGAATTACAAAACAATTAGAAAAAGGGTATGACAGTAAAGTATTGCCACAGATTGACTGGTTTGGGTCTGTTTATCAAATTTAATTAAAAAAAAACAGAACATAAATAGGCTTGACCTTTAATGCACTTTGATTTAACAAACAGTATTTTTATGGGTGAGATGGTGTAGGACAGACTTTAAACAGTGTAGTTACTACTTTTTCTAATTGCTTTGACAAGTTTCATACTTCAGAGCAATTGTTTGCATTATGAAATATATAACCACAACATGATTGTTGCTTTGTTTTGGAAACCACATTGATTGGCTGCATTTAGTTTCAACCCTACAACATTTTTGCTGCTTTTATTTATACTTCTTTATGTTACACCATGCTAAATTAAAGCAGGTCACTGTACGTTATTATCAGAACATACAATGGTTTATATGATAATACATGTAACAAAAAGTGTTACAATGAAAACTGATACTTTTTCCCAAAATATACTTTAGAAGAAAAGAAGATAGGGTAGTATAAAGGGATATTTGTTTCTGCAGTAATTATTTTCCTGAAGAGGATTTTGCAAAACCAGCTCTTAATAATCCAGCTAGACTGCTGATTAAAAGCAATGCTGAACCGAACTTCAAAAACCTGAATATCCCTTTAAGCTACCTGAGACAGGACCAGTTTGTAAATTGAAGGTGTGGACATTGCTGTCTCATTGGGAAGCAGTACAGAAATGGTTTCCCATGTCAAGTTATAAGTCAAATGTTGTTACCTTCGTTAGATTCATATTTCTTTTCTTTTTTTTATGAATGTTTGTATTTGTAAGTGATGCAATGTCAGCCATCTAACAACAAACAATAATTAAAATAGTTAGTTCACTAAATTCAGTGATCTGTTTGGGAGGTGAAGGATTAGGATTTTGTTCGCTTGATTTGCTGTATTGGCCAATATCCCAAAAGCCCAAAATATTCTTTTAATCTTCTGAATAGAGCAACTATGTGCAAGTCATAATCTGATCATATGTAGGATGACGAAACCAGTAGGCATTCCTGGCATGTCAAATTTACCTGCAGCCCCAGACACCTGTTCAAAGCTGTCAACAGCAGGGCATTTACCTGGGTGCTGACACGCTGCTTCTTATTGTCGGGGTGGTCTTATCATAAACTCACCTAATATGGCCTACTTTTAACATTTCCATAGAGCAACAGGAGCCAAGGTAGTCATCCACTGATCAGCCTTGGCAGCCTCTCTGTCACATATTAAGAGGTGATAGATGTGGGGGTAAAAGGTGTTAATGGTATGGGAAAACTTAAGACAGCCTATAAACTGTCAGATTGTGAGAAGAACAAGGCTGTAAAAACGGAATGCCAAAGTTATCTGCGTCACATCGATGGTGGAAAAAGAAAAACACTTAGAATTAGGAACATTTCAAATTAAACACTTCTGCTGTTAATATGCTCTGGAATCACCCCAGAGGCTATATCCATTGCTAAATGAATTTAGGCTCTAGTGAATGGAAAGGCAGGAGGGTGTAGGAGGACCTGGCCAACCCTGAAGAACAACACATGTTCCTGGGTAGCAGCAGGATTTGTTTTGGTAAAGACAATTTTAGTTATTGAGACTTAAATGCAGAACTTCTGTGTTATACAACACATGGCATATGCCATTATGTAGTGGCATCAATAACACATTTATATTGATGAGGTGGTTGTTGTGGCCTATATAGTTTTTGCTAACATGCGTATTGATTGACAGGCAGTCTGTGTGACGGACGGAGAGAGGATCCTGGGACTGGGAGACCTGGGCTGCTATGGTATGGGTATCCCAGTGGGCAAGCTGGCCCTGTACACAGCCTGTGGAGGCATGCCACCACAGCAGTGCCTTCCTGTCATGCTGGATGTGGGAACAGACAATGAGGTAAGAACAGAGGTCTGAATATAAGTGACGGACTATTTACAGTTCTATATGCAATCTGTTATATAATTTTATTTTGAAATTAGGCCGACATCCACCGTAGGGAGAGAGTGAAATGTATTTATGAACCCTACTTAAAGGCAGAATACGTAGGATTTCAAAGTTGAGGTTCATAAACACAGCTTTAAAAGTTGGCCCTTACCAGACGTGTAGCTTCATCTTGAATGATTAAATCCTTATGTTTTTTTATTTTCATACAATGTCCCCAAAATAAGAAAATAATGGGAGAGGGCAGGGTTTCTGCAGATACAGACAACAACAAAACATCTGTTGGGTGTTAAGATGATTAAGAGGGATTTCTTTTTATATGTGTTTTTTATTAAAAATGTACCAGTGCAGCTCATGTAAAAAGTACAGTATAGAGTGGGATTTTTCCCATATATATATTTTTCGATTGATGTTTTTGCCTCTACTAATGTAGAGGATCTGAAGTGTGGAATCATTCACTGGTTTGTAAGTCAACAATATAACACAGCCTACTAACATGTTAGTACAGATGTTAAGGACACATTTTTTCCTTTTGCTTTTCCTTTCCAAACTGAATGTGTGTAACAACCGTTCTCCATGGGGTGATAGGGACACGATAGCTTCAAGTACAAATGGTCAAGAGTGTCTGTTTTTTCTGTACTGCCTCAGACCCTTCAACTCAAAATATTACTCCTAAAAATGACATGCCAGGCATTTGTGATACAGTTTTCCAGAAGTGGAATACTGCTTATCTACTGTGGCCAGGTAGGACACAGAATTCAGCCAAGAAAAAGAAAAAACATCTCACACTTCACATGCAGGAAACTCCCTCTCTACATAAGTGAAGTAAGCAGCTCCATTGATAAATGCCAGCTGGGAAAGCACCTCTCCCCTCAGCCAGGCACAGAGAGTGGCGGCAGCCAACCAAGCTTCAGTTACCCACCTATGATCCCTGTTCTCATCTCTAGGGGTTGTTCCAAACTGTGGGCAGGGCAGCACGTGTTTCTGTAGCCCAAAACAAACTAAGAATAGTCTGTGTGCTCTTCTATATATACACAACTTTCTTACCCCAGGGCAGGGCAGCTTCAGATGCCTGTGTGCCTGACACAGCTGAGCTTAGCCTGGCAGACGCTGTCCTTCCTTCTCCAAGACAGTCTTCGCATGACTCAGTCCTGGAGTTCAGTTTCAACCTGAGCAAATGTCTCAAGAGGCCTGAGGATGAGAAATGTTGCTGATGACTGATGAGTTTGCAAATAAAATTAAGGAAGAAACCTTAGAAGCAGAAAGAATATGGAAGAGTTGTTGGATTGTGCAGATGTAGAATATTAGAATGTCACTGATGGCCTGAGGTCTCTCTATAAGAGCCCTTACCCAATAAACACTTACTCAAAGTTCTCCAGGTCACAAATCATATGCATTATAACAATAGGAGCACCGCAGTCTTCCCAGAAAGCCCATAAAAGATATTAAATTGCAACATTAGACCTCTTTTCCATTGGAAATGGATTAAGAAAGCAAAGTAGTCTCTCATTCTGCCAAGTCCATCACCTCAGCTCTATGTCTTTATAAGCCTAAAGTATGCAGCTCTACCTTTTGACCTCCTCCTTTACTGGCATCTCTATGAATTCGAGGTTTCCACATTACCTGCCACTCAGTTAGTTATATCCTGGTTCAGGCTGCTAATGCTATCTACAGATGAAATTCTCTGTTTACTGCAGCAGCTTTAGACATGAATGGACATCAACACCTAGACTTTAGGAAGATGTCTCTTAGTATAGTATTTATTAAAGCCTCAGTCTGCCTTATACCGGATGCCAAATTAGAAATATTTCAGCACATTAAGTTTTCTTGTCAGGTTAGATAAGATGATTGCCTTTATGTTAACTGCCGAGCTGGGTTTTGTCCAAAGTTTAAAACGATGGCACCTTTTTATCTCTATGATTACCACATTGTAAACTGTTTGTACAGTTCATGCACAAACGAGTGGTTTTGTAGGAAGTTAACTTTAGAGGTGCTGGTAAACATCATGTTTATGTTTAAAGAGATTCAGGCTTGTTGTTTCCAGTTGTTTTGCTGATTCCAATAATTTGCTGAGCTTGGTTAATTACCTCATGGCTCTGGCGCTGTGTTTAATGCATAGTTATGTGAAATTCAGGGCTGTATAGAAAAATTGTGAATACTTTGTTTAGCACATCTAATGCTTTAAGTCAGGTATTTAGCCCTCATTAAAAATGATTGTGACTCCAATTGACTCCAAAATTGTCTGTAAATATTTTGACTTTTCTTAGAGCTTGCTGACATTATTTTTGTGTGTTTTCATGCCTACCTACGTATTTGTAAAATAAAGACGTTTTGACATGTGGGTTGGGAGTTACCAGGAGTTTTGCTGAATAAACAAAGTGATAGAAAGCACCTTTGCTGTTCTTTAAAAAAAAAAAAAACATTTGATGAGTTCATAATAACCTATCTATTACAATGAAGCTGACACCTTCATTCAAGTCTTTGGAAGAAAGACATGAACTTCTTTCTCATGATGTTCAACAACTTATGAGGAGTAGTAGATACAGCTTTTACCACTGGTCCTATTAGAAACCAACATTACTAACATGTGCAGGGCCAAACTAAACTCATGCAAATTCACTGTTGAATGTGCATTACAGAATGTAATGATGATGCCTGTGCAACTTTAAACAAAAGAAGCTATAGCTAGCTAGATTTTACTGTAGCCGCTGGCTTTGGCAGACTTTACATTTCTTTTGTTTTTTATTTTACAGGGATGACAGGGTAAATGAGATGTAATGGGATAAATGGGCCGTGTGTGTGTGTGTGTGTGTGTGTGTGTGTGTGTGTGTGTGTGTGTGTGTGTGTGTGTGTGTGTGTGTGTGTGTGTGTGTGTGAGTGTGTGTGTGTGTGCGTGTGCGTGTGCGTGTGTGTGTGTGTGCGTTTTACGTGTAGATCTAGGAGTCCATGAGATAATGGTAGCTTAAGCTAATTATTAAAATGACTGTTATTATGGGATTATATTTGTCCTTGAGTGGATTGGGGGGGTTGCAGAGAAATAAGCAGGCACACATCCAAACAGTGGAGACCCCTGACAAGTATGACTGTATTTTCTAAGTAAATAGTTTGTTCACAACTTGAAGGAGCAATATGTAACCCTGACATGTAGTGTTTAAAATGTGTACTGCAGTCCAAATTCCAAACATTGAAGAGAGTTGTTTTCCCCTGCCCCCTCCTCCCTAAAGCCGATTCCCAGGGGGGTTGCCATGTCGTAGATACGGAAACCTTGCGTGTTTAGCTTATTCTGCATCGGTCTAGATAACCTCTCTCCATTTTTATAAAAGAATCTCCAGTATTTATCCTAGTCTTATCAAGTTTCTGGTCGTGGAGTCTATTAGAAAAATAACAGGCTTTTTAGGTCGGGTAAAATCAGTCATATCTGTACCAATTCGCTTGCACACTTCCATTGCCTGTTGGTTTGCAGTTTGCCTGGCAAACCGAGGGACGTCCAAAATGGCTGTGTGGGTGTGCCTTAAAACCGCCTCCCTTCACTGGTCAAAACAAAAACAAACCATCACGCAGTGGATTCGAAACTAAAAGAGGGGGACATACTGGCTGCTACGTTGTTGTCAGAGAAGCCAGCACTTTAACATAGCATGTTTCCTTAATGTCTGATGATATAGTAAGGTCACTTTATGATTTCATTCAGTAAAAATCTAACATATTGGTCCTTTAATTTACACACAAATATGAGTCTTTTATTTACCCCTTTATTTCCCACATTGTCATGCAAAAGCTTGGGTGGGTCTCCAAAAAAATCCCCTCTCATTCTAATACACTCCTATCCATCTATATTGAAGATCTTGTTTCCGTCTCTATCTCATCTTTAGTTCCCCATTCCAATAGTGGCGTTCTTAAAGGGTCAGCCCTGTATCTGCAGTTATCCTATACGCTGCTCTTCTGCTAGGGCATAATAAACATGAGGCTCAGAACCACTGCTATGCTGATGACATCCAGTTGTATGTCCTGTCCTCAGCTTATAAGTCTAAACCAATTTAGACATTTTTGTTTTATATTAGCTCATGACATCAAGATCACATAATTAGAATTCCAGCTTTCCTCCATTCGCCCTGTTGCTTTGTTGACCTTTAAAGCTTGACATGACCAGGTCCCGAACTTAATTTACAAAGCTAACCCCTGTGCACTCTTTTAAGTAGACTGATAGTGGCTTTTGGTCTTTACCAGCGCCTGACCTGTGACCAAGGGCTATCAGGAGCTAACAACTCTGAAACAACTTAAATGCTTAGATAAGTTTTGTCTCATCCACAAACTTTCTTTAAGAATGTGAATTGGCATGTTCCCTTAATGCCAAACTATTCCTTTAATGTGTTATCAGATCATGGGCGCCTCAGGACCTGTGAGATGTCTGTTGGGCTGCTACATAGTTGTTATTTTTTCTGCAGAAGCATTGGGTAAAAGTGTGTAATCCTCTGTGACAACCAGCAACAATAAACGCTCATTACTTGCACATCTCTTATCTCTTTGACTTTTACGTACCTGAAAGGAAACCGCCACAGAGACTCACCCAGCATTAAGGGAAACACATATTTTTCACCCTGTTATCTACTTGGACTCTATCTGTCTGTCTTTCCCTAGGCTGGAAGTCACCTGAAATAACCTCAACTCACACACTTGTGCTGAAGTGAGAGTCAATGATGTCATACTGGACAATACACTGTTTGTGTCTGTGTGCTATGTGTAGTGTGTGTAGTGTGTGAGCTTCTTAAGTCCAGTGTCTACTATCCTGTACCTCATCAGCTAGTCATGATTTCTGGTCTCTTTAAGCTTTTTTTCATCAGAATTATTATTAATACTGAAGTCATATTGTAAAACTTCAACGCTGAATGTAAAACTATTACTCCACTACAAAAACACAAAAATAAAATGTATTTCATTTTATTTTATAAATGACCCGCTTTGAAACAGTTTCAAGAGTGTAAATGGAGCTTCTGTGTCTCTAGCAAGCATGAACTGTTAAGCCTCACACGGGGACTAATCCTTTCTGAAAGAAAAGGGGCTGAACAACACAAAGGACAGCTTAGCCAATCAACAGAAGATAATCTTCAACAGAAAGACAGATCATGTCAACAGTCCAGCCCAGTGTCAACAAGGTCAGAATAAGCACCTGTAATGTAACTCCGATCTATTTCATTTTTAAAGATGGATTTTTTTTTACAGCGTGTAATTCAATAATTCAAGTAATGTTCCATAATACTCTGTAACTATAGAAGTATAAGTTGCAGAGGTGAATAACTCTCACAAAGCGTATTTTTTCCCATTGCATGCTCTTGCATCATCTTTTGAAATGACCACCAAAGGCGCTCTCTGATATCAGTCCATCACATGAAAATGCTTGTTATGGTTACAGTTGAACTGGGCCAACTCTAGCCTATTACTGCCCATTAAAAGCCTGCCAGGAAATGAGTTGTCAACTTCAAATAAATAAAGCTTTAAATAAACCTTTTGAGCTGTTCTTGGACATGCCAGCTATTGACCCTGCCATGGAGAGGTGGCTACTGCCCTCTCCAAGCCGCGCTCATCTAAGTGGCACCCTCAAATTATCCATCACAAGTAAAGGTCGCCTGTCCCAATGAGACATGACAAGACGAATACAGATACAGTCCTCCACCCTTTTGGATCAACATTTCCTAGAAGTCAGAGTTAACCGAAGCAGCACATTTAAATTATGAGTCTATCTTCTAACATCTGTGTAGGTATGAATCTACAGCTTGTTTTATGTTGAAACACAGCCACGTTGTGTCAAGTAGGTTCAGCGTGTCAAAAATCTGATGAAATATGGGCCCCAAAGATTACCCCAAAGCAAAATCTGTTAGCGATCTATCACTGCTAGGTGGCTGTTACTTCCACCTTATTCATCACAGCTTCACTCTCTCTTTCATGATCTGTCTGTCTTCTTGTCACACACATGGCTTCCCATCAGCCTCTGTTCTTCATTTTCTCACTTCCCTGCTGAATCCCTCCCTTTCTTCAAAATACCACGGTGCAAAGGTGGAGGTTCACTGGGGCTGCTCTTTCATCTCCTTCATGCTGTTAGTGAGCCTTTAAAGGACTGAACCAGGGAGGTAATCTAAAAGTAAAAAATGAAGCCCCAGCTTGGTTTTATTTAGCTGCTATGGTCACATATTTACATTCTTTATCCTCCTTTAGGAACTCATTGCATTACACTCAAAGCGCTGTTGATCATAACCTCTGCTTCAGAGTGCATGGCAGACACTTGGCCTTTTTATTCCCATGGTCACTTGCTCTCTAGTCTAGACCTCACAAGATTTCAGGGATATTGTAGTTATTTGCATTACTTGGATAATCTTAGGCACATAATGGCAGAAATTCTGTAAGTCTTGATGGCTTTATAATAAGTTTTAAATTGAGCCTGAAAAGTATTTTAGGGATTCTCAGAGAAAGACAGCTTTTATTACATATTTATGGTTTGATATTACCAAAAGTATAAAAACTGAGATTCGCCCCAAAACTTTGTGGAAGTGATGGACATTACAATGAAAATGATAGTTGCTACATCATCTGCAGACTGTGTGAATCACACACATGGTTTGAGTTATAGTAGGTCTAAGGTCTATAGAAACACAGGTGTGTGTATGTGTGAGAATTTGCTCATGGGCTGTATATATCTCTCCTCTCTCTTTAATTTTCACATTCAGCAGTCTGGACATAAATCATGCACAAAAACATCTCAGTCTGCACATTCCCTGAGTACCTATGAGCAGAGAAGACATACAACATTTGCACATGTTCATTTTTATTTGTAATTTATTATTTTACTTTTTCCTATTGAATGTATTATTCACCTGACAAATGCATAAAGGGAAAGTAACTCCTCACATTTAAGTAAAAGTGTTTATTGTTTCTAATTTACTTGCAGAAAATTACAGACTCTCTGAAACTAAGGTTAGAAAAGGGAACTCCAACAATTGTATTTGTTAGCATATCAAAAACCTTATAGGGTACCTACTGTGGCTACAGTGTGAAGTCTGATAAATGCCATCAAAGGATGACACTTGAATGGTAAGGTCTGATAACTACTGTTCAAGTCTGAACATTTAAAAATATACTTATGGGGTGGTAGAGTAAGAAAGAAGTGAGATCAACAGACTTCTCTGTCCTGTTCATCATCTATTCTTGAGGCTATCAGCTTGAGCCAACTTGCATTTTGGGTAATTCACAGCACCATGTTTTCAAGAAATGAGAAGAATGTATGGAAAAAGATTATATAACTGGTTCCCCTACTAAAATATTTGCATATTCTGTAAAACAATGTTATCAGCCTGCAATGCCAAATAGGTGGACTACTCTTATACACAATGTCTCTTTTGTTGAATGCCCAGTTTCTGCTGGGAACTTCCTTTTTGCAGCTGGAGAGACAAACATTTTGGGGGAACATTAACATTAAGCATTAGCGTGTCAACTCCTTTCTTCCTTGCTTCTCCTGCAGTCCTTGTATTGGGTACGTTTTGTCTATTCTCATGAGCCTGGTTTCTTTCTCTGTGTGTTTTTGCAGGCGCTTCTGAAGGACCCTCTGTACATTGGACTGAGACATAAGCGAGTGCGAGGCCAGGCCTATGATGACCTGCTGGATGAATTTATGAAGGCTGTGTCGGACAGGTAAACTCATACTGCACTGACTCTCAATTTCATTTCATCATCTTTTTCCAACTCCTTTTATGATGTCTGCAATTGTCATCTCAACATGGATATCAAAAGATGCTGTTAGAAGAAATATGTTAATCCGTTTAGCAAACTCAGTGCACTCAGTATGATGGAGCCAAATTATGTGGGTTTCTGATGTCTGGGACTTGAGTCACAGATGAGTCAGTGTACTTCCTTAAAGTTTTGGTTGTTAAAAATGTCAATCAGAAGCTTACTGAGAAGTGGTCAGAGAGGCTTGGTTACCGTAGGTGCTATTGATTTAAGATAAGATAAGATAAGATAAGATATTACTTTATTGATCCCCAGAGGGGAAATTCAGGCGTTGCAGCAACAGAGAAGAAGGTAATACAGAAATCAAAAGTCAAAAGTCAAAAACAGAATAGGTAAGATAAATACAAATAAAAAAGCAATTGGGGGTATATACAGAAGAATGTAAATAGTGAGGTGGACTATACAGGGCAGTTAAGAAATGATGTGCAGTGAATGGCAGCTTAAAGTGACCAGTGATGATTTAAAGTGACTTGAGTGTTCAGAAGCAAGCGAGTTATGTAAACAGCAGTATGATATGACAGTGTGACAACAGTGCAGTTATAAAAGTATGATCTCACAGAGTATAATATAATATAGTGCAATAAGGTACAATATTCAGTTGTGAATTACAGTGTAATGTATAGAATATAAATATAATATGATAGACAGTATATATCGATTGTAAATAATATTACTAACGTGTGATGGGTTTGGTGTTCGCGTTAAAACAGACTAGGTCCCCCTGCTGTTGTACAGCCTGATGGCTGTGGGAACAAAGGAGCGCCTGAAGCGTTCAGTTTTGCACCTAGGGGGGATGAGGCGTTGGCTAAAGGAGCTGCTCATCTGCCACAGCTCGTCGTGAAGAGGGTGAGAGGAGTTATCCAGGATGGATATGATTTTGTCTTTCATCCTCCTCTCAGCCACTGTGTCCAAGCTGTCCAGTACTAGGCCAACAACAGAGCGGGACCTCTTTACCAGCTTGTTTATCCTGCTTGCCTCACCAGTCTTAATGCCACCCCACCAGCACACCACAGCAAAGAAGAGTGTGCTGGCCACCACAGACTAGTAGAAGGTCTTGAGGAGTCTGTTGCAGAGTCTGTTGCAGACACTGAACGATCTGAGTCTCCTCAGGAAGAACAGCCTGCTCTGTCCTTTCCTGAAGGACCAAGTGTCTCATTGTGTGGTCCAAATCTATGGAATATAATCAGCCATTTCTTCCCCAAAGACACAGGACGCATCAGTCAAACTTGTGATGTCATGTTTACATGTTAATCCTGTTTTTAATTCAGCTAAGGCTCACACTGAGGGCTTAGCTTTGGGTTTGTTTGAATTTGAGGCACAGCAGGGTAAGGAGATGTTTAGTATTTAAAATTGTCACTCATTTGGTGTTCATACACTGATCTTTGCCATCCTCTCTGAGCTGAACCGGTTTGTGT
The DNA here is from genome assembly GCA_020745685.1 of Tautogolabrus adspersus. Classification (NCBI taxonomy): domain Eukaryota; kingdom Metazoa; phylum Chordata; class Actinopteri; order Labriformes; family Labridae; genus Tautogolabrus; species Tautogolabrus adspersus. The sequence goes on from CM036542.1 coordinate 23,195,150, forward strand.
CATGCTGCGCCCCTTTGGGGCTTGTACTGCATTTGTTTATTGCAGTCCTGTCATTGATGAGACTTTGTATACCTTATTCTTGCATGCATGGCGACAATTCTTTGAATCTGTTTCCCTGTGAGCCACGGAGCCATCACAGCTCCACACATATGGGCCTGGTTAAGGTTATTTCTAACCCAGAGAGACTAGAGTCCAGAGGGAGCCTGGGTCTGGGCCCCCTCCAGCTGGCAGCATGCAGGAAGCCATGACTCTAATAACCGGGTGGCTTCTCAACTACAGGGAACAGCAAAGCTTTTACCCCAACGGAGCCAGATCAGCGGAAAATGAGTAATTATGGGCTCAGAGATTGAATGAATGATTACAGCTCTGCAGTCTCTCAAGTGATATCCATGCTTAGTTTTCAAAGTAACTAACATATGCTAAAATGTTTCTGATAGACTTATCATCAATAGGCAGAAGTCTGGGGTGATTATCTCACCATTTAATAAATGTACAGTTTGCATCCATAATCATCCTCCTTTAAACTGAATATTTAATGTCAGACCAGCCGTCCAATTCTCCGCAACTCCCCCTATTGAATAATCTGCAAGGAAAAACTTCCTTTTCACAGACAGAAACCCTGAGCAAGAACCATGCCCATGGTGAACAGCACTCTGTCATGACTGTGTAAGGTCAAGAAAGTGGGAGAGACAGAAAGAAAGAGACATGAATCCCTTAATGTCACCACTCTTTCTTGCACTCACAACATCTCAAAAGGAGAAAAGAAAGGTTTTAAAACTGAATCCCCTAAAAGTATATTCTAAGGTAGTCATATTTTATACCATTGGCTGGTTATCATTATTCTCAATGACATAGGAACAGTTTTTGTCAGGAATGAATTTGCATCTATAACTTGACATTACAGGCTCTAAAGTAAGCTAATGTTGTTGTTATCAGACCATCAAATGATCTTTATCAGAAATATTGACTGAAGATTGCAGAGCATCATATCAAAGCCAGATGAGCAGCAATTTATCCTCGACTAGTAAGGTAGAACAACACATATACCAAGGCATTAAAGTGGTGACAGGATAGTAATGTGATGGGAGAAGCAGGTAAAATACAGGTCCACGTTTGAAGGATGGCTGAAACTAGGACTTTCACCTATAACCAAACAGGGCTTGCGTCAGTTTTCCATTTAAACGGAAGCCTCCTTTTTGTATCCTAAATCTAAGAGTAGTTTTGATGCCTTAAACTAACAAAATATGTAGACCGTGTTTATTATTGTTAACATGACAACAAAAATGAGTTCACATTCCTCATGGTACTTGGACCAGCTAATGATAATACATGATTGTTTACCTTATGCTAAGTATTTGGCCCCTTCTGAGGCCTTCTAATGGCAGTGATAACAACTGATTTAGTGGCCTGATAACATCTGGATCGGTTGCTAGGTCCATGTTAATCTGAGATGCATGCAAAGACTCCAGGAATGCCTTCAACTATTCAAAACATTCGGCACTGAGAGAATAAGGAACAGAAAGACTGACCATAGGGTTGTTAAAATGAGCATCAGAGGAGAGGACAAAAAAGTGCAGAATGCGTCTTTGTTTTTAATGGCGGCTTGGGGATTTCAGAAATAATGTGTGCTGAGAGATGCTGGCTCTCTGGAGAATGAGAGGGGGATTTATTAAAGCTTCAGCTACGGAGCCCCGTAGGGATGGTGGTAACAGACAGCCTGTGTGTGTGTGTGTGTACACAAACACACATATGAGCACGCAGGTTCGACAGCTGTGTTTGCACAGAGCACCCTTGTCTGTGACCTTCTTTGCAGAGGTCCTCCTTGGCTCTGTATGAACGCAGACTAAAAAAGATCACTTCATACCTTCTCCTTTGCTTGTAGCCCCCCTTCAGTGTTGGAAGTACATATGACATCCACCTACTTCCTCTTAGCTGAGGATTCAGATTTCATCAAGACTCAGATGAAACCAGGTTGTGTTTCCTGAAGGAGCTGGGTCACTCGTTAAATCCTTCATCACATAGATTGGCCCAGACATAACACCTCACGTCTGATGGATTCACCACATGGGAAAGCGTCTGCTATTACATTTCTCAGACTTTTTTCACACTGTCAGACATTAATAACAATGTTGCATGCATTTTTTTCTCAATATATTGGACTGGTCTAGCTGACAGCTCCAAGAGACCCTCAAAGTATTACTCTCGTAAACAATGATGCTAGAAACTTTTCTTTCAATCCACTATTATTTTGGCAAGTCATTAATCACAAAGCTTCTTTGTGATTCTGGTGGCATGTGAAGTTGCAGGCCAGAAAACAAAAACAGTGAGCTAAAAAAAACTCTGCTAATCTGAGGGCATATGCAAAGTTTGGTGATAATTCTCTTTCTGTTTCACTTCTTTCTTTCTTTTCCATACCTTATTAATCCCTGAGGGAAATTCTGGTTAACACTCTGTTATTGAAAGGTAACATGCTTCGCACACACAGGCCCAAATTACACCAATGCACAAACAGGACCTGTGGGCATGCATTAGTGGAGAGATGTCAGAGTGGGGCTGCTACACACTGCTACACAGGGAGCACACCAGAGCGGTTCGGGGTCCGGTACCTTGCTCAAGAGAATTTTGGCAGTACTCTGGAAGTGCCCTGGCACCTCTCCAGCTACCAGACCAACTTCCATATTTTGGTCCGAACCGGGACTTGAACCGGCGACCCTCTGGTTCCCAACCCAAGTCCCTGCACAGCAGACTGAGCTACTGCCACCCCTGGCTACCATACAGGTAGCCATGTGATCAGTTGTTACTATTAGTTCTTACATCTTCAAAGTACGTGAATGAATGAAAAACGTGCACCTTTCAGGCAGTGAGGAGTCAAAGTAAGTACAGGTCAGGGAGGATGGTCAGGAGTTATTCAGTAAATGAGGCATGGTGTGTGAAAGTGATCTACTGTTCAAACTTTTCATCTATCAGTCCTGTTACAACAACCACAAGGCTTCACAAGGCACATTCTGTTTGAGTGTTTGGGAGAGCAATTAAGAAAGCAAGACTTCTGCACACTCTGGCAAATTTTGCAGTATTAAGAATGAAGAATTTTCAATGCATCTCTCTTGCATGGTAAAGCATTTGTTGGCAGGATTTTTCTGACCTCTTTTCTCATCATAGTGACTGACTAAGATGCTCTCACATCAACCCCCTTTTTGGTCTCATAACTCTTTGAAGGCATTGTGCTGTTGACAAAGCACTGCTCAAAGACACGGAAAGTGATCTCACTGTGAAATCCTGACAGTAGGGATAAACCGCCCCTTTATTTATTTTTCCATAACAACCTAGAGAAGAGGAACTTCGCAAGAGCTCACAGTGCTGAACTTTATTTGGACTTATAACCCAATATATGCTCCTAACCCAATTTAATGCAATTTCAAAGATTTTGTTACAAAATAATAATATTACTGAGTTTCAGGTTAAATACTATACCTATCATTTAACTAAGAATAACATTACTCCCAGGGCACAAATATTGTGTTTCAGACTCTAGAGACTCTCTTGTGGACAGAAGTGCTACACCTGGTGTAAAAAACGTATTCTCGCTAACTTAAAGCAAGTCAGTGAAAGATATAACTACTTAATAATACACTGCATATTTGTTTCTTTTTTTACACAGCTGTTTGCAGGATGCATAGTGATCTGATCATCTATTTGTTGTCATTATTTGTAACTTTAACAATCTAAAAATGACGATTTGAAATATGTCCGACAATGTTATTATCCCTTGTACGGTCTAAAGCTATCAGATTCTTTTGAAGTAACAGTTCTTTTGTTGATAAAGCTTCAGTTATTTACATACCCTGCTAATATTTTGTCTACAGACAAATACGCTAATAGCAAGATATTGGTCGGTATGGTAGCCAACCTCTATTTTATGAGCAATAAGTATTACAGAAATGTCAACACTGACCTCTTAGATGGACTGACGTTGTAACTTACATATTAAAAGGCATACTACACCGGCCTACCTGTCCTGAGGGGGAAATTCAGGATCAATTTTGAAAGCTTTCAAAGACTACAGTTGTCTTCATTTGTTCATGACCAACTGAGGACAACTGGTTTTTGCCTGTTGTATAACTGTCAATTAAAATGTGAATGTCTATATTTTCACCCAAAACTGTCCCATTGTCCTCCTTAGGCTGACTACACAACAGAAAAATGTTGCTGGGGAAAATATAAACGGTTAACATTAAGATCTACTTCCTATAAGTCATTTCCTCACAATCAAACTGTGAGCCACTTAAAAAATAAAAAATGTTTTACTCCAGCATTATTTCAAAACATCCATCCATAGAAAACAGTGATGTACTGTTAATTAAATAAACCTTATGTGGTGCTCGTTTTATGGAAAAGACTCCTCAATTCAAGGAAACGCCAGAGAAGCTGGGCGATGCATCTCTATATAATTTCAAATTGTGCTTTATGTGCACGCTGTTGGCTAGTGACAGGAATATAAGGTCATTTTAAAGGTGAAGAAGAAATCATTTTGCTGATGGTCTGATTTGCTTTGTGATTTATTTGGATGCATCCAATTTGCATCGGACCATTTCATTTCTACTGAGATAATACGTGTTTTAGAATCATTTTGCAGTCTACTCTTTAGTCTTTTATTTATAAAGACTATACTGATTATTCACGTGTACTACATAATGACACCATTATGCATTCCTTGGTTCTAAGTGTCACATTTTGATATGAATCAGTAATGTATATACCTTCTGCCCATCTGAAACAACCAATGGTAGCTGATCTGTAATTGAAGTTCCCAGTTCAAACATCTGTGTGTTGTAATTATGGTTCTTGTGTGAGAACAACCTCCCTCCCAATCCTTCAATCTTTCTGTGCTACTGCTCAGAGATGAATAGATTTCTCTCAGCACAGTCAGGAGTATGGGTCTGTGTTTTTTATCTTCTGGGTGTGTCCCAGCTTTCTTAGGTTTCTGCCTTGAGCCGTGATACAAAAGAAAATGCTGCTTTCTTTGTCAAGGGTATTTCTTATTGTGGAGAAGAGGCGCTTTTTCAAATTTCAGCATTCCATTCAAATGGTTGTCAAGGAAAAGACATCAGACTTTCAGGCAAAATAGGGACCATGAACACAAATGGCTTCCAAGACGAGCTTTGTTCTGGGCACATGCACACACACACACATACACACACAGTCAAAAACACTCCCCCCTATCTTTATTGGTTCAGGCCACCGAACCAAAAAGCTTTCTACATTGGGAAGATGTCCCTTTCTTTCAGCGATACCACAACCACAGTTTGTCACTCTGTAGTTTATGGTCAGTGGATGCCCATAAATATGCATGTGTTCACAGCTCAGTCATTCAAAGATCTGTGGCAGAAGTCCCTGATCTTTCTGTGCTGTAATTCTAACATAAAACAATGGATTCAATACCTAATATTTTTTCCAGACGCTTTAAAAAAACCTGTTCTTCTTTTTTTTCTGAGAATATTTGCAGGTTGTGAGTATGACTCACAACTTCTGCAGAGGACAACTCTCCCAAATCCACCTCTGGACTCGTGCATGAGCAGCTTGGGTCTGCATGAACTGGTTTGACCTCTCCAGTAGCGAGTTGCACCAAACCATACCAAAGCACGCTGCACACTGGCAGAGGGGTAAGGCCACATCTATCCTCGCCTGTCGCCTGACTCTGTCTACGTCTCCTAAAGCCCCAACACAATGAAAAGTTTATAGCTCCCTTCTTGGCCTCATTATTCATCCTCTTTACACAAGCATTCAGTGCTTTAGAACTGCTCTCTGCTTGATAGAAAACACATTTCTCTCTACCCAGTGCTACTGCTGTGTTGGCAGTAATTCAGCCAGCCTGTCAGTCTCTGTATTAGGAATCAGTGTCTTGCAGTGTGGCAGAGGGGAGGATAAACAGTGACAAAGCTTTGGTGCTCTCTCTTCAGGACGTTAAGGTTTATTACAGCTGAACCCCGGTAGCCTCTCATCCTGCATTTCTTTCTTGCCTTGCTTCCGCTCAGCTTCCTCCTCCTCCCACTGAAAATTAAAGCAGTTAAACAGCAACTGCAACAAGTGGCAAACAGCTTTAGGGAACAAAACAGTGCAAATGCTGTGTGAGGTATGAGGTGGGGTTTTATGAAAAGAATAAAACCTAGAAAAAAAACAGACCGTTGAAAGATGGAAAAGAGATGTCATCAAACAACCTCAACTTTGAAAATGATGAAGGACTTTAACATGCCGTTTTATTCAGATAACTGGCAGGGCTGCAGGTATTGGTGGAGGTGGGACGCATTGGCCTGTTTGCTTGGCCTGTCCCCATTTCCCTCCATCACTCACTTGTGGAAACGTGATCTCTCTTTCTGCTGTTTCAGACAACCTCTTCCTTTCCTCCCATTGTTTCAGCGAAAAAAAAGACTTAATAAAAGTTATACTGCTCATATATTTTTCAGACAGTGACATCTATTGAAAAGACAAAAGTGTAGTTTTCCCAACTGCTTCCATAATCTGTGCTTAAAGATGCTAGATGATGCAAAGATGCAAAAACATTGTTGTTGAAACTTTTGGCCCTTCATCTTACATTGAAATGAAGCCCTTATGAGATTTTTTCTTCTTCTCCTCCCAAGAGGGGAAGTTCACTCAGAGCTTTGCTGCCATAATAAGGGACAGCAGGTCCGTGAAGCTTTGGCTTTCCACTTATACCAAAAGGGAGATCATTTGGATGGCTTTTTGGGCTTTTGGGGGAAAACCAAAACCAGGAAAAATTGCAATAAATGTACACCCATCTAAAGGGATGGTAAATGGACTTGAGCTTGTATAGCGCTTTTCCAGTCTTCTGACTACTCAAAGCATTTTTACACCGCATGTCACACCTACCCATTCACACCCACTAACACACTGATGGCAGAGGTTTCTATGTAAAGTGACCATAAGTAACTAATCCCATTCATACACATTCATATGCCACTGACGAAGAAGCGGGAGCAATTCGGGGTGAAGTGTCTTGCTCAAGGATACATCGGACATGTTGCTGCAGGAGCTGGGGATCGAACCCCCAACGTTCCTGTTGAGAGATGACCGACTCTAACAGCTGAGCCACAGCCGCCCCTTGCCTACTGTAGTAATGGAAACCAGTGTTAATACTTTGGACAAGGAGACATTTTTATCTAATAACACTAAAGGTGTCAGTTTCAGGTTATATTTAAATAAAGGAAAGCCCCATTATAATTACAAAACCATTTCATAGACAACTCCCTTCTGTCTGGTGCAGCGAACAGGCTGCATCCAGGCACACTTTAAAATCTCCAGTAACACACAGTATTTTCACTTCATCTACATGTATCTGCCAGTAGCTTTTTTCTGTTATCCTTCACACCATCACCAGGTCAGTCTTTCCTTTCCCTACAGCTGAAAACCTGTCTCTCATCTTGGAGAGTAGCAGCAGTCGCTCTGCAAACATCCAGTAAATTCCTGAACTAAAGTTCCATCTGTTCAGAGGCCTGGGAACTCAGGATTCCTCTTTGTCGCTGCTAAATCTAATTTACAGACTCATAACTCTGGCCATAGGGCTTATTTTTGTTGCATGATGTTTTTGTAGGAGCTTATTGGAACAGGCTTCTGTGTTGCTTTATTGAATGTATGTGATAGGTGGTCTGTGCAGCATGTTGTAAAATTGAACAGTGATGGTTTTACTGGAGGCCTGGGTGGCCTTTGTGTTCTTTTCCTTCAAATATGGTGCTTTTGTGATTCTTGTCCCTTGTGGAGGTTTGACCTTTCTCACTGAAACTCATTGTGAGGTGATGTCGTGAAGTTTGGCGAAACAGGTGTCAGCTTGTCAAATGTCCAATAAAGAAGACATTACACACAGTTCTGCAGCTTTTAAATTCTCTTCAGACAAGACTTCTAAAAAAGATTAGTCCTCATTTATTGAAACATTTGCATATTTGTTTTATTAATTGGTTAAAAAGTGTGCACTGAAAAATCCAGCATCACCTCTTTCTTAATTTCTCACCCTCTCATGTTCAGTGTTGTGGGAGAGCGCCCCCCTCAGGACTGAAATATAGTCTTTAGAAACAGAGGTTTCTTAATCTGAATAAGTTAATGTATGCAAATGTGTGTGCAGAAGTGTACTAGTTGACCCCTCACTCTTGATAAAGGATACTTGACTCCCTCTATTCCTCTTAATCTGTCATTTTAAGTCGCCTTTTGGTTGAGACAGATTAAATAGTGCTTTTTCTGTTTCAGGTATGGAATGGACTGTCTGATTCAGTTTGAGGACTTTGCAAATGTTAATGCTTTCCGTCTGCTGAGCAAATACCGCAACAAGTACTGCACTTTCAACGATGACATCCAAGGTAAGTCGACAAAAACAGACACACACACACACTCACACTGACACTCACAGACACACCTCAAAATGGACATCTTTCAAACAATCTCACCCATCCATTTCCTACATCATCCATGTTAAAGATGTATATTTGTAATGTTGAGTCTTGTGTTTCTTTTTCTTTTTTTTTCAAGAGAGAACCATTTTTGCAGTGATACATCAGAATCAGAGAATAGGCTCAAACCTTAAAAGAGTTTGTCTTAACGTGATTTCACACTTCATTTTGGAGGCTGTTGAGTGTTCACACTACTAAAGTATATTTGGTTATTTAGTCAACTATATTTTTGGAAGTCAGTGTACAATCTGAACAACTCTTAATTTTTGCTGTGGTGTTAAAATATCAGTCTTGTCTTTTTCTGTGTTAAAGGGGTAACCCATTTATTTTATGAAGAATGTTAGTATAAGTATATAAAACCTGAAATGTTGCTGTTGTTGTATGATCCTTTGAAGGCACTGCAGCAGTAGCTGTAGCTGGACTCCTGGCTGCTCTCCGCATCACCAAGAGCAAAATGTGCGATCACACCATTGTTTTCCAAGGAGCAGGGGAGGTATGTTTAGCACGCTTACTATGTATGTTGGGCCACAAGAGTTCATCTGAATGTTAAATCGAAAGACTTTCTTATCTGAAAATCTGAAAAGAAATCTTGATCCCACTTTGATTTTAAGATGCTGACCATGTATTTGCTTCTGTCCAGGGTTTGTTTTTTTTACCTCTATGTCCCTTTATTTCCTTTTAGATTTTTTTCTCCATACTGACTTATAAGGAATTAGAGTTTAGATTTTAATATGAAATAGATGTTTTTATTTTAGCGGGTGATATTGGACCACATCCAGCACAAAACAAACATGTCTCCAAGTTATAAGTGTGAAATCTCATTTTGAGTTTAAACCATCTAAAAGTTCATCTGTGACACAGAGAATATTGAGTCAGACTTTCAACGGCAGTGGAATAGCCAGATTGCTGTTTGAGCAAGAAAAAAATGTTGCCCCAATTTTCAGGAATTGTATTACATTAATAATGTATAAGCCTTTTCTCTTAATCACTATTTAAGTGATTTTGTGTTTGAAACCCAAATTTCCAAAGCTCAGATTCAGATGTCACTAAGCAACTCCTCTCTCCCTCCTCTGTTACCCCTCCCTTTGTCTTGCTCTCAGGCAGCGATGGGGATTGCTGAGCTGATCAGCATGGCCATGGAGAAGGAGGGACTCCCTAAGGAAGAGTGTTTGAAAAAGATCTGGATGTTTGATTCCAAAGGCCTCATTGTCAAGGTATCTTAATGCTGTAAAGCACTAAACACAGGTGTAAATGCACTTGTCAAAAACTGAACAATCCTGTAGGAGGTCAGAAAAGTAAATCCTGAATATATAAAAACATGGGGGCTGATGTTATTACCACGTGAGAATCTTGAATGTTAGACCAGTTTGACATCAGAATTGTTCCCTAAGCAAGAAAAAAAACCTTTCCTGTAGTGTTAATTCATAAGACAGATGTCTTTCCTTGGAATAAGTGTAAAAGGCTCTCCAACATTAGCATCTGTCACACATCTGTTTTGTCCACATTATCCATGATATTGATCCCTTGTTTCTCCTCTTAACCCATTTTCATTGCCTCGTCGACTCTTCCTCCTCCTTTCATCCCAGCATATCGTTTCTCTCTCTTGTTTCCTTCTGGTTCATGATTTTTAAGTGTGTAAAGTTTACACAGATGGTTAAATGGTTCATGTCCTCCTCCTCATACGCCCTCTTTGAATTTCAGGGTCGAGACCACCTGACTCATGAGAAGGAGAGATTTGCTCATGAGCATCCACAGATGAAGAATCTGGAGGATGTAGTTCGGGAACTTAAACCTACAGCAATCATTGGTAAATCAACAAACATTTTATTTTTTATCACAAGAAATCCAGTCTGATAGTTTTCAAATATGTGTTAAACAGATTGTTAGACTGACTGATTTTAGAAGGATGACCCTGAAAAGAAGCGATCGTTGATAGAAAGGACAGATGGAACTTTTTCTGACATGAAAAACAATTCAAGGTCAAATGAGAGTCCTGATGATGAGCCTGTAGAAGACTACAAAGGCTGGGATACAAATGGGATCTATTGCACATTGATGGTTTTCTGTCTCAGGTGCGGCAGCTATTGCTGGAGCCTTCACTGAACAGATCATCAGGGCCATGGCTTCATTCAATGAACGCCCAATCATATTCGCCCTCAGCAACCCGACCAGCAAAGCAGAATGCACTGCTGAGCAGTGTTACACATTCACAGAGGTACTCACTCTGGACACTTGGCATTGAAGATATTCACCCAAACATAAAAGAGTTTATGACTTGCCTTGAATAAATCTGTTAATACTGCTACAAAGAAAAATATTTAAGAAAGGTTGCTATACCACATTTTGCTGCAGGGCCGGGGCATCTTTGCCAGTGGCAGCCCGTTTGACCCAGTCACCCTGCCTGATGGAAGAAAACTCTTCCCTGGTCAGGGTAACAACGCCTACATCTTCCCTGGTGTGGGCCTGGGTGTTACCGCCTGTGCCATCCGAAACATCTCAGAGGAAATCTTTCTCACTGCAGCAGAGGTAAGACTCCCACATCCACAGTTCATACACACACTTTTCAAATCTTTCTTATTATTAGATAAAATGGGAATTTGTACGATCAGTTGTAGTATCAAAAACTATGTCAACACTGATCCGCAGGATTCGTTTTTGCTAAAGCTTTATGTAATAAATATATTTTATAGCTGATGTTAGTGGTTCTATACTGTTAGGTAGTAAGACCTAACACATTGCTTCATATTTCACAAGCTCATCATGATTGAAATGATGAAAACCAGTTTCTAAATAAGTAGAATCAACAGTATTTCTCTCTGGAATTTAGCTGAGAAACATAAATGAGCACAAAAGAGAAAACCTGAAGTACAGTAGGTGAACATTTTTTACACTAAATGCACTTTGAAGTGATGACTAATTTAAGGACACGAATGCAATGTTGAATTAGTTATGCCTAAAGACTTGAGTATTTTAACATGTTGTCACAACTTCACTGCCTTTCCATAGCTCGTTCCAATGGCTGTGTGGGAGTATTTATTTATTTAAAATTAAAACTAGTACATCAGGTAAATACTGACTTTATAAAGGAGAAAGACATAACAACTTAAGACCTTTAAAACGTTTTCAAGGTAATGCCTTTCCAATTATTTTTCCGATTGCCATATTTTTGAGTTTGCCCAGTTATTCCCGCTATTTTCAACCTTAGTTTAAAAAAAAAACATGACTAGAGAAAGCTAAAACCACTAGTATCTGTCTCTTTATCTCTGCATATGTCAAAGCTAGCTAAGAGTAATCAGACTTCATGAATTAATCTAATCATTGTATTTCATTTCCTTTTCTCTGTGTTTTTTTTTTTTATCAGACTCTCGCTCACCTGGTGACAGAAAAGGACCTGGCAGAGGGAAGATTGTATCCTCCTCTCAGCTCTATCGGGGACGTTTCTCGCAAACTGGCCATCAAGGTGAGAGCAAGGGTTACACACCATAAAGATCACCTCACCATATCTCAATTCAGTCCAGCTGCTTTTGGGCTTGTGAAATATAAAATCACTCTAATTTTTTAAAACCTGTTTTTTACAGATCATTGAGTATGCATATGAGCACAACATGGCCTCACTTCACCCAGAGCCGTCCGACAAAGAAGCGTATGTGCACTCACTCACCTACAGCACTGACTACGACGAGTTTGTTGTGGACTCGTACCGCTGGCCAGAGGGCAGTATGACTGTGCAGACGTGCAAACTTTAAAGCACTGTACACAGAGACAGAACGAGCCCTGAAGGGAAAGGTGACTACTGAGATGCAACATCATCACAGGATATGATGTTAGTAGATGACAGAGGCTGTGTGTAGAATTTTGTCATGGATATATTACAGTGAAATAAATGGCAGCACATGTAGAGGTTGTGAACAGGATGTCTTCAATTCCCCTTCAGCAGTGAAAAAAAAGGATAAAGTTTATTTTTAAGAAATAGTGAAATTATAGAGAGAAATAAATGCACTGCTAGAGAAGCAGTTTGTAGAAATTGTGAAATACTGAACGAAAGGAACTATCAGAGTAAACGTACATTTAAGATCATATATAGTGGAGAAGTCCTTCACAGGCACTTACTTTATGACTGTGTCAGCTATACTCCAAAAACTCTTTTCCACATCGATTACTACAGTCAAACAAAAAAGAAAACAGGAAAAATGTCCTTAATTGGAGACATAAAAGTAACTTCATTTTTTTTTCCTGTAAAAGTTCAGAACAAGTGAGACACTCTTTAGTATCTCATGTAGATCTATCATTTATTCAAGACACTTTTCAATAAATGTCATACCTCATCACTTAGGGTTAGGGGTTTATTTTACTTTGAGAAAAGAAGGGCAAAAAGCTCAGCAGGTTCTTTCTGAAATACCTTTTCATGCTTCTCTGGCTCCCTTCAGAGGCAAACATGTGTCATCGCAATACACTTTGTAGCCTCTTACTCTGACTTTAATTATCCACTCTGTTTACAAATGTGTTCTTTTTCTTGGTTATATGATTTTTGTAAGCACATTTTAAGAGGAAACTAAATCTGTAATATTTGATCAGTATGCACTTTAATACAATATCAATCCCCATTATATCCATGGTCCAGTGTTTTTTTTAAACTAACAACTGCATTTATCAGCGTCTAAATTAACCAAAAACAGTCTTTCTGGGGCGCCAATAGTCTAGTGGTTATGAAGCTCGCCCAATATACGGAGGCTATAGTCCTCATAGCAGCGACTGTGGATTTGAATCCAACCTCGGCCCTTTGCTGCATGTCATCCCCCACTCTCTCTCTCTGTCCTATCTAATCAAGGCAAAAATCGCCCCCCAAAAAAACTTTACACACACAGAAATACACGGCACAAAAACTATACAGACAATAAAAGCAGCAGGTGAATCATAATGGTTTATGTTCTAACTGTGTATTCTTGTCCAGTGTCGTCTCATTTAAGCCGAGGATGATTTTACATTAATTAATCAATCAGTGGCCAGACAGTCAGTACCACAGGCCTTTTGTGGCCTGCTGCCCATCCCGCTCTGAAATCAATAAAGAAGCAGTCAGACCAGTCAGGACTCAGAGTTGAGTGTCTAGCCGCGGGCAGGATTGTGGGAGACAAACATTTGTTTTCCTCACTTTCTTTGCTTCACCCTCCCTGTTCATTCAGCTGCAGGCATCATGCACTCACAATGGTCAATAAGTCTCGATGTCAACACCATGTGGTTGCCAACTTTGAATGCCTTAAATGGTTCCTTACTACCCCGGCAAAAACAAGTTTTATGTCAAAGTATATATCTTAAAGAGACACTTTGATATCTACGTTACCAAACTTTTTTTTTTGTTTTAATAAAATCTTTGCCTTTTAATTCAGCCATGGTCATCCAGCACTCTAACATGATGATCAATAAGTCTCAATGTCAGCAGTCAGCACCATGTAGTTGTCAGCTGTCTAGACCATAAATGTTATAAATGTACTCCATCACATACTTCACAACTTCCTCATGATTGTGTGTATATATTAAAAAGATCATCAACCATTTTGGCTTTACAGAACACAATCAGAGAAAAAGAATAAAGAAAACAAATATACATGTCAGAGTGAACGTTGACCCTCCAGTCAGTGGCAGTGAGCTCAACCACAAATGCTAACTGATCTCTTAATTCATCTTGTACAGCGGTGATTGAATGGGTGAAATGTGATCTCAATCAAAAATGCTGCCTAGACCCAGCACCACTTCTACTACTTCATCACCAAATGTCCTTTATAAGTGATCTCTTTGTTTTCTCATATAACAGTTCACTCGGTGTGACAAGTGTGTCACAGTTCTGTTGCAGATGAGCTTTCAGTGTTTCCAATTGTTTTTATCACATTTTAATTACAATTAGCAGGAGCTAGACACTTTAACTTAACTATTTTCAATCATTAAAATCATTTTTAATAATTTTATCACAAAATACAATAAAGTTATTTTCAGTGTGCCATGAATTTGTGTTTTTCTATGTTTACCATGTAACCATTAATTTAAGATAAATATACGATATATTCAATACTTTTTTTAGCTTCCTTTTTTTTTATCATTAACAAGAACTTTTCGCTGCATGGGTTAACAGAATTCTCTACTGTTTTGCCAAACTCTCTGATTTTCAAAGTCCGCCTGCCCCCTGGGAAATCCCATATTAACCCCTGGGGTACAAATAAACGCTGCTTTGCTAACCTGATTATCTGTAAATCTGCTGTACATCACTGTCAGTATCTCCTCTCTCTGTTTTTGCCTCACTTCTCACCCTGCAGGGCTTTGTGACACCTTGCTGCTCACAGACATGCCAAGTGATTGGCAGCTGTAACCAGACATCATTTTGACCTTGTTTACAGTCTCACATTAAATGGCACCTTGCTGGGACCTTGTGGCCAGTGCCAATCAGTACAGCCCCTGAGGGAATGTCGCATTTTGTGAGTCTGTCTACCCATCGTCCTTTTCATCTAGCATAAGCCCCAGAATGCTCTCCCATTTGTCTGAACCACTGCCTGCTTTGTCAGTGAAATATTGTAATTCTTCAAAATGTCTGCCAATGGAGTCCTGAAAAACAGTTTGTTGTTGTTGTTGTTGTTGTTGTTTTGAAGAGTTGTAAATTCAGCAGCAGGACGACGTCATATTTTGATGCACACCAGACCTGAATGCAACCCTCTGCCTTCCAAGCCCACTTATCAGCCAGTTGCTGGGTTTTTTTTTACAAACCAAAACTGTAACACTGACAAAGCTACCATGGGCGGTCCCCAAAAGACCAGGATCAGCCTCCACTTGCAGTGGTCTCCTAGCCTCCCCCATGAGCAGGAGAACATGGCTCATTCTCATCCCTCGAGAATGTACTAAAGAGAACTTCCAAACCCTGCATGTTTAATCACAACAATTACAATAGAAAAAAATACAAGATTTTTGTCTTATAGGGGCTATATGTAACTTTCAAAAATACTGTGTTTGTAGCGATACCGCATGGCTGTCAGGCGAACTGCTTAACGGTCTAATGATTTATATATAGCTACAAGTTACATATATATGTAACTTTTTACATGGACAAACTCATCACACACTCCTGCTCTCAGGCAGTGCCTGCCAGGACTGTCGTTTGTAGGATGGAGATTGAGACAGACAGACTCCTTCACAGACTCTCACATGTGTCTGACCACTTACCTCCTCTGTACACATTATGCCGGTAAATATCCAGTGTTTCAGGGGCGATGTTGATGCTCGATTGTGTACGTACGAGCACGTATGACGAGCATGTGAGGGAGAGCGAGATGCAGGTTACCGGTGCAGTTCGCCTGACGGCCATGCGGTATCGCTACAAACGCAGTATTTTTGAAAGTTACATACTTAACTTTAATGCAGTTAAGTCAAAGTCATCTTTATTGTCCATTTTTGCCATACGTACTGCACATACAGAAGAAAAAAAACACGGTGCAAACTTTAAAAGTATTAAAGATATATATAGTATATATATATATATATATATATATATATATATATATATATATATATTTAAGGATAAAATAAAAATTTAATAAGTTTTCATTTAAATATCACATTTGTAATATTTAAGAACAGAAATAATCCAAAAAAGATTTGTAACCTATGTTTTAAACCTTGGCCCTGCCTGAACTCCACCATAAATATTAGCTTTAAAGCCACACCTTTTATAATGAAAGGACTCAGAGAGGACTACTGAGGAATCGATAGATAGTCTATTTAATAAGGAAAACCAAGCAGCAAGATGATTGGCTGAAGGAGATTATGGGGAAAAAAATAGTTATTTCTTCTGAAAGAATAAACACGTAATAAAAGAAGCAGGAAGAGAGCGAGATAGAAAAGGAGAGTGATGTGTGAATGATGTGAATTGAGATTTTTTTTTAAGAACCTCCATTTAGAAAAGCCTCTATTTTAAAATCAAAAATAAGAGTCACACTCCTTGGTATCTTTCTACTGTGAGATATCTTAAAAATGATTTGTAAATTGCCTCTGATATTAATCTCTGGCTCTCTGGTTCCCCCCAGAGGCCAACGTTTGTCATTGCCTAAAACTAAGCATGAATCGAAACAGAAATACTTTATGCAACCCCAGGGGGGAATTGGTTAAGCTTCATTTTCAGGTATTATGAACACATTTGGGTTTGTTCATTTCATTGTCACTTCTTTTCTGTTAGTACATTTTTACATGAAACCAGCTAACCCTATTAAGACTTTAGACACATTTATAAACAATTCATTTAATTCACCTTTATTATCATTTATGATCTATTATAAAATAAAACAATGCATCAATTGTGGTTTATTGAACTAAACCCTCAAACCAAGTATTTCTAAACTTTTACACACAAACATACCATGAGTTGTGTCTTTGTAAAAAACTACAATAAAAGCAGCAGGTGAATCATAATGGTTTATGTTCTAACTGTGTATTCTTGTCCAGTGTCGTCTCATTTAAGCCGAGGATGATTTTACATTAATTAATCAATCTGTGGCCAGACAGTCAGTACCACAGGCCTTTTGTGGCCTGCTGCCCATCCCGCTCTTAAATCAATAAAGAAGCAGTCAGACCAGTCAGGACTCAGAGTTGCGCGTCTCGCCGCAGGGATGATTTGTAGAGAACAACGTTTGTTTTTCTCACTTTCTGTGCTTCACCCTCCCTGTTCATTCAGCTGCAGGCATCATGCACTCTGACGTGACAATCAATAAGTCTCGATGTGGTTGCCAATTTTGAAGGCCTTAAATGGTTCCTCACTACCAAAACAAAACAACAAGTTTGATGTGACAACATAAATATCTTATAGAGACATACGTGGATTATTTGTTACCAAACTTCTTCTTTTTTTAACAAAATCTCATTTAGAGGAAATGGGGCAATCAAGCCCCTCTCTTCTTTATTTGTTACAATTTTTATTTCATAATAAAACAGCCTATACATAAATCACATACAAATATGCACATAACAGACAAATAAACATAAAAACCTGTAAAAACAATGTGAACTATTGACTATTTCTACAATTGCTCAGCTTTCATTTGCTGACTGTCTCTCTTCCTTTCTTTAATCTTTTAACTAAATTCTAAACGTTACCCTTTTGTTTTAGCTAACTGGGTTTATGGAATACCTTTAACTTTTAGTTTTTTTTAAAACCATTACTTCTAACTAATCGTTAGATGCTCATTACCAGGTGGATTTAAGAATGATCTTGTGGTTTCATAAATCACTGTCAAACATCGTTATACACAGCATATGGCATTCAGGTCTTAGATTGTAAGGACAGCTACAGTGACTAAGACTAAGTTGTCTAAGTTATTAAGCTACTCTACAATCGTTTCATGAACCCTGTGACACCTTGCAGTATTAATCCCTAAAGCAAAAGAACTCCTCTGAGAGTTGTTGTCATAACGATGCTGCCGTGCTAAAGCTGCTTTTAAGTTGAAATACTGTACAGGACTAAGTTATCCCTCCTCATCTTGCAGCTTTCTGTGACACCTTGCTGCTCACAGACAGTCCAGGTGATTGGCAGCTGTTACCAAACATCATTTTGACCTCGTTTACAGTCTCACATTAAATGGCACCTTGCTGAGACCTTGTGGCCAGTGTCAATCAGTACAGCCCCTGAGGGAATGTCGCCTAGCTGAGTCTGTGCACCCATCCTCCCTGTCGCCTGTCTGGCATGGAGCCCAAAAATGCTTTCCCATCTGCTCGACCACCACCGCACACTCCGCTTCTTCTGCTTGAATTCTTGTGTAACCACAGTTTAGGTCAATCAGCATCATAATTTCCTCTTAACCATTTTAAGTCATCTTGTATTCTACTTTCACAATTAATGATTTAATTCATTTGGATTATCAGTTTGAAGCACACTTAATCTTAATGTAATTCCTCACTTGAATCTGTTTAGTTGTAGTGGACACGCTGAAATGTTCAGGTCTGCAGACAAGATGAACCTCCTTTAAAAGACCAGCAGAGGGTGCTCTCACATATAGTTTGAGCTGGGGTCAGTAAAAGGCACTATATAGAACATTTGGGACCATAATGATGTGAATGCACACATTTATCTTTTGTCATCTGTAATAGAGCTTTTTCTTACTTTTTAAAATTGCTGCAACCTGTGCAGCTGAGCTACCATATAATGACATAAGATAACTATAAATCACTGCATTTATTTTGAATCTGACCAGCTACATCTGTATATACTGTACATATAGTTCAGGCGCCTGTATTGTTCCTGACCTTCGTATGAATGAGTCGGTGGATGCACATTAGAGTATGATTGTTAAATTGGACATCATCTTTGTAGATATAATTGTCTATATTAAGTTAATAGGAACAAATGACATTTACTCATTACTTAATGCTGTCTTTCTTACTACAAATGTCTCCCGTGTCTGATAAAAGCTGCACAGAAATGTAGACATGATCTCATGAAGAAAAATATCAACTCTTCGAGCTTTTTGAAAAGATTTGATTCTTTTGAAATTTTACAAGATATCTTGAACCAATAACAGCAATCTTTTTTTTCTTTCACCACTCGTCAAAGAGCTGATCAGTTACAGTAGTCTAAAGTGCAACATATAGAGAGCTTTGTAACTTCCTTATTGCATTATTCCTGAATATGAGTTAAAGGAAGCGATCACACAAATTGAATGCTCACCACTAAGGAGTTTGAAGTTGACCGTGTCCTCAACAGACATGTCTTTGGTTGACAAGTATCTTAAAGATTCTTAAGGTTCAACTCAAAAACTTAAAAAAGATATAAATGAATTTGACGGAGCTTTATTTATTTAATTTTTATAGAAGAAAACCTTGAAGTATCTCTGAGGATAGGTGTATAAAAACTACAGTATGAAGTCTCACACAGCCGAAGGCCTTGGTGAAATATAATGTGACAAGCACAGAGAATGTAAACTATTAAGTCCAAAGTGTTTTGTTGGTTTCAACAGACTATCATCAGCTCCTTGATTTGTAAAGCAGTTCTGTTTAGTCTGCTGGACTAAAAGTTCCACTTCCACGATTTTATACACACCAACACACAACGTCTTGTTCTTACTCACAAAGAGCAAAATGTCTCTTTGCTGAAGGTGGTTGCACGAAGAGCTGAAACATATTGATTGCAGAGGACAGTACAACCTGTAAATATGAATAGGACACGACCAAACATAAAACCTTTCAATGCCGTTCGGAAATAATCGTTTTCATGATGTGTTGGCTGTAGGCTGGAAGAAAAAACACTACAAAAGCTCCCTTACAGAATATACCTGGCCCCTACTTTTTTATGAATGTTGCATTCAGTCTACTTTGCTTTTGTCTGCTGAATAGATACAAATCACAACTAACAACATACTGTGTTTGTCAAATACTTGTAAATACAACATTCAATAAATATCAAATCAAGGGGGTGCAGATGGCCTAAACAACAGCCCGGGTTCAAGTCCGACCTGTGGCTCCTTTCCCGCATGTCATTTCCCACTCTCTCTCTCTACAGTAAATGATCTACTTTATTCACTGTTGTTCTGTCCAAATAAAGGCAAAAGCCCAACAATTAATAAATACATTTCAAATAATGAACAATCAATTTCATCATCTTTTCTCCAGAGAAATATTGTCATTGATAGAATATGCATTCTGCTGCAAGTTTAGACAATACATTGACATTTCTTAAGCTGTTTTTATATATTACACCTTTGTGGCTTTTTGCTACGAGTAATTGAAAGTGCCCGTAGTTTCAATGAAAGCTAAGAAAAAAATAATTCTGGTGCGCAGAAAAGAGCAGCTTCATTTTGGCACTACGATTACATAGGTGGAGTGATATAAACGTCACCTACTCCTACACACTCGCTGTATTTTCCTGAATATTTCCTCCTACATTCATCTATCGGTTCACCCCAACTTCACACGGAAATTTTACTAGAGGGCTGGCAGGATAATGTCTGGTTAAAGTCTGGGTGAAAAATGTGTTTGTTTGCGTTCTCAGATGCAGCACAGCCCCAAAATACTTCGCAAATATTCTGGAGTTTTGTGTATGAGTGCATAGACCATTACACATTCTTCTCTGAGCTGGTTGCCATTAATCTTTGGTACTTTCAAAAGAAAAAAAATTACCGGCTGAAATCCTTGCTGTGACTGGATAGATAAGTAGTGGATAGATAGACAGTGGAAACATTGTGTGGAAACTGCCTCAACTTGCCAAGGTTTGCCTGAGCAGCACATTATTTTCAGCCTAAATCTTTCACCTTATCATGTAGACCAATCAAATGGTGCATGGACTTTGACTTGTATAACACATTCACCCTTTCACATACTGATGGCAGAGGCTGCTATGGAAAGTGCCCAAGCATCCAAGAGTACTCCAATCACACACATTGGCACACAGCGTAGCGAGACATTCTGGATTCAGCAATTCGGTTGGGCTCTTAATGTCGAAGTGAGCCCATGGAGGCTTTGACATTCACATGCAGGAGCTGGGGATCAAACCCCTAACTTTCCGTTTAAGAGAGAACTGACTCTGAGCAACATAGCAACATTTTCATTTTCACCTTGCCAGAACCTGCAGTGATGTACAAAAAAATACACAATCTTAATCTTGATACTTCTTACTATATCTGGTGTGATACAACACAAGTTATAAAAGCAAGTGACCTTTATTTTCTCAGCACATTCAGTGCCCTGCTGGTTGGTGGTGGACTGAATGAGGACAATAATCAAAATCAGATTGGTTCAGCAGCATTATACCCTTCTGCTGTTCCCCTGACTGATTCTGTGACTAATTTAAAGGGACGTCTCTGTTTCGCAGACAGTTCGTGAGGCCTGCACGTCGCACAGGTTTTAGCCTCAGAGGCAGTGGTGGGCGCAGGTTTCCGACAGCCTGTTGTTTCTCGGACGGGTACCACGCGCAGATACCAAGCAGGAGCGCCAACGCCTTGACAACTTTTTCCATAATTAGATGAAGCCTTGCACTCAGTGTGAGGATTCTAGCGCTGAAATCTAATGTGACATGTGTGATCACGACCCAAAGTCGTGTTTAATTAATTTTTGTTGCAACACAGGCGCACAGACATTATTCCCTGCAGCCCTCATCACCAGAAAAAAACAACATTCTGCTAAAATAGGCCACTTTGTAGCCTTTTGAGCAAATATGAAGGTTTGCTGAGTTGAAGAAGTATTTTAGGCTAACCTCAACAAGTGACAGTTTCACATATGTAGATTCAGAACAATCCTGATAAACTATCTTGTACTTAAAAAGTAAGAAAAATTAAACATATTCTAACCTAGTAAAGTGTAGCTACACATCATGTTGCCTTTAGCTGTTGAGCATGTCTTTGCAGCCTTTTGAATGTCGGCACATGCTAGCCAGGCTTGTGCTTATTATTCTGCTGCAAGCTCCAGATGGATCAACACATGCTGAAAATATTACAAGCAAGACATTTGCATGTGACCTTAATCCCGCTCTTCTGCTCCACCATGCAAACGAGTCAGTCCAAAGACATTTTGGATGACCGTGGACTGGAACATTTGCAGGAAATTACATTTTGCGTCACACTGGGTATTGAAAAAAAGATACACATTATTTTGATTCATGTTAAATGTAAAAGTATCAACAGCTGTGAAGACTTCTAAATCCTGATTTTTAAATTATAGCTCCATGATGTTGCATTGGCTGACAGATCATTTTAGTTTTTAGTTGATCAGTCTTCAGTATGATCGTTGTTGAATTAATTAAGATTTTAGAGCCACTCATTTGTTCAAGTTTGCCAACATATCAGGCAGAAATAATACATTATTTGCACATAGTCTCGAATAAAAGGCCTTTAATTAATGCATTGTTTTTAATTGCAGCGTATAGTTTGATAAAAGGGTCATATTACAGATTGAGATTTATCTTTAACAAGTAGATTACAGACCATGGGCACAAATGAATTGTATTGTTGAGAGGTAAGCCCACCTTCACACTTGGTGCACTCAAGACTAGTAAGAGAGCACGGATAATAAAACCTGAATACACACTGAGGCGCCCTATTGTCTAAAATCACATTTAACATGCATTCATTTTACGATATTAACATGTGCAGCCGTGCTTATTGTTTTCTGCATCTTCATTAATTCTGTAATTGTTTGCTGCCAGTGATTTACTGCCAAGTTTTATGAACATCAAAGCATTTCCATTTTTCTGAAACCAGACATAACCCATTAAGTTAACACGCATGTTGCATCTTGAGCGCTATAAGTTGCCTAGTTTATTGTGAACTGGAACAGCAGCTTCTGGTTGTTGTAGGCATAGAAACGATTTTTTTAATCCCTCATAGCTTATGTTGTGAGATGGTGCGTCAACCGTGTGTATGTTCAATGTGTGTTGCTGATTATAATGAGGACTGCGAGTTGTATGTGATGGTAATGCAGCCTCCAGTGCTCTCTTTGCCCATTAATAACCAGGTACCCTTTGATGTGGCCACGCTGAGCGAGGTGGCCCCTTCTTTGCATCACTTGTGGCAAGTAAATCCGCCTTCTGTGTTATCTCCTTAACTGCTCAGGGGTCCACCTGAGCTTGTTCACCTGACAGAAAGATTAGAAAAACCTATCAAGTTTTTTTCCCCCTTTTTGATCAATGCTCTATTCACCAATCTAACTTCACACACTATTCTTACAATCTGGTGCAGAGCTTCAGTGGGATGAATACTGTAAAATATTGTGGCCAGTTGAAGTGCGGTAGCTTGATTCTAGTGTTTTTTTTCTTGTATAAGACTGAGATGTGGTCTCAGCGACTTAACCCATTGGGTTTTTTAGGGCGCGGTCACACTGGCAATCCGTACCGTGCCCAAGCACGCTTCAACCCTGAAGTCCAGTTTGTTTGGCCAGTGTAACCGCTCCGTTCCGTGCTCAGGCACGGTACACTTCCTTGGCTTTGGCACACTTCGGAGAGGTGTGCTTCAGCCCGGTACACTTCATGCACGAGCATAAGCACGCAGGTACACAATGCTGACAGCTTTCATTATGGAGAAATCCAGAGTTTTATGGCGTTATCTGACTAACATGACTCAAAATAAGCCACAAAGTCAGTCATTCTCTCTTAGAGGCTTTCTGAAGCCCAACAATAGCAGTAGCCATATTGGAAAAGCGATCACAAGCTAACTTTTGATCAATCTAGAAACAGGTAAAGTAGTGGAGCTGAAGCAGGCATTAAGCCTCCTGGCAAACAGCTACAAAGCATCCACATGTCAGTCAATGCAGCACGTCTCTAGAAGTGACGGAAGAGTAACAGAAGAAGCATCTTCTACAACTGTATTGTGGTATTGCATATAATAATTTAACAGTAATTTAAGAGACTGGGCTGTAACAGCAACAAGCTGGTGAACATAGAGGAGAACTGACAACTAAAATGTATCCAGGTTATACTGGATCTGCTGGATCTGTAAATAAGCATAAGAAAGGCATGAATTTCAGAATGTCAGGACTTTATTAGCAACTATTTTTTGCAACTAATAAGCGCACAAAAAAATAAATAAAGATACAGTGGACTCTTTTTTTTTTTTTACTACTAAAGACCAGAAACTTTCAGATGGACAATCTTTGATTCAAATTTTTTTACACAAAAGTTACCAATAAATCTGCAAACTCAGCCTCAGGAAATAGTTTGTGTGCCCTAAAGACTTTTTAAAAAAGTCATATGTTCTGCTGGTCTCTGAATGTCTCACTAGGCCTGTAAAAAAGCACCTGATCAGGCTCTAATGAATGCTTGCTATGCTTTCCTCCATTCTAAAACCACCCCAGGATGGAGTTCAGGTCCGATCATTTTATGACAAAATTACACGCAAACCGAGATAAATCTGTGACAACATACAACTGTGTGTTTGTGGGTATGTTGGGGCTGGCTGCATATGTATGGATAGTTCATTATCTATTGTCAGCCGGCACAATGGTGTGGAGGTCAGGCTACGCTGGCCAAACAGCTCCAAGCACAATACCTGTAAACAGCGAGCAGCCTGATTGTAACACTGCCTTGTATCAACAATAAAAAAGCCCCTCATGAATAGGGAGGTGGGCCTTTAAAAAGAAAAGCTTTATGTGTTGAGGAGTGTGTTTCAAATAAAGGGCTGCAGCAATGAAGGGATCAAGTGCAACCTCATACATGTCTGATTTTTTCCCCACAAGTTCTCAAACTACAGGTGCTCTGATCAATTCTATTTTCGAAGTGGATGTTTAGATGAACTTAAAGTTAAAATACTGAAACCCCTTACTCTAGATAAAATAAAGAATCAGATGATGCACAACGTTGATTTGCTAGCTTTTAAACTGTTATGCATCAGCAAACGAATACATTTATCTAACATGATGATTGGTGCCCCACGTATGAGCGTCTAGCACTCAAATCAGAGATGTTATCATTGTGTATGTTCTAAATGAGGCCTATACGTCCTTTAAATGACATACGCATGTGTGGAAATGCCCTTCATGTAGGTCACAGAGTCTACATCCATCCATCACCTCCACCCACCAGGATCTGTAGCAAAACAAGAGAGAGGGAATGAATCTAAAAAAAGAGCTTTGAGTTACTTATGCTTGGCTGCTTGTGCTCTAAGTAACAGTAATCCAATCAGATAAAAGACTAGTCAACATACAAGTTTTCCCGGATATCTCAGCCGCTTCCTGCCCACCACAAATTCACTAGTTCCCTGTCAACTTGTTGGCTTCCATTATCTGAGCTCAGATGGCATGGACCTAATTCTTTTGACGCTGTTCTTTAAGTGGGTTTTGCGATTAGGCTCACTTTTCTGCCTGTTTGCTCTCATGCGCAATAAAAAATCCTCAGCCATGTCTCCCTCTCTGCTTCCATTTGTCTTTTTTCTCTCCCATGTGGCAATAACACTTGCTCTGATTCGTCCCTGTTTGTAAACTGAGCCCAAATTCAGAGACATGGGCTGGTTATTGTAGTAACTTCTGGATGCTATTGCTCACCAGCTTGCCTTCACAGACTGGTTGTCTTGAACGTTGGTAATTATCGTTATCGTTGGTTGTTTTCTCTTTTTTTCTTTTTCTTTTATTTGATCCCTATATATTTATTTTCTTTTTCTTTTCTTCTTTTTTTCTTATATGTATTTATGTGAGTATACGTATATTTCTCCTTTCTGTTGGTCTGCTCTGCCCGTGCCTCACACCGCTGATCCTTCTTTATCTAAAGCTCCTTATCATTTTGACTGTAGTGTATAGAGGTGCGTGTGTGTGTTTGGGTGTGTTTGGGTATATGTGGTTTGGGCGCTCAGTTGCATATGTGCTTTTGAGCGTGGAACTGCGGTGCACTCTAACCAAGCTAGACACCACAAAGGTGGAGTGCAGGCCTATATCTGATTTTCTTGTTTGACTGTCCTATGTTTCATATTTGTTTCTGTAAGAATAAAAAAATGTTGATCACTAAAAAACAAAAACAAAGAGTGCATATTAGCAAAAA
The DNA here is from genome assembly GCA_020745685.1 of Tautogolabrus adspersus. Lineage (NCBI taxonomy): Eukaryota > Metazoa > Chordata > Actinopteri > Labriformes > Labridae > Tautogolabrus > Tautogolabrus adspersus. The sequence goes on from CM036542.1 coordinate 23,221,082, forward strand.
CTCACAGTTTATGTTTGTCATCTGTTCTCCATGTTTTAGAGAACATCTGTGTTTGCACAGCTTGTCCCTTCTAAATCATATAATCAATTATAAAATTGGCACTTATTCATCTGAGAAGAGCAACTCAGGACTGGGACATTAACTGTTTAGTATTTACCCACCGTGGGAGCTTGTACTCCATAAATCTTATCCGTTTTCATTTAAACATGAGAGGTAAAGAGTTGAACTCCATATCCCCTTAACTGGAATACAAATAAGAACTTGATGTGTTTTAGTCTCTTTTTTTATCTCTCCCCTCCTGATGCTGAACAGTCCCACTTTAGGGTAACAAGCCTCTGGCTGGGATGATGCCCTCCAGATGTTCTTCAGTCCTGATCTTTGCCCAGAAAGTATGGGGAGGGATCATCATGTGGCCATCTGACTATGCTGGTCTTTCTGGGTCGGTCATCCTGTCTGGCCCTCTCTGCTAATGCTGTTTTAGTATCCTTAGGGCACAGTGGCTGGTCAGTGGAGCCACATTTCCTGAGGCTATGGGTAAACTCAGGCAGGTCTTGGGTCCAGAGGTGCCGCCTCAGATTTGCAGTTAGTTGATCTGAAGGGCTTTTGTGATGGGCCTGGATGTGATCGGATCCGAGTAGCACTAATCCACTGGGCTGGTTGGGGCGGGTTGGGACTCTGGTGTCCCATTAAGTTTGGCCTGAAGGATCATAAGGTTACAATTTAAAAAGTCTGGAAAGGCCTTGGGTAATGTGATCCGAAGGTCCACAGTGCAGAGATACTTGTAAGACTACCAAGGAAGAAAAGAGCTATTAGGCTATCAGAGTGACAGAGAGAGAGGGAGAGTGGCGGGAGGGTAAGGAGAGAGTGGACTCTTCAGCTTGAGTATAAAAGCTTTCCCATAATCCTCACACTTTAAGACCAATGACTCCAACATTTAAGAGAAAAACCTTTCACCAGATGATAATACATCAACAATTTTAAGTGTATTATCTGAACATGTATTAATAAAAAAATGTCCTGGGTTTGGGTCTAAGCCTTTGACCTTGATGTGTGTGATACGCGTGTTTGTCAGGAGCTAAAGGAGAAACCCCGGCAAAACCACAGTGGGAAAATCTGTTACAGGTTAATGTCCTAAATTAAAAATGTCAGCTAAGATAAATCATGATCAGCTGAGTGCACAAAGGTACAGGTTTCAGAATATTGGCCACTATTTATTTTTGACTATTGTGTATCTTATAATTGATTATCACTTATAAAGCATACATGTGACACTGCAGAATTATTTGGTCACTTTTTATGAGGTCATGACTTATCGATGTCTTGTAAATACATAATGAAAAAGGAAGAAAATAAATGTAAATAATAGAAAAAAAGTGACATGCATGAATAGAAAATGTCCAATGTTTGACAGCTTTGCCTTGCACCAAGATCATTAAAACACTATATAAACTAACATATACAGGACAGCACATAAAGAACATACACCATAGTAACAGTATTTCAGTTTACTTCTGTAATCTGAAAATATCTGGTTATATGGTCATAGGGTCAAATTAATTAGGTTTCTTAGAGGTCTTTTTTCCTGTCTTTGGACATTTACAGGTAAGTATATGGTATCAAGGATGTTTAATTTAGAGACACTCTCTTCCTTAAATGTCCACACCTTCAAGACAAACTCATAGCCTGCAGGCACCATTGCTCAAATTAAAGCTGATGTCATCAGATTCAATTATGTCCTGAGGAAATGTCCCGGTTAGGTTCCCATTTCCTTTGCTCTTTAAGGGTTCAGCTTATGATAATAATTGGATCCCATCCTGGCCTGCTTTATTGAACATGACACTCCAAACAGGCCCTGTCTTAATATCGAATAAAAGACAAAAAAGTGTAGGAAGATATTAAACCTGAATAATTAAAATTAAATTACTGACCAGTTAATTTGACAATTATGGCCTATTAGCCAACACGTGTGATGGTGTGAAGATATAACAGGCCCAGATCCTCAAATGAGCATTTTGACACTGTGACCTGTTTTAGCCTTAAGGGGCAAATTGGATATTTGGGAGCATTGCATGATGTCAGGGTAGACTTCCCAATATTCACAATACACATACAAACACCAATAACACCAATCTAACTGCACAATACCAAGGTAAAATGATAAATCTACACTTTTGAATGAATGAATTGATCCACCAAAGAATTTACATACACAAAACACAGAATATAACAGAGTAAGACAAGACAAGAATTTTAAAGAATGTACTCCTGTTTTTTTTGGGAGAAAATTGAAGGACAGCCTGTCCATGAAACACTCTTTCATTCCTCATTCCATATCACTGCTGAACAAACAGTAGAGTGGAGGAAGGCCACACCCCACCCCACTCATATCCAATCAGTATCTGACCTGGGCTGCACATGGACTGTGAGCACTTTCACATTTCCACAGACACTCTCCTTACATTATTTATATATTTATGTCACTCCTGTACTGTGATTCCACACTGTGATTTGTAATGTAACCTATGCTGTTTTTACGTATTGTCTTTAAATGTGATGGGATTTGATTGGGATGCGTGGATTTCTGAGCTTCTAATGCAAGACAAATTTCCGCGCAAACGGACACATTTTTTTTATCTTATCTTATAAATGAAAAATACCTACAATAAAAAAAACTATTTTTTTAAAAGCAATACATTATAAAACAAAGACATAACAACCATAAGAAAAGATGATGAAGTGTGTCTTGACAGATAAATACATAAATCAAAATGACTGGCAGCAGCAGATTTATAGTGCAAATAGTGTTGATTATTGTACACATTTTTTGATTTTGAAATACTTTATTAATCCTTTATTAATTCTGGTTTACACTCTGTTATTTATCAACACACTTCTCACACACACAGGCCCGAATCACACACATGCACAAACAGGACCTGTGGACATGCATTACTGGCGAGATGTCAGAGTGGGGCTGCTACACACTGCTACACAGGGAGCGCACCAGAGCGGTTGGGGGTTGGGGGGGTCGGCAGTACTCGGGAAGTGCCCTGGCACCTTTCCAGCTATAAGAACAAATTCCATACTTTGGTCCGCACCGGGACTTGAACCGGGGACCCTCCGGTTCCCAACCCTAGTCCCTACAGACTGAGCTACTCCCGCCCCAACATGACATATTTAGTCATGCAGTTGTGACTTTACTGGCCAGTTTGAGACAATGCACAGAAAAACTTAATGTTAATATCAAAATTAAAGCTAAACCCCTCCTAAACTATAGATTTGAGCTTCAGAATATAATGTCTGATGACGTCTGGTTGTTATCTCTTTCTGCTGTAGAGACAGAGTTAAACAACCTGCCGTGAGAGCGTGTAGTGGCACTCGTGCTGTGCTCTGTTCCAAACATAACAGCTTTCGTATGGCTCAGAGGTTACTGAAGGGATGAATGTTAAATGCTTCACTTCCTCACAGTAATAAGCAACATTGAATATACACTGACAAACCAATGGTCCAAACAAAAGTCTGTGGCAAAGCAAAGCAGCATATTAATTCCTGCTGGTGACTTTGGTCTTTTGTGCGTATGAGTTTTCTTTGCCTGCATGTTTATTTATCACATGTCAAATTAACAAGCAGACAGATAAAGTTTGTGTTTTCTCATCACGTCTAAAGAGAAAGGATTCAGTCTTCTTCTCCTGCCTTGATAAAAAAAGACCTGACCAAAATGAAGTTAGGCATATCTGTGCGTACGGTTAGGGCACAGTTAGCGCTATCTGTGCAGCAGAGATCTGAGACAGCGAGGACATTCAATACAACACCAGCAGTGCAGAAAAGAAGATGAATCTATCTCTTTGTGCTCAAGCCTTTTGTTCTTTTATTTACACCAGTTTACCAGCTTCCTCCTCCCTCATTATTGGAAGGTTTGGGGATGCACAGTAGATCATGTATATAACTTATTCTGCTCTCTAAGGAGCTGTTGGAGTTCAGGTCTAAGTATTTGGAGAGAGGGATGATTTGGCCTGGCAGAGAGGCCATTAGCAGGGCTAAATGGCCAGCAAGAATCCCAGTGGCTGCAGCAGCGAACCTAAAAGCTCACCTCCCATGTTTACACAGTCTCAGTCCATTTCCAGCACCCTTTTGACCTTTATAACATCTACAAACTACATTTGTTGGAAAAGCTGCTGGGTAAACATCTCAAATATTTGTCTCTGGTCAAAAGTATCTGAATGTACTATTGTTATAAGTTTTCTCCTCAGGATTTCTTTTGTGGCACAAACCTTGAGGTGGTGGTGAGCTTTTTAGCAGTTAGATAAAGGAAGACTTGCATCTCAAGACCACTGTGTGACCTCCTTCATAGCTCATAAATTGATTTAATTTAAAAAAGAAGAATAAGCAAGGCCAGGAGCAATTGTTATAAAAGTCTTATAAGAATATAATGAAAAAAACCATTTGCCTTTAAATTTCTTAATTCTTAAGGCATGCTTCAATAGGCGTGAATGTGTTTACATGAGTCTGACTGCTCCTGAGGTCATTTGCATTGCTTGGTGCCAATCCTTTCACGTTCCAGCTCACCAAGATTCTGAATTTCCTCTGACAAGTCGTTTGACATCTCTGCAGCTGAGCGGTTTCTAATGGGGAGCCGTCAGGTTCTTCTTCAGACGAGGTGTGAATGAAGGAGGCGACTCCTTAGAGTGAGGGACTCTCTGAGGCCTCGATGTTCTGACCTTAGTGACCTCCAGCTGTCTTAAAGCCCCACGGGCAATTCACACACTACGCCGACACTTGACTGTTGACACAAAACACGACAACCCAATTTATTAATGGGTGGATTTTATTCAAATATTATTTGAATACTTTAAGATACCCATGTTAGAAACAACATATGAATAATGAAAATCCTTATGGTTGTCGTTAAAATGTCATTAAAAACGATCTTATTCTAAGGATTTACAAGAATGCACAGTGGGAACTCCTTTATGGCAAATGTTAAAAAATATATATGCAGTATATTTCTAACTCACAGTACAACAAGGCAGAAATAAATGTGTTTGTCATCCTTGTATAAATTTGGGAGATTTTCACGATTTGTATAATGGCTCTTGAGTACGAGAGACGAGAGAAATCTCCTGCAGTGATAACTAATATTAAATTGTTTCTCAAAAGACATCAAAATACAGCAATTCAATATTTCTTTGAAAAATACTATATTTTGTATCATCAAAAACATTTTCTGTAAATAAAACTGCACCACTGCAGATAAAAACAATCATCGATTTATTTGTAAGAATCAACATTTTGAAACTCACAAAATGTATTTACTTTGCAGTCAATTTAAGCCAAAAGTAAGGACACTGATAATTGAATCATCAGAACATTTCTGTCGCTCAGTCAGAGCAACTGAAGAGCCAGTAATAGCGGTAAGACACAGGTTGCAGAGCTGGTTCAATATAGGCAATTCAAATCGGGAAGCCTCGTGTGTTTAAGGATTTCTGCAAGTGGGAATACTGAAGAACCAATTATAATAACAAGAATACTTTTTCACAAAGGCAATTGGAATAATGAAAGAGAAGCTTCCCATAGCTTTATTCTGCTTGATTTGGTTTGTTTTCTGAGGTCAAGATATTCAAAAACAGCCCTTATAGCCTTAAGCAGCATTATTAATTGGTTATAAAAAGAATGAGAGAGAAAGAGAGAGACCATGTGATGCAATGCAATAGAAGGATGTGTCCCTGCTCATGCACTTGAATCCAGTCCGATGCACTTCTGCACAGCACAGTGTGCCTGTCTGAGTTCACAAGCCAATCCTCCCTCCAGGTTTAAAAACTGCACTGGCCTCTCACAGACCCCAGGGCAAGGCATTCATATGGCGGGCGAGCCGCATATTAGACACATATGGTGCCGAAACAGATTTATGAAATAAGCTGTCATCAAATAATCAAATCATTCATGTTTCAGAGAGCAATAATGGAGGTATGTGAGCAGATACGTCCGGGTCCTCTCCAAGTGAGACTCCTTTGTGTGTGCTTGGTGTGCCTGTGGACAAAGGCTTGTTACTGTCTGCTCTCCTCTTTTCTTCATGGTAACACAAAAACATGCACACAAAGGGTCATTAAATAATTACAGAAAACAAGCTTGATTCTAATAAGGATGCCAATTCGCTATTAGATAGAAATCAGATCAATGTTACAGCCTCATTAGATCTAGTTCCAAGATGAAAAACTATTTCATGTCAGGCAGAGAGCGTCAGAACAGAGACACCAAAGGAGTCAGGAAGGAGTTTTTTCTACCTTTGTTTATTATCTTTTAATTAAAATCAGTCCTTTTCAATCATGTATTGTAATTTGTTTTAAGTGAAACACTTTGTAATGTCTTATCAAGACAGCTATATAAAAATCTTAATTTAGCGTACTCAACTACCATAGACAACCTTAAATCATTCTTCAGTTTTCGTTGTCTAAAACACCCTGAAAGTCTTAAGCAAAGTGCTAAATTGTGGCAAATATTTTGGACTTATTCAAGAATTAATTTGATTAATTTCCCCTTACTTTAATACATAAAAAAAACTAAAACTATACTGCTATTAAATCCAAAAGAAGGCTTGTAGTGGATATCAAGCAGTCATGTAATAGATGACATCATGTAAAACTGCAAAGTGTTTTTCAAATTAATGTTTTCTTCCAGTCAAAAGTAGAAGCCAACACTTTTCCCTCTGATAACATGACTGCTAATCAATTCCCACTGGTCCAGATATGCACTGAAATTAATTAATTAGAGCCTTAGCCGAGCAGTGGCTAGATATGATGCACACTATGCAAGCACTAGAAAAGACAAGCCGATGCTTCCTGTACCCTGTCTGCACTCATCCCATCAACGTCAACAGAACGCAACGTCCTCACTGAGAAAACAAGCCAGCGCAGAGGAAAAGGGGGAAAAGAACATGCACCACTCCGCCCACCAAACCCCAGGCTCTGCTTTTTTAAACCCGCGCCTCCGCTTCTGCTCGTGCCCCGCCCGCTCGCCTGCTACCCCCAACCCACCCACCCACCCTCCACTTGCAACCCTAGGCCATGAGTCCAGGCTGTGCATGACAGCTCCAAACATCCCCTGCCACAAATGTTTTCCCAAAGCATCCACTTCCGTGACCCTATCAGCAGATAAAACCTCCCCGCAATCCCTGATGGAGTGTGCCTCTCACTTTTCTGAATGTGTCAACAATTTCTGGCTGGCTGGCCAGACACGGCGTCCTGGCAATGTGTGCTGCATGTGTGTGAGTGCCACAGTGTATGCATGTTTGTACTTGCTTATGTATGTTTGAATATATTTATGTCTTTGCTTTTTTCCGTCTTTTCTACATGAAGAAAGACCGAAAAAGGCCATGTCATTCTTCCACAACTTAATCAGGAGCTACACACAGGAGAGGGCTGCTGCAGCACGGACCTCCCTGATCATGTTAATGAGGTCCCCTGGCTATGCAGTCATTGAAGTATAATTGACTTGTTCGTCTCTTATCTTCCTAATAGACACTCTGACCCAGAGCACGTTTATTTCGCTATGAGAAATGTCAAGAAGGATTGGAAGTTTCCTCAGTGTGCCCATTAAAACTGAAGGCATGCCACCCTGTCTCCAGCCAGCCAGGGCTGCCATTGGCTCTCTGCCTCATTATGCAGATGCCAAATGTAAATAAATGATTTGCAGATCACTGCTACCCCCCCTTGTTCTCCCTCCTGCCCTTGCCCCTTCCCAAACTATGGTCTTCTGTCCTCACCCAAGACGGACAGGAAAGGAGGACGGGAAGGATGGGAAGGAGGAGAGGAAACTGTCCAGGAGCCCCACAATGATTTGTCTCTCTGGAGCAAAATAAGTAATACAAAGGTAGTAATTATAATAAGACATGTCTCTGACTTGAAAACCTGGTGAAGCGCATTGATGTTGTTACAGCCACGTATGTCTCCTGGCTTTCAGGACCCATCAGAATCAAACAGGGCTGTGTGTAATGTGGAGGGACCAAGAGGCAAGCAGCATAAGCGGGCGCCAGGCGAGGGCGGACCAGTGACTGTGGTCACATGCTTGTGGATATGAGGGGGAACATCTGTGCATATCAGCAGCCTCTACCCTCCCTGCATGTCCACCATGTCTTCTCGGGCCAGTAGCAAAGTCAGAGAGAAATTGCTTTTTGTCACAGAGCAATGTTTCCTGAAAACGTCTTCTTTTGAAAGGCCTAGTTTCTGCATGTTCCAGCTTCTGTACCTCCGCCATCCCAGGTTGTTCTAGTCTTTGAACAACCGTTGCTCAAAGTTGGCACTTAATGGTAAATATCTTTGAAGGAATGTGGGGAGGGGGCTTAAAGGTTATTTAAAGTTTTTATTATGATAATTAACTGTCTGAAAGAAGATGAGCTTTTTTTCACATTTAATTTGATTTAACCTTGTAGCGTTTAACATAAAATAAGCAACTCTATATTAGAAATAAAACAGACAGACTGCAGGAGTACAACACAACAGGTTTGTAATGTTGTATGTTGCACTTAAAAAATTAGCTAGAACAAGCACACAATAAAGTGTACTGCAAACTGGCCCTTACTTATTCACCGAAGAGATGCAATATATTTGTCAACTGCTAACTATTCACTATGTTGCCTGTTTTTTGTTTACACTGCAGGCTATCATTTGAAAAGGTGTTTATGTACCATTTTAGAGTCAGCAAAAGCAGCATATTTTAATATCCATATATAGCTCAACAGTCAATTTGAGCTCCTTTTTTAAGTTATTTTCTTGATATGAACGCCTACTTGTGAATTTGTTACATCACGTATGCTGCTAGGCTTACAGTTGTTTTTTCAAAATGTATTAATCCTGTGATTTTCAAACAGTAGTTAACTTAAACTCAAAACTAGATTACAGTTACATTCAGCTGATATCAACCGACAACATGACAACTGACTCCTGCACATATACATTTTGAAATGCTAAAAAAACAAATAGGGTTTAAATGCAAGATGAATATAACAGAAAAACACCTGACTTGGTGCCAGGATCAACTATTCATTTATTGAATGTAATATTTAAATTTAAGAACTGCTTAAGTAATTGCACAATGGGTTTTCTCCATAGCACCCACAAGCCTATGGGAGGAATAAAAAAAACCTCATTGTTCATGTTTTAATATGATAATATCAAATGCCTTGTCAAAACCTTTCATCACTGAATGTTGGAGAAAACTCATATCACTTAATTTATTTCAATAGTTATTGTCAATTTGAATTTTGCATAAAAACAAATGAGTCTTATTATCTACTGAAAACACTTTAAGTCGTTATATCCATAAAAAAAATGTGAGAGAGAAAACAGAGAAACGTCAGTACAGTACGCTCAACCTCGGTTCAACAGCTGGAGTCTTTGAATATACAGTCCCATTCACACAAGTTGGTGTTTTTACTTGAAGGCAAAAACATGTTATTTTCAACATGTAACAACCTACAAAGTTCATTCTCATTTGTGAGCACACAAAAACAGAGATGTCAACTTCATGTTTGTGAAAGCCTGAGACTGATCCTTCTGTCATTTCTCCTTATTTAGCATGCATTAATGAGATGACTGTAGCTGCCTTGTGTGCCCCCTGAAATTCTTATTTTCTGATCAGCTTCTGTGTGATCGCGGCACTGGCTGTGCCTTGACTTGGAGACATCATTATAGTAATTACCACAAGCTCTAGTAGTTGCAGGCAAATAATCTGCTGGCTTCATTTCCCCCCCTTTTGCTGCAGCTCCAAAGAGGAGGGGAAATTACATTTTTCACCAAGCCTTTCTGTTGTCTGTATTGTGACAGCGGTCATACTCCATCACGTAGCCCCTCTCTCAGCTATGAGTATCGCACAATCGGAGTAATGGTGAAAAAGGAAAAAAAATCAGAGAGGAAACAACCTATTTACAGTGCAGTCCCGTACCACCTTTAGATTGTGAATAGAAGAATAGCCTTATTTCTGTGACCATCATTTGCATATTTATCATTGGTGGTTAAAAATGTTTTTTAATTCAATGAATAAGAATCAAGATTTTCCAATTAACATTCTGCAATACTGGTATTTAATGCCTTTCTTGATTTATCCTTTAAAGTTCTGAATCTTTTATGTGATGGTTTTTATTTGATATTGAAAAGAATGCTTCAAGCAGGCACAAATACACCTTGGATTATTGGTATGCAATTTGTTCCCTGACCTGTGAGCTCTTTTCAACTCAGAGATGGTTCATATTAAGAGAAAAGACCTTCTGTAAAACAATGATTTAGAATTCGACAAACTTTAGGACTGCATTTACACTTTCATCACATTTAAAAAGAATCTGACACATTGTGACCAAAAAAATGCAGACAAACCAGCTCATTATTTTTTTGTATTACTTAGAGGCTGCTGGCAGGTCATTTTTGTCAGGCTGCCCTATTGGGTTGCACTGGGTAATTCCAGTATATGAGAAACTATTTTGTATGTCCCAGTACATGTCTTAGATCTTATTTTGACAGATGTTCTATAGGGGCAAGAGGATGTGTGTATATTTTGAATGAATACTGTATGCAAATACACACTTTTAAGTGTAATAGCTTTTTTTCTATAAGAATGCAATTCTGAATGCGAGCTAAACAGCTGGTAGATATATATGAAGCACTGAGCTTCTCTCTCCTCTTCTCCCGCTCTAATGCCTGCCAACTGTAGACTCTAGATCTGTGACCCAGCTGCTTCTACAACTATTATTCCCTTAGCGTATTGTTACTACTATCATTATGAGTATCATTTGTGTTAGTTTTTTTAGCTTAATTATTATAGTTTATAGAATTTGTTTTAACTGTCTGCATGATTTCTCTAGAAGTTTCAGGACTAAGATCTCTCTCTCTCTCTCTCTCTCTCTCTCTCTCTCTCTCTCTCTCTCTCTCTCTCTCACAGTCCCCCCCTGCCATATCAGTCGTCAAGCAAAAGTCTGATTCTGTTCAAGGTTTCTGCCCGTTGAAAGGAAATATTTCCATGCCCCTGTTTCTTGCTTACAGTGGAATAAATCAGTCTCTGTAAATAAGATGACAGAGAGATTGGTAGAACCTGTTGTATGTAGTGAAAGTTCCCTTTGATTACTTGTGATTTAGCACTATATAACTAAACTGGACGTGTCTTCCTCTATAACATAAGCTTTGATTTATTTATTTTTTCACTTTTTTTTATAAAACTGAAAAAAATCAAATTTCTGTCTTTACACTGGTCTGCCCTAAAACATGAGTGACACATCTCTGTGGTTGCAGACACTCTGACCTTCAGAGATGTTGTGCTGGAGGGATACATGAGCGGTTGGAGGTGCTACAGGCTGCATAATTTTAAAAGTGTTTTACTTTGTTGTCTGACATTAAAAACCATCATCTAACACGTTTCATCACCAAAGAGCTATCAAATTTTTTCACAGAAATTAAACCAATTGAACCACCTTTATTGTTACCATATACAGATAATGTAGATTCCAACTTATTTTGTCTTGTCCTTTTTCAAATTTGCTCCGCTCTCTAACTCTGTCTTCATCTTTTCATTGACCAGCCTGTCTAAACCAATTGTTTAGCATGTAATAACAAACATAATTAGCATATCTTTTATCTTTGAAATGATTTTTGATTAAGTGCTAAAAACTGCATTTTGTCGCTACGCTGAAGTGTACTCCAGTGTTAGCTTGTGTGCAACATCTCTGAAGTGCCATTGTTGTTCCTCACTTGTTGTCCGCCACCATAATTCTCTATTTAACTGATGAACAATTAAGGGAGATTCAATTAATGCAAAATAGATAAAGGAGAACTGGTGAAAAGAAAGGCACAAAGAAAAACCCAAACAATAGTGGGATAATATTGGTGAAAACACATTATAAGGATGTGAATATCAGCCACTGTCCCCAACCCCCACCCCTTCCAAAACACACAAACACATGCACATAGATACATGAGCTTAGCTCAGGAGGGGCTGAAGTGTATGCTTCATAGTGGCAAAATTAAATATACAGGTTTGAGAGTGTGTCCCTTCAGATGGTCAGGGTGAGAGTCTGTTTGTTAAACCTGACTGTGATTTGGAGAGCGAGCCAGATAATTTTTCCAGCTCGTAATTAGGTATTCAAGCCAAGGCCGAGCTGGTCACTGTCTGCATGTCCTGTTCTAATTAGCCCAAATTGAACAATTTGTTTCTCCTTTGAAACCCCAAATCATCCCCTAATCTAATAGTCATTTACATCCGAGGTGACAGCAAGCGACACTGATAGACTGTCTACAGCTTTGTATAACACAAGCACATCAGAAATGTGTTACTGATAATCATCACGAACAATTAAGATTCAAGAAGTGAGATATGTAGAAGTTTGCTTTTTTCATGGAAGACTACATTTCCCATCAAAAAGAAACTTCTGCTTTATTGTAGTATGTATTTTTCTGACATGCTGGCTTCACTGCAGCTTTTGCCAATTCAACAATCCATTCTAACACATCTAAGTATAAATTAAGAAAACATATGGCTTAAGCTGTGTCACCGTGGTAACCAGTTTGTTAGTACTAATGTGCATGGTGTTGCTATCCATGACCGGCACACTCAAAAATGAAATAAATGTAGTATTCAAACTGAAATCAATTTTTATTTAATTGTTGATTTCATATAAAACATCTGACAAAAATATTTGATTGACTTTTATTAAGGACTAAAATGATGTTCGAGCTCCAACCAGCTACTAGTGAAATGATTTGTAAGTGAAATTGAAAGGCCTTAAAAGGCACCAAAGTGTCAGAAACCTTTTACTAAATGATGAGAAAATTGACAATATACTTAAACACTAGTACTTGCAAAACACATCAACAACTAGAAAAATTTGAACAAAATAAAATATGTAGAAAATCAAATGTGTTGTGAAACTGCTGCACTTGTAAATGACATCACAGAACTGTAGACAGTAGTGGTGATCCGTTTGAGGGGCAGTGATGAAAATTATAAGAAAGTTATCTTAACAAACTCTCAACAACAACCTGAATGCTAACATGTTGCTTTTATCAACAGATGCAGCAAAAACATTTCCATAACATTTTACACAGAATTTAAATGGTACTTAATGTAACCGGCTGATTAGCTGTTACGCCCCACGGCTGTGGGGGAACTAACAATTGGCGTGCTAATTGTTCCGGGGGGGATAAATTACCTGCGAACACCTCTCGTTCTCTCAGCACTTCCGGGTCCGGACAGGTAATACTATGCTGTGTGTTAAGCTGTGTCCGTGAAGTTGATATGACAATAACTTTACTTCTTATCCCAGGACGAAGTTCGTGGTGGCAGACATGCATCTCGGTGTGTCTAGTGTGCAGAATGATTACAAGCGCGGAGTAATGGCGTCATAGGGTCGCGAACAGCCGAGGTAATTAAATTGTTTGTGGCTTTCACCATTACTGTTAATGATATTTGTTGATTTATCTGTGGCTAATATGTTATGTTTTTCATTACAGTTTGCCACTGTTGCCTTGTCTTTTGCTTACCTTTTCGTTGCCTTTTTGTGTTTCTTTTTTGCGTCTTTTCATCGCCTTAGTTGTGTTCTGTTGTGAACGGTTTTTCTTGAGTTATTGTTGCTTTTTCTTGAGTTTTACGTCCGTTATCAATTCAGATTAAAGACTCTGCTCAGTAACAGGACAGATTAAAGACTCTGCTCAGTAACAGTTCAGATTAAAGACTCTGCTCAGTAACAGTTCAGATTAAAGACTCTGCTCAGTAACAGTTCCGATTAAATCTGTCCAGGCTGTGTAGGACGCCGTGGCTGCATGGAGCCTTTGTTTAGGTCTTATTTTATATTTTCGTTACATTAGGCATTCTATTTTTCATTAGATGTGTTGTGTAGTGTCATTTCTTTTCCTAATATGTTTGACCCGACAGTCCTGCCAGGTACGTGGCGGTGTCCTTTTCCACAGCTAGCGACCTCCAACTGTTTGCTGCAGCTTACTATTTATTCTTGAGCTAATTGAATGAAGATTATTGCACTTTAAAGAAAACCATTTGATGTGAAGTTAATAAAGTTTGTATTTATATTTTTCTAAACACGCCTTTGTATTCATTTGTGGCCTAGCCTGTGTTTCTTAAAGGGGAAACCCTCTGTTGACGGGTCAGAATTAAAATAGGATATCTGTTAACAATCTTTGGGTGAGAGTCCCAAGGTGGCGTTGTTGGTTTTTGTTTTTATAACACCAGAATTCCCTCACCAGTCCTGACTTGGTTACATTAACAATTATTTATATACTATACCGCACCTCTTTTTAAGGTATTATAAATTCAGTCTGAATTGGGCTTCAATCTAAAGACACTTTGTTACGTATTCTGCGTTATCCTGATCCAAACCTGTATAAAAACTGTGATCTTTGCCCTTGCATTGATAACCACAGAATATTACAACTAGTGATGCTAATCCCCCCACAAACCCTCCGAAAGTGTCTCTATGTAAAGAGTGTGTTTGTTTCTTTTTGTGCATCTGTGTTAGTGTGTTTTCATTTGTGTATGAATAGATTATGACTGTGGGGGTGCACGTGTCCTTGAGTGTGTGTGTGAGCGGCAGCGTGTGTTGAACATGTGCTGGCGTTCTCAGAGGAACAGCAGGGCTCTAATAAGGACTAGTCCTGCATGGCAGCTGGTAAACTCTGTCCTCAGAAAAGGTGTCCTTTATTCATACACAAAGGAATGCAAATTAGTCCCAGTGCCGAGTGGACACTGAGAACGAATCCACATGGCGCACATACTCACTCTCAACATGCATTGAGAGTTGCACTGAAATGCAACTTCCTCCAATCAAAAGAAAAACAAGCAGGACTAATGACAAGGCCCACCCGCACAGCTGTTTGAGTTGTTTGGGTGTGAGAGTGTATGTCTGTGGTTCACGTGTTTCTGTTTCCATGTTTATGTGTGTGTGTTTGTTTGTGTGTAGGTTTGTGTGTTTGTGTATGTGTGCGTGTGTGTGTGTGTGTGTGTGTCTGTGTGTGTGTGTGTGTGTGTGTGTGCGTGTGTGTGTGTGTGTGTGCGTGCGTGTGTGTGTGTGTGTGCGTGTGTGTGTGTGTGTGTGTGTGTGTGTGTGTGTGTGTGTGTGTGTGTGTGTGTGTGTGTGTGTGTGTGTGTGTGTGTGTGTGTGTGTGTGTGTGCGGGTGTGTGTATGTGTGTGTGTGTGCATGTGTGCGTGCGTGCGATCATTCATCAATTAAAACTTGTTGAATGTAGAAGTTTCAGGACTAAGATCTCACTCTCTCTCTCTCTCTCTCACTCTCTCTCTCTCTTCTCTCACACACACACACACACACACACACACACACACACACACACACACACACACACACACACGCAAACACGCAAACCCAGAATTATTAACAAACAATGACATACAATGAATTTTGAAGTGCCCACAGATGACCTCACCAGTGGGCTTGGGTTTTTTCACTTCTTCTTGTGGTTTTTCCAACATATCCTCTTTTAAAGTGATACAGTCTCCTCTTTTCAACATGAAGAGATGAGAAAGTTAATATAAATATCGAGTTTGTGACTTTTCAAGCAGGTCAAATTAGGCCATTCTTGATGCAACATTCAAAAAAGTACTATTAACTTTATGTGTCTATAGCACAGCATTCAAAAACTGTGTCTATGCCACTTAAGAAATGAAGGCCTTTGAAAACAAGCGGATGGGTTGAGAGTAAAAACATAGATGGGTTCACATGAAAGGAAATGAGCTCTCGACCTCACATACAATATGTTCTTTGTGTGTTTGTGTGTTCTTCAGGGATTATTTTAAAATGTTAATGTTGTTAATTTAATGATGTTAAATAGTAAAGGTAATTGGGATGTTCTTCATATTATTTAAAGCTGCTCTAATAAGATGTTTGATAGCAATGCTGAATTAATTACTATGTGCTGTGGAAATACAGTTTAGTGTGAACAACCAGTTGTTAAATATCATCTAACTCAATTGTTCCCACCAGTCCTTTGGAGCACTTAGCCATTTTCAGCTTATTCTCTTGGTTTTATTGCTTCAATATCATTACTTTCACAGGGAAGAGATAGAACTTACTAACTTTACTTTCATTTATTCACATGGCTAAAGAAGGGTCCATAATTTCACAGTCTGGTTTGCTTGAAATTGTGTCCTTGTAAATTTAGTGTCTAGAGGAAGCTTTTTCGGGTGATGCATTCGAACATTTGCATTCAAGTTTTGGAACTTAAAGTAGCTCAGTCTTAACAAGAGAAACTGATGAACAAAAAAGACATATGTGTAGTTCTGAAGGAGTTCACTGGACAAATAGAAACCACATATTTAAAAATGGGGAGGACCTTGCAGAGTTTTGTTGAAGCATTTGTATAAAAGGGGTTTAAATGAAACAGAGAGTTACATAAATTATGTTCAAATCAGACCGATCATAGACGTGTCAAAAAAACAAATTCCCATCGTGATTTTAGAGGAACTAAAGACGAACTCGGCCTAAAGCAAATAGTTGGCTTAATTCAGACCATCCTGTGTGTCGGGCTTTTCAAATATCATCATGTAATCATCAAGTTAGAAATCATGAAGACAAAGAGGATGGTCTTTGACTTGCTTTTTGTAAAGTGTCTCAAGATAACATTTTTTATGAATTGACACTGAATTGGATGGATGGATGGATGGATGGATGGATGGATGGATGGATGGATGGATGGATGGATGGATAGATAGATAGATAGATAGATAGATAGCTCAGAAGTGACTCGGACACTGTCTGAGCTGAACGCTTAGACGAGAGCGGCTAACCCGATCTAAACTCTGATGGACCAGAACCTTTCCTCTCTCACTGGACTTCATTTGTATTTATTCAAGGATTTCAACATAGCATAAGTTACTCCAATGGCAAAATAAACACATGCTTAGACGTAAAGGATATCACTACGTAAAGTGACATACAAAGTAGACAAAAGTGATGATCAAAAGTGACATCCTTATGTCACCAGTTTGTGGCTGTGGTGAGAAACAATTGGTACATTTAATATTGCTTATAATGCAGCATATTGTTTTTGATAGCACACTATTGGGAAGCGTGATATTATATATATTATATTAGACCTGTTATACAAACAAAAGGTCAGTATCATCTTTGAACAGCATGAAAACAATTAAAAGTTTCAGTGATTTGTGTTTTAAAAATCAGAATCAGAATGAGCTTTATTGGCCGTGTATGCTTACACACACGAGGAATTTGACTTTGGTGAACTGTGCTTTCAATGTACAAAAAGTATAACATAAAGAAAATTAAAATTAAAATTAAATGGATCATTGTATCCCTGCAAATAAACTGTTGATCCTTTCTCTATATTTTGGCAAGTATGAAAAAGGTTTTTAGTAGACCAGTCAATTTCTTTGATTTTGGTCACTAGGTGAGGACGATCAATTTTTAGGTGTCAGGAAGCAGCGCAACAAGCCAATGATAGGTATTTGTATCATGGTGCCATATAGAACATGATTTCAATGTCCTGAGAATAGCATGAATAGATCCCCTGTCAGATGCAGCAGTGAAGGTGACCCAGTGTGAGGCCAGTCAGACATCAAAGGGTGCCAGCTGTTTTGTAAAACTGAGGGGGGGTTGGAGAAGGGGGCCAAGTGGAGCTGAAGAGGAAGATTGAGATGACACGTCAGTTCTCCAGGAGTGTCACTTTGTGTAATAAGGGAGTAGCGGGTATTCATCTGCCTTTAGAGAGAGCGGAAGAACACTACATGGACTTCAATAGGACTTCAGTAATTACTTATTACTGCACATATGGATGAGATGTGTGATGAGGGGACTTGAGGCGTGTGCGGCTCTTCCTCCATCTGAAAACCACCTCCGGGGTGACTTCAAGAACATCCCTGTAATGCTCCAAGACAAAAGTCTCATTACAGGTAATTATGGACTGCCTATAGGCTCCCCGATCCTTCCCTCTCTGCAAAAGCCCTTTGCTTCACCCTCACTACTTTTATCCTGTCATTCAACAGCAGAAGCAGCCTAGGAAAGGGAAGCAGGGATGGAGCTGGGGGAGGGGACTGGGCTATTACCTGGGAGCAGACAGTGATCATGGCCGCTGACGCTTTACTGCACTTCCATTCATGTGGAGTGGCTCACTTGTGGGCAGCAATTACCCACCAAATGATCCAAACTGGGCCTTGTGATGGAATAGCTGGACTTGCCTGTGTGCATGGTATTATCCTATATGCTTTTAAACACAGTACATAAGCTGTGAGTGTATTTGTGCACACTCTCTGCTTGTGGGTGCTGCATACAACAACTGATTTAGACTTATGAGCAATGAATTTCATGGACAGAAAACATACATTCAAAATGTATGACAGGTTAAAAAATAATGTACTAGATGTATTTGTGAAGATATCATGTAAAACATGTAAAAAAAAAAAATGTATGGAAAAAGGCATTTGACAAATCTATCTTCACAAATACATTATCTTCAATAGATTTGAATTGAGAAGCTAAATTTCTTTTTTTTTTAAGTAAACGTTTTAAACCTTAAAGGCTTAATGTGCGACTTTTTGATCCAGAAGATGTCGCCCTTGAGCGCCAGCATGAAACCAAAACAGCTGTTTTCTTGTGCTAGCAGGCTAATGGTAGCGCTCTTTAGTTTGCTCGTAGCTTCATATTTCATGTACATTTACATGAAATGACCATAATCTAAAACGCTTACATGACATTCAAATAAGCAGTGAGTACAGTATGTTATTCTTCTTTTCTATAGTCCCTCACTTAAACAGCTTTTATACACAAGGGGATGAGCCGGCCGGCTGTCCTGTCCATGTAAACACGATGCTGATATGGCTCAGACAGCATCACAGACAGCAGGACTCGGGTGTCACATTCATTGTAGACAGTCACGACTCACAGAGATATTTTCAGAGGATATACTGGATTTCTGCTGTGTAAAATGTCGCACATTCAGCCTTTAAGCTGATTATATGCCAAAAGACTGGGTTACAATCGAATGTTAGGCCTCTGGGGGTAATGGCCAATATTTCAGGGTGTCCAGTGTAGTGGGTAGATAGATAGATAATGGATATAGACTGCCACAGGAATGAGTCCTAAAACCTGGAAGTGAGTTAGCATTTTAGCGCCATGGGTTCTAAACTCTAAAAGTCAATGGGGATTTTGAATGGGTTTGTGGTTAGATGCCTGAAATAAGGTCTGTGGTTAACACTAACTTAAGAGATGTTGGTGTTTTGTTAGACGAGATAAACTACATTAGATAAGACCCCCACTTGTGAATTTTAAAGTTTTTAGGCGTACCAAAAACGGCAGTTGCTAACAAGTGGCTAAATGAGACTACAGTGGTTGTCGGGGACATTAAACGTCATCACGCCGGGAACTCTCTCACTAGTCCGCCTTACAGCCTCTAGTCATGTTTTTCAGTGCTCTTGCAAATATTCGGTTAATAAACAACTTATTAAGCTACGGTTTCGCTAGCTTGTCAAAACCACTGATTAGATCGATGAAGCATAACGGCAGTGACGTCAAAATCAACCGACCGTGGTGTAGTTCGCTTGTAGCATAACGTTAGCTTTTTACTTCTCTCGGCTACATTAACGCTTCAAACTTCATAAAAGTGGTGTTCATTTGTAAATATTATCCTGCTGAACAAAACGCCTACGCATCAGAAACGTGTTTGCCACAGAGCTTATTATCTGCAATGATCCAAAATCCAATGCAAAAATCCCATAGGCGAATTCTCGTTAGAACCCATGGCGATGCTACTTCCGGGTTGGCCTACAAAAATAGGTCATCACTTTTGCAGTCTATAGAGACCAAGACTTAGTCTCAACAAACCTTGAGATGCAGTGAATTTGAATGATATGTTAATGGTTATCTAATACATTTTTATTTGCAGCAGACAAAAAACCCATAGCTGTAAAACCCTGTTGTACTGTACACGTCCCTGCACACACGCCCTGATACCCTCACACCATGAGTTCGCCAGTGTGGAGCTGGTGCAACAGGAAGGGCTGTCATCCACAGATCAGAGGCAACAATGGCGCCGTCCTCGGCTGTCTTTGAATATGTCACTGTGGGAACAGCATAATCAACCCCATGTCACCACCAGCTGCTCCATCTAGACCACATTAGAATAAACAACAGGCGAGGAAGAAGCAGAGCTTTAAAGAGGGGAGACGAGTGGGTAGAAGAGAAAGCAATACACTTGTCTTTTCCGCCACCAATGGAAAGATGATATTGTTCCGGGTTATTTGGCTCAGTGTCAACACTGAGCTCCATCTGTGGCCACTGGTGAATTGGAAGGCATGAGGCAAAACCTGAACCATTAACTGAAGTGAGGAAAGGCATGAAGAACTTCCTCTGCTCACCTGTGTCACACACCACAGTCTTCAACAGAATAAAGTTGTCTATGTTCAGGAAGAACCCTAATTTTACATTTCTGATACAGGATGTAGGATGCACAAGCGTATTGCACTTAATTTTATTGCTGATTTCCCCTCCCATCACTGCCTTCACTTGTGGATGAGCTTTTCTCTTTCATATAAGTGTGTCTAATCAGTTTACTTGAAACAGCAGCACATATTTACTAGTACCTCCTCAATCTGAGGATAAAGGAAGCTGCAATAGAAAGAGGAATGAAAGCAGAAGTGTCCAAGCACCATGACCACAAGAGCAGTCATTGTTAATATTTTTTGAAAGATTTTCAGGCAAGCATGTGTATGACAACAATGACATGTCCTTGGAAAACTCTGACAGAATATGCGTGGTGGTTTTGTCATCATCTTTGACAAAGGACCAGTTCTACCTGTACAGAGGACGCGATGCTTCCAATTTTTCTGAGGTCATACACAGGTCATCCTAAAACAGGCCAAAATATAACCATTTGTGACAGGCATGGCTCCAAAAAGCCTCCCCAAATATTCAGAGGTCAAAATCTGTTGAACCTACTTTGAACAAACATTGAGAGAACAAAATGTCCAACCACCATTTCCCATATGCAGCAAATTACATTAAATATAGGTTGTGTGATGCATATACCATTCCCAATTCAGCCTGTTTGAAGTGCCCTCTCACTAGCCAGAATCTCTTCTCATCTCCAGTACCTGTGAATTATACAAAATGATACTTTCACCATTTATTTTATCAGTCCACTGTAGTCGCTAGTAATCCCATTATAAC
Source organism: Tautogolabrus adspersus (assembly GCA_020745685.1). Taxonomy (NCBI): domain Eukaryota; kingdom Metazoa; phylum Chordata; class Actinopteri; order Labriformes; family Labridae; genus Tautogolabrus; species Tautogolabrus adspersus. The sequence continues at coordinate 23,242,264 of CM036542.1, forward strand.
ATGTCTGTTAGTACAATAGCCAGATATGTCCTGAATAAAAGAAGCCTTTCTCTGCCTTGTCAAAGGTAGGCTGCGTACCAAATTACTTCTTCAGAAGTTAAAAGGCCCAGTTCCTAATCACTCTATTATACCAGGCTAATAGATGACCAGTAATTGCAACTAATAACTTATTACTCATCTACACAAATATTCTAATAGCTTGTATTTAGAAGCCAATTTTTTCAATGGACAGTATGAATGAGGAGGGGGTCCTATTCACAAGCCAGACAGAGAGCAACACAAAGAAATACTCCCACAAAGGAAGCTGAGAAAGCAACCTGTAGCATGTTTTTTCTTCTCTTAGCTGGATTAATATCTAACCTTATTCATGTGGATGTGAAACCTCAGCTTCGTCTTCATCTCCAGAGCTGTCTAGCAGCAGGGCTTTGTTTGGTGCCTGAGCCCCTTTTGAGGGAGAGACGGCGCTGGGAATTATAGATAATGTCCTCTATCCTCTCCCCTGCTAGCCTGCTAGGACTCAACACAGAGCTCAGTGGGGACCAGAGAGGTGGACACACTGTACATGATTTGAGCTACAGCAGCCATTGTAGTCCTGACAGGGCTCACAGGTGGAAATACATTTAGTCACAGCAAGGCGGCAGGGATCGAATTACCTACATGACAAAATCATAAAGACTAGTACGCAGTACATGAGGCTCACATTTGTTTCGTGATGGTATCTGTAAAGTTGAGATGTTGTTAAAATGTTATCTAGAAATGTCATAATATGGAAGTCATACAGCATTTAAATTATAGGGAAAAAAACAGTTTTTAGGTAAAGCAGCTTAAAATGTAATCAGTAATATTTTAAGATCATTTTTCCAATTGCCTAACAGCAAAATAATGTAAGTTACAATAGAGCTCAACAATGACCGCCCACTTTTTAAGCAACTCTGTTTCCAGAAGTAAATTTCTCTATTGAAATCCTCCACTGACTTGTCATTAAATCCTTATATCAAGAGGTTGAAGCCTGGAATCAAGACAACAAGCTACCCCAGTACTCATGACTATGATACATTTGATTTGGCATAAAAACTGCATTAAAAAACGGAAAAAAAAGGCAAATGTACAAGACTGTGTACATATTTTTCTTCCAGAGTCAAGGAACTACCCATCCCATAACCCATTGCACAGATACCGCTTCTACGTAAATGTAACTCTTATAGTGTTTATACTGTTAATACAAGTGTTGTTTATCTTTTAGTTTGTGTGGAGTATATACGTATATTACAATTACATTCACTGCAGAATAACAAGGTAAGTACTTTTCGTCTTAGCTAACTATCTAGCTAGCCTGCTAGTGAAACTATCAATTCGCATATGGCGCTGAGGAGTGGGAAACATTGCCATGGTAACAGGGATTTTCACCAATCATGGACATTGCTGTGACACTTTATTAAACGTGGGTAGTGTAGTTCTTTCCTAAATATCGAGTATAAACCATGTTTTTTTTAAACGAGGTTGATATCATACTAACTTGTGTCTTCTACAGGAGCTCATCGTTTGACACTCAGGTAGCTCGTGGTAAGTCTACCTTGGATGGTTATGACATTATGGCTAATAATCAAATCTGCTATGGAGAAAATTAATGGGATTTTTACTTCCAGGACCACATGGTTGAGCCCTTATACTCTATGGCTTTTGTAACTGTGCCTAGCTCAGTTCTAGGCTACACTTAAACAACCTCAAAACCTCCACACAATGCATAATAGTAAGCCTATCTACATAACACATGTTAAAAAAGAAAACAAGACATTTTGATAAAACAAGCAACCAAGAAAGCAAGGCAGCAAGGTATAAACTTACGGTAAAACTTTACTTTACAGGTCCGCAAATTTCATCGTAATTAGGTGATAATTAGACGATAACTAGACAAACTTTTTTATTATTTCTTTGAAATTACCCCCGAATTTCATGACAATTGGGTGAAAATTAGCACGTAACTTCTTTGAAATAATTAATTTCATGAAGAAAATCATAGAATATCTTCAATATGACTTTGTGAACAACAGCAGCTGATGTGATTTAGGATTCATCAATAAATGTCTGAGTTAGAATAACAGCTGAGTTCATTTAGTTTTATAGGAGTTCCAGTGTTAATCTTTTTTTGGTTAATCATATAAAGCTGATCTCAGTCATTTATTACCAAAAGCTGTAATCATTATTGCTTACAATTAAATTCGGGCATTATTTCAAATAAGTTAAGTGCTAATTTCCACCAAATTGTCATGAAATTCGGGGGTAATTATTGTCTATTATCACCTAATTACGACAAAATTTGCGGACCTGTAAAGTAAAGTGTTACCAAACTTACTTTAGCTAGCTTCAATTTATTCCAGGGAAAATTACCCCAAACAGCTCGCTCTGTCTTCCCTCTCAAATCACACATTTAATACACCCTCCAACCAAGACATCATAGCAAACCTTACCAGTGGATTGCCTTAGCAAGTCACTTAAAAATACCCAAAATACAAATATTACAAGCTTAGCTGCCACCTGTAAGCTAATTGAGCTAGCATGTTTACTGCTGGCCGAGTACTATCCAGGTAAAAAGATAGGGAATGTAAACTACTGAAATTTAAATTACAATCCTAAAACTTACAGTATACATGGAATAAAGAACTAATGTCACTGTTGATGTTACACTGTTACACTGAACATCAGCTCTTAAGCTATTAAAAGTTGCATGTTTGCAAAAAAAAACCTTGGTTCCCAAAATGTAAACATACTTTGCCTGAATCTACACATAGAAGGAAACATTATAAACAAATATGTTTATTGGCCACAATGCACTGAGGATTGAATAGGCAGAGTACAATAGCGGTAGTTAAAGGGGCAGGACACACAAAAAACCCACTGGGAGTATACAGCCCCCACTGATCAATGACCTCATCCAGAGTCAGTTTCTCTTTCAAAGGCGGTAAGACCAAAGAGCAGCGAGGCCTTTTCAGCCATGCAGATAACAAACCAACACCAGACACCCAATAAAGAGACTTCCACTTCATTTAAAAGCAATTAATATTCTTGGTCGGCTGGCGTGATCCCTTTGGTGTGGCAGGTCTGTACACGCCCCCTGCACTGTAATGGAGTTGACTGGTTAACTCTGAGTCTGTGGCCACAGTGTTGGCTGCCTGGGTGAGAGCACTGATGCACAGTGGGACACAGTGTTTAGATCAGAGTGAATGGTCCTGTCTCACAGCCCACTGCACCCCAAAAGAGCCTCCTTTTCTCTATACGTGTCTCACTCTTTCCGTCTTTCCCACTCTGTATTTCCCGTCCTCTTTCTCTTCTCCACGTTCACTCAGAGTCTATCTCGGCTATTGTTTCCTTTTCTCCTTTTCTTCCTAAAGTTCTCTTCTTCACTCTGTATGAATTGCCTTTCAATAGGAGCAAGGGTTTAAATAGTTTGCTTTTGTAATGTTTGGTAATGATTGTCCACCGAGGACGTGAAAGACATGTTGAAGTGAAATAATATTTTGTTCCTTTAAGCACACACAATCTTGCCCACGACACAAGGTTATGATAAAGAAATAGTTGAGTGGTGGACTTGTGGTAATTTATGTTAAATACTATGTAAAATATATAAACACTATATACAGTGTTTAACACATTTATTATATTACATTTATCACCATATGCCACAGCTGCCCTAGATTAACAGCATTGGTAATTACCAAAATCATTTTTTATGTTTCTGTAATGGTTAATACATCAGTATGTAGAAGCTCTTTAATCAAAATGATATCTTTAATGCTAAAATATCATTATTATTGTTATCCATGAATTTTCAAATTCACTGTTTTACAAACAAAAAACGCACATTATTATTTCTTGATTAAGATGTCAAATTATAGTTATTTACTTGCATTCCTGAACAGAAAAATGTGTTTTAGTGGTTGAATGTTATGCTTGATTCATTTCTGACTTCTCAGAGAAGCCCAGTGAGCCAGCTCAAATTTGGGTCTAAAAAGGGGAATTCAGTTTGAAATTGGGTTCATATGACCCCAAGCAAACTTCAAAGCTGTGCAGAGACTATTTGACCAAGAAAAAGGAATCTGGAATACTGGAACTGATGGACTGGTCAAGTCAAAGTCCGGATTTGAATCCTATTGAACAAATTTGGGATTTAGTAGATTCAAAGATTGATGGCACAAAAGTTTCATCTAAAGCAAGTCTGTGGGAACAACTAGAAACTATTTGGAACTCAATAACAAAAGAGACTGTTGAAAAGTACATAAAAACAATGCCAGCAAGAATGCAAGCTGTTTAGTTGTTTTAGTTTGTTATTTGCCAAATAAATAACAATAAAATTTTTAGTTTTCAACAAGTTTTATGTTTCCTCGTTTTTATGACAGGTGGTCTAATAAATTTGTTAAGCACTGTATATATATACAGTATATATTTGATTTGAATATAGAGCAGAAATACAAAAATACAATTAATTTAACCTTGTAGAACCTTTAAGTGTTCATATCAAAATATGGACATACTGTGAAAAATATTTTCAATTTGGCTTTTTGCCCCCAGCTGATACTTGCATGAAAAAACTTGGAACTCCCCAAGTTGTGCAGCTGATGAAAAATGCAATTAATTTGACATGACAATGAAGGTGGAAGTGACAGTCCCAAACAGGGAAAAATGTACACTTGACACAAAATTAAAGTAAGTCAGAGTCAATTCACTGTATTTGAAAAGGAAGAAGCCTTGGCAGTCTAAATTCAAGCAGAAAAAGATTTTACTATATTGATTAACTTACTCATAACCACAGGGCCTAAGGTCTGTTCATACATTCATCTTCGTAACACTAAGCCATCCAATAAGGACAAACACATTGACACTCAGTAACACTAAAAGAAAGTTAGGATATTCTTAGATATTTTTCTGGACTTTTTGAATCTCAGGGTTAAGAGTCTACAGCTATCCCAGCAGCTCCATGAGCCTTTCTTTGAGTAAAGTATTGTTTTGAGCTAAATGCTAATGTAGGCTTACATTCTCACAGTGGCAGTGCTATCTGTCTGATGCTAAGCAGGCATGATGGTTACCATCATTTTGACATTAGTTAAGCTTGAAAAATGTAATATGTTGACCTATTGATGGTGCTAGATATAATGCCAAGGTAACGTCAAGGTATCCCCAAAGTTATTTCTGCTCATCCTGAGGGTGGAAAGTGATTTCTGTAACAAATTGCACAACAATCCATCCTAGTTGTCAATACTTTGACTAAAGATGGAAGCAATCATCTCATGGTGGCACTAGAAGTTGAGCCAAGATTTACATCTTGGTATAGTGGTTGACTGTATAACATTATTTTGTGACTCCATCCAGGATATATTTTTAAAAATCTCACAACACAAGTGAGAAATTCGTCAAATGACTGCAAGAGGAATATCTCTGGATCACAAGAGTCAAAGGGATTCATCATCTGGACACCATCAATGTATTTATTATTTAACTGAAATCAATTCAATAGTTTTTGCGATATTTTAAGCTCCTGGTGTTACCAGAGAAAAGGTCAGTGGATGCACAATGTCCAGAGGATGTTAAATGACTTAGAGGGCCGACACATCTGGCTGTTGATGTTCTCCCTGATGTGTTTGTCAATGATCTTGTTGGACATTTGCCGTTTAAATTGCTTGTTTGTGTCTTTTAATGTCTAATGGTGTATTGTTTTGTATTTGAATCTGTGGCTGCTCATTGTTTGTTTGAAACTCTGTAAATTGTGCTGCTGCCTGTCTTGGCCAGGACACTCTTGTAAAAGAGATTTTTAATCTCAATTAGTTTTTTTTCCCTGGTTAAATAAAGGTTAAATAAAAAATATGGATCATTTCCCTGGCAGCAGACTGTCAGACCTGTCAATTTGTTTGGACATTTCAGTCCGTAACACAGTGGTGGACCAACAGAAAGACATTACCAGTCAATGCCACTGGATTGGCTTATAGTGACCTATATTGCTGGCTGTAGTTGAGAAGACCATTTAAACCACAAAAAGCATTACTGAGGGTGTTGCTGTTTTACGCCAGTTGGGTGCATTAACAAGTAAATCAATATTGGTGAATGCTTCTCTGAATGTGTATGTGAAGTACCTGCTAAAGGCTGACTAACTTCTAGCTTTTTTCAAAAAAGTGATCAAAAAGCACCACAAGACTATATAATAAATTAAAGAAAAGTACCATTTGCTTTGAATAGAAGTGAAGTCCTTACTTTGATGTCCATTCTTCACTGAAGAATTAGCACACAAACACGGCAGTGAAGGTCTTTGGAGATTGTGAAGAAAAGTTTGCCTTCAGAGACCTTGTCCAACAAGTTGAATAGTAATGACAAGTGCATTAGCAGTTGCCTTGTTTAGTAGGCTGTGTGTAATGAGAAAATCAATGGAGCACACTCAGTACATATTTATTCACACACACACACACACACACACACACACACACACACACACACACACACGCGCACACACACACACACACACACACACAGGTGACGATTAGAGCTATTCAAGAAGTATACCTCATACATTCTCAGTGCTGAGAAACACAGAATGCCTTGTCTGAATTACACCTTAGCAATGTCTCCAAGGATGATACGTGACCAGTTACCCTCATATACACTTAAGCAGCCTGTCAATAGTAGCTTGTAGACGCCTGTGGGCTTCAATTGAATTGCACTTTTAACCCGCTAGTTATTTGAAAAGAGCTAGACCTATCTGACTCTACACCACCTGCATAAAGTACGATATTTCTGTGTGGGTAATTTCAATATAATTTACACAGCAGCCTGATAAATTTACAATGTTCAATACAATCAGCAAGAATATTGACTCAGAAGTTCTAAAAACTTAGATTTAGGTTATTTGAAAAAGACGCAATGCTATGTTAAGTTGTTTCTTCCTCAAATAGGTCAATGAAATGATCAATACAGTATCTGTCTTAAAGCTGCAGCCAAGGGACATTTAGCTTTGATCTGCATAAAGACTGGAATCAAAATGAAAGAACCAAAGATGTGTTTTTGTTAATTGCCATGATCTAGCACATTTAAAGGTCACTATAATACTTTGTATATCTTATATCTGTTTTTTGGCCACCGTACAAAGAAGACCAAAACCAACAATTCATTGCATTTGGCAAAGAAAAAAACCCTCTTTCATAAACAACAACAAATAAACAATTGGTTTTACATTTCAGCTTTTGCACAACAACAAAACAACAGCCAGTCTTACTGTTTCATCCATTCCATCTTTGTTTTAAACCAAAAATCTCCTGAGTCCAGCTTTTTACTTAACAGAAGGGGCATCAATGACAGTGGAATCAATTTGCTAATATATCTCTTCTAAACAAGCTTCCATATACTTTCCCACAAATTCAAACTACTACAAGTCTTTATGCTACAAATGGTTACATTGCTTTTCTGTGTGGGTTTTTGGGACCTTCAAAGTGTAAACCACTTTTTGTCCACCCTTAGTGATGTCAGGCATTCCCATAAAATCCACATCTTTGTCTCGGATTGATGCTTTACATGCTGGGATACTGAATGAACCAGTCCCCATGAGGTAATTATATTTATCGGCCTCACTAGACAAAATATCATCAAATTTATTTGGAAGAATAAGGCTGTTAATACTTGAGCTTAAATTGTGGTTTTGTAAATTTAACATTGAATAGACTCCAGAGCGTGTAAACCTGACTGCTTGATGTGACAGACCTAGACAATAGCCATTATAGTTTTCAGAAAACTGTGCAAATGAAAATTCATCCTCATTATACATGACATCAAACAGGGATGGGGCCCAAAGCGGGCTCATTTGCAGCTGAATGTAGGGGGCAGTGGAGACAGTGGCCTGTTTAGCATGTGTTTGTGTTGTAAAGGTGGTGGAGGGATGGAGGAGTAGAGGGTACCAGTGGGCCACAGCTGGTGTGCCACAGTCTTAACCTTCTACCTGCTGCTATCACAACTGAAAGGCTGGGCCTCGACCAGGAACTAATAGTCTCCCTCTGATTGAAGTTGAGGCTTTGGACTGTCTATGCACAGACCTTGTTACCTTCATGTGTGCTTGAATATGTCTGAGCCATAGTTGTCATCTTGTTTTCTCTGCTGCAGTCTTGCATATCAGCCAGTGTGTCTCTATTACTAAGGAGAGCAGAATAGTACAGTAAAAATGCTCTTAAGCATTATGTAGGGTACTGCCCTTTGAATAACGATTGTTTTCCCTTGAATAAAATCATGTACCTTAAAGCTATAGGCAGTGATCGTCAAGCTGTCTGTATTTTTTTCCAACTTGTGTCCTTTTCATACCTTTCTACACAACTCCCTACAGTTGTGTGTTCATGTCAACATGTATAAGAGCTTCTTTTCATGATCAGCTGTGCTTGTTGTCCTTGTTTCATCCTTCAGTGCAGCTCTGTGAGACCAGCTGTGTGTGTTTACTCGACCTGGTTTACCTGCTCCAGGAGAAAAGGCTGCCAGTAGTGGCCCCATCACTTCACATCCACTCTGTCAGAACCCCTGTCAATGCCAGTAGGACTGGATGTCTACCCTGAGATTTAGGTGTACAGCTAGGTCAGTTTGAAATGAGGTTGTTATGTATGCGTTCATTTGTTCCATCTCTTTCCAGCTCTATCTGACCAGTTGTGCGTGTTGACTCTACCTGTGTTCATGTCCTGGTCTACCTGCTCCAGGAGAGCAGGCTGACAGCAGCAGACAAGTCATGCCACATCAGCTCTGTCAAACCGAGAAGCAGAGTAACTGAGAGCAGTCCCTGCTTCACTGTCAGAGAGAGACATGTTTTTGTTTGACCAACAATGCTTCATTAGCAAATGGAGTTAAGTGAAATATTATTCAGCTGTCGAGCAAGTCAGCAAGTCTGGCTGTTGTGCTGAATGCCACATAAAGAAATGTGTCTGTGTGTGTGTCTGTGTGTGTGTCTGTGTGTGTGTGTGTGTGTGTGTGTGTGTGTGTGTGCGTGCGTGCGTGCGTGCGTGCGTGCGTGCGTGCGTGCGTGCGTGTGTGTGTGTGTTTGGGTGTGTTTGGGTGTGTGTGTGCGTGTGTGTGTGTACGGTGTGTGTGAGAAGAACTTGGAATGTGGCCTTGATATAAATACACAACAATATCGCTTGATGTTTACCTCTTCTTTGTCTGTGCTGCCTAGTAAGAAAACAGGTGCTGCAGTAAACTGGAAAATACATCAAGGGTACTGAACAAGGATTACTTCCTATTTCCTGTGCCAGATTTTGGTAGCTCTTGGTAGTGGATGCGTCCAGGTGTGCAAATCCAGGCTATGCCATTTATTTTGATCATACTTATGATCAGAAGTTACGTGCTATAACCATTGAATATATTGAAGTATTTCGTTAAATCCCTAGATAGTGTGGTGTGCATTTTAAGTGACCAATAGTGCAGTTTAATCAACCATAAATGGGGTTTTGTTAAGCACAGATATCTAACAAGCAATATATCTCTCCCAGACTTGTTTGACACAGCCCTTTAATACGAATTTGTGCTGAATATGTTTTTTAACACAAGGACAAAAGTTGACAATCGCGTATAACCATTTTTAGAATTGCATCTACTCCTTATCTGTCCTGAAAAATGAAGATTTAAAATGAAGTGAAGGTCTCAGCATTCAGTGACTGCTTAAAGTCTCCACAGCAGAATTGGTTATTGCACACATTATTATATGAAGTATTCCTCTATTGATGGTTTGATGACAAAAAATCCACTCGCTATTTGCTTTTTATCAATATTGGCCTGTGAATATGATTTAAAAAAAAGTTACTTCACCTGTCAAGCTATGAGGTGCCTGGAATTTGAAACAAAAATTCCAGCATGTCTTCATTATTCTTCCAGAAAGCCTTGAGATTTTCGGCTGTGTGTTTTGTTGTTGTCAGTGGTGACAGAGGACTAAGACTCATGGGGTAAACTTAAACTTAATTCAAGGAACAATTTTGCATGCGAGGCATAGCTATAAAAAGACATTTTTTGACTATTGTGAGAATTCTTAAAGAGAATTATCATTTGTTATTATTACAAAACACAAAAGGAACCTCTCAGGCTGTGGCTCAGTTGGTAGAGTCGTCGTCTCTCAACCGCAAGGTTGAGGGTTCGATCCCCAGCTCCTGCGAGCAACATGTCCGATGTGTCCTTGGGCAAGACACTTAACCCTGAATTGTTCCCGCTGCTTCATCTGCAGAGTATGAATGCGTATGAATGGGATTAGTTACTTCTGATGGTCTCACTACGTAGCAGTCACTGCCATCAGTGTGTGAATGGGTGTGTATGTGTAGGTGTGACATGCGGTGTAAAAGCGCTTTGAGTAGTCTGAAGACTAGAAAAGCGCTATATAAGCTCAAGTCCATTTACCATTTACCTCTCAGGCCAATGGGAACGGCATTGTTTCTAAAACTTTAGCAGCCAAGTTTGTTGTGTGAAAAAATGTGGACAACATGAATCAAAGGAGATGTGTGAATCCGCAGAGTCAGTAGGATTTGTCCTCTTGGGACCATGGAGGTCTGTACAATATTAACATCTGAGTAATACTGTAGCATGGATGTTGTTATAAGGACAGAAGAAACAGATGTGTTTTTTTTTTTAAACAAGTTTTTTTAAATCTTCATGGAAGTGAATTCGACACACTACATGGCTCATAAGAGAAAACTAACCCTTCTCTAAACAGAACCAGACAGATATAAGGACAGGACAAGCAAGATGTGATAAAAAGGCAGAGTTTATTTAAACAGTGCAGGTCGGTACACAGGTAATCAATACCATCATAGCAAACAAATCCAAAAAGGGCAGGCAAAAGGCAAAAGTCAAAAAGGCAGACAATGGTCAAAAAACTGCGTTTGAATTGTCTTTTTTGCTTAGGAAGGTTCCTAACTGAGTGAAATGACCCAGAAGCATATAAGTAGCGGCCATGATAAGAGCTGTTCGAATTCTCTAAAAGCTAAGGAAAGGTGGGTCAATGCTTCCTTTATGACCTCCTTTAGCATAGGAAACACTGGACCATCCTTTACGAAAGGAGATGAGATAATGCCGCCCCACAATTCCTTGCGGTTGCAACATCAACATCAACAGCAACATCATGCAACAATCTGCATTTGGTTTATATATTGATTTGACTTATTATTTGTTACTGCATTTGTATTCCTTTTATTTATTTATTTTTATTTTGGGTGCGTGAAGGTGAACATTGCTTTCATACATTCTTGAATCATGTTTAGTGTAGATGCTTTGCTGTTATTTGTTGTTGATTTAATACGAGAAATTGTAATAAAAAACATTGTTAATAAAAAAGAAAAGAAAAGGAAAAGGGACGCAGATCATGTAAGTTACCATTGCAATAATATGCCTTGAACAACTTTCAACAATTTTAAACCCAGAGGTGAACTATGAGAGTTATGCTGATGTTGTAAAACGATCAAAGTGAAGTATCCTGGTAGTTTATATTCCTTTTATTTTAATTCTAACCTCGTGTTTATTAGGATTATTTCACCGGTAAGAAGGCACAAGGGAAAGATTTTTAGATGAGCTTTTAGTAGTCCATTTTCGGAAGATTGTAGTTTCACCACGGCATACCCATGTCACTAACCTCCGCCGCCGTCGCATTATTACGTCGCCTAGTGGAAATGCGGTCGGATTGTCAAAACAAAGCGATCGCCTTTCCCTATTTCCTTTATGAATTCTCCTAACACCTTTCCTTAACCCCATGACGTTTTCCACGGGGTTAAGGTAAAGTGGATAGTGAAAGTAGATAGGAGGGACAATCCGAACGCACCCACAGAGAATATAGACATTCAGGGGATAACTAGACACAGGTGAGCACAATCAGGGCGGGGGAGCACAAGGCAGGAAACACAAGGAGCAGGATCTGAATCCCGGAGACAAGGGTTAGTGTCAAAAATAAAACAGGAAGTGACAAATAATACTAAATAAAATGAACAGAAACAAAACATGACCTCTGGTAACTTGACAGACCTTGTCAAATCTAGACTTAAGGGCATATAGAGCCCTATCATATGCCCTGCGCAAAGCGTTTTGCGGCACTACACAGTTGTCTTTCCTATTTTTTACCTGATGCAGTTGTCATTTTTTCTACCAACACCCATGTTGTTAAATGAACAACATGGGCCCCCCATTAGTGCACAGGGGTGCTTGTCTTGAAGTGAGGTGTGGTCAGGTGCAAAGGATGCACGTTTCAATCTTGAGGACACAGAAAAACATTTGCGTCTTAGACAACCTAAGACCTGATCTCAAGTGAAACGTCTGTGGTGCAGTATGTATTGAAGAATAAAGACCGAAATCTGCCGTGTAAATAACACGCACCAGCCTGCAGGCGGACCTGACTCTTAAAGGCAATGAGAGCTTGAACAATTTTACTTCAAAAACACACCATTTATATGTTTAATCAAGCAACACTATCCAACCTTTTGCGCCCTGCACCTTGCTTATCGCCAAGATTGTGCAACGCTTAACAAAACATAGAGAGACACGCCCAAAATCACTTTGAGCCATACGCTGTATGTAATGGACTTTACGCAATCAAAATAGGACCCAAACACTTGGATGACCAGCAATTTTCTTCTACTTTACTTGTACAAAACTACAGCTATTGTGCTTGGCCCCTAACACCATGCACATTTTCTAACAAAGTAGCTGCCCTAAATACCATCATACAGCATTTTTCCCCTATGTAATACAGCAAAAATCAGCCACATCCCTCAAAATTATGCAGACCAGCAAGTTGCAGTGCATTTGTTACTTCAAGGCTGGATTATAGCAATACCCTACCATCAGGCTGATCCAATTTAATTTCTAGAGACTCTTCAGCTGGTCCAAAATGCTGAAGCATGTGTAATGAACAGAACTAAAAAAAATAATCCTTTATTGGCTTCCCTGCGCTGGCTTCCCAAAATATCTTGTATAGGTTTAGGTTTTCTTCTTCTTCTTTCCTCCCTAACTGTAAAAAAAACAAAGTTGAATTGAAGATGTTGGTGACTACTACTACCAAATAAATCTCTCTCTCTCTCTCTCTCTCTCTCTCTCTCTCTCTCTCTCTCTCTCTCTCTCTCTCTCTCTCTCTCTCTCTCTCTAAAATGGTGTTGGCGTAGTCTGTACATCAACAGTGCTCACAAGGTGACGGGCAAATTCCCAGTGTCAATGGAAAGGAATACAATTCCTGATGAGTAATTCTTAAGTCACAGCTCTGGCTAAATGGGATGTCTTAACCTATATGCGAATTCTATTTGCTGGCATTACTTTCAGACTTCTGTGAACACACACACACACACACACACACACACACAGACACACACGCACCTACACACAGACACACCAACACTTTATTTATAGTTTATAGTTGCATAGAAGCTTTGTTTTTAAGTCTCTTTGGCATTAAGACAATTTATCAGCGTGAGAGGCTCCTGAATAAAGGCTTAATGATTTTACACCACATTGTGGTGGGAAAAGAGAAGATAAAACAAGACTCTCTTTTGATCTCATTATCACATTTGATTGTAAGAATAACAAACTTAGTCTTCAGTTGTTTTCAGTCCAATTCAATTAAACATTTAAATGTATAAATGTACGATTATAACCAATGTGTTAGATATAGACAGCAACAGGTCAGTGAATAATTCATCAACTTCAAAGACTCAGTTCAAAAGGAACCTTTCAATGTCAAATCTTTTTGTTCTGAAAAAATATGTATGTATGCTGCAGAGGGTTTTTGTTAAATGATGCTGCAAGACATTTAATTCAGAACATCTCCACAAAACTCATCTAAACACTTTCATTTTTACACTTACAACATTCGCATTTCCTTTTCAGCTTCACTGCCTCCAGCCTGAACAGTGAATAGTTAATGTTTTTTGTTTAAAACCTAAACATAAGTCTAATAAATCATTATCATGTGTCGTCTGTTTCTTGGTCAGTGGAGGTTATCGTCTGAAAAGGGCTTATGTGATCAAGGATACTCACATCACGCTTTAGAAGAGAATAAATCGTAGCCTGGAAAAAGGTTGGTGTGATTGTTGGCCTGCTGGTGAAGTTTGGACCAAATTCAAGGCTGTGAGTCAAACTCTCAATCAAACTCTTTTTCCCAGTGTTTCCACTAATGAACGGCACTAATTGATTAAAAACGCTGGTGGGAGGGGATGAGCGAGCAGGGTGCTATAGTGTGAGAGAGTGAAGGGGTTTGAACACAAACAGTGCCTGGACAGAGTCCAGACTTATGTGGGGGCCCATAGTGGAAAGGCTTGAGTATTGTACATGGAGCAAAGGATATTATACAGAGTACAGTGAATGCAGGGGAGAAGACACAGAAAGGGACCGACAGCTTTAACCCCCTGAAGCTGCTGACCTGCTGAGAATAAAAACATTGTGGTGATAATTACTAAAAGTTCTATGGGTTGAACCATGGTGTGCAGTTGTGCAAAGATTTGATGTAAATCACAGCAGCCTTTTCTTCTTTTTGTCTAAAACTGATTTCACACAAGGTTATAAATAATAAATATAAATATATATTGGAACCCCTAAGAAAGTAAATTCATCACATTATGTTAAAGTGCAACGAGCCAGATGCCTTTTTTCCCTTGGAATTTTTTCTTACGAACAAGCTAGCATGGGTATGCAATCACTGAACTCTTCAGTGGGAAGAGTGAGGTCAGCGCCCCTGTGGATAAATCTAATTTTGTCACTTGTACCTGACATCCTATTTTATTCAGTCTAACATGATCCAAAGCTTTTGACCAGCAGGTGAACAAAGATCAACCAGCAAATCAAAAGCTTTTATCTGTTGTTCGGCTCTATCTTTATCATCACAGGCATCTGACTCCCACTCAACCCTGCCATCAATTCCGCCCTTGCTAATAGAAAAACCTCAAGATATCTGCTCTACCCTGCTCTGCTTTGGGGCAGTTGTTTCCTGGGAGGGGACATTTTCAGAGATGGAGTCCAAGCTTCCACTTATACCTATTGAAACCTGACAGAAAAACGCATGAAATGGGATAGCAGTTTTCAGTATGGAATACCAGCACATTCGATACCTGTCTAACCTGTTTCTTAGTTCCTCCACTTTATAAAAAATGTAAGTGTACACGAGTCATACAAAATAGGATCATTTCCTGCTCAAACCAACAATGAAAGTCATCCAGACATGCAGTTGGGAGAGTCTGTTGGGGCCCTAGGCAAAAATCAATTGGGGGGCCCTCCAACTAGCGTTCATCACCATTATGTCTGGCAACCAACGCTGACTCCTCTTCCTCTTTGTTCCTGTTTCTTTTTCTCTCCTAAAGACAGCTAATTCCTCTTCAATTTTCTTTGGTGACTTTCATTGACAAACTTTGGTTTTCACATCAACGTTTTGTGCCACTGCTCTGGTTAAAGTTTGTGAGCTCTCAGGGGCCCCCTACTGGTCTGAGGCCCCAAGCAGTCGCCCGCCTTGCCTGTTGATAAGTAGTGCCTCTGCAGACATTTGTCAATGTCAACTTTACAAACTTTTAGCCATGAAATACATTCAGAAATCACCCTAACTAGTCACTGTTCTTCAAAGGTTATCAAACAGGATTGAAGCAATGGAATAGGACCAAATCTTTAAAACGGATTGTTCAGAAGAAAAAAGGATTAAGTAATTGGTTAAAATTTTGTTTATGTTTTTTAACCGGAAGTTTTTTCCAGATTTATGTTGTTTAAAACTTTTAAGAGTAAGATTAGCATTACTTTGATCCCAAAGTAAGAATGATCCTGATCCCAACAGAGGAGACTGAATTACAGAAAAAATTTAAGAAAACTATTAAATTGCTCGAATAATACAAAATGTTGATATCTTAAGACAATTTTATTTATTTTTCACTATAATACCGTATTGCTTCAGGGACAAAGTAGATAAGGGTTGTGGACTAAGCATGTACTGTGAAGTCCCCCTTAAAGCACTGTTAATCTGGATTTGGTAATCCCCCCAAATTCTGTATCTGGATCAAGTCGTTCCAATCCAGTGTTTCATTGAAAAACTGATTGAAGTGAGCTGGAATTCTTGATCCTTGTTCTGTTTTAAAACTTTTTTTTAACCTTTTTGTCATGAGCAGACGATAAGTTAATCCTCTTGTTTTACTGTAAAGACGGGACTTCTGTGCAAACCATAGATAGCTGTTGGTGATCAAGAAATATGTAGCCGCTTGCTTAACCATTATTGTTCAATGTGTAGTGGTTGCCTCTAGGGCTGACAAATAATGCCAATGAAGTTCCATTAAATACAGTTCCTTTCATGGATGGCCACTTGAGACAACCTTGAAGAGTCAAACCCAAAAGAGCCCCGTGTTAAAATGCCCAAGATTACAGCAAACATAGACATTTACAAACATCCAAGATATTTGAAAGTTAGCAGCAAGTTAGCTACATTCTACAGAAGTGGTTCAACCTTATTTCCCTTGTAGCATGATATTCTTCTTCTAATCGACTGCAAGCCTCTTACTATGATTTTATGATGCTGCTGCTGTTTTTGATTGGTTCCACAGACTTTGGAACAAACCCCTCACTTTCGTTATCCCTGCTGCCGGCATATTGACATTAGAAAGCATACATGACTTTTGATAAGCCTTGATGTAGCTGTGCTCACAAATAAATAAGTAAAGAGTATGTTTTTACTTTTGCTGTTGAAAAATAACTAAACTACTTCAATGCTGTACCATTTTATGAAAAGCAGGTAATGACTTATTGATTATTTTTTAAATAACATGCCTGACAATAATAACACTGTATTGTAGCACTTGGTCGAGAGTGAAAGTTTCAAATAGTTTGACAGGCTGAAACTTCTGCCTTGATTGTCCTTAACACTGTTGCCTTTTATGTTATTTAATAACTTCTTTCAGCTTTGCCCATTCTCTCTTTCATTCTTTTCACATAACCCTTTTATCTCTAGAAAACAAATGAATCATGTTTCTGGTTTTTTTAAAGAATATACTGAACCTCAACCCACGAAGGACACACAGTGCATAGATAATATTCAAAAAGCCTTGACACCATGAAAGGAAAATATATATGTGTAAATGTGTGGGGGGACTCCTGCTATGTGTATTTTTTCTCAGTTTCACCACCCTGACAATACAGTGAAAAGAAGTGGAAGCGACAAAAGAGATTGAATACAGAAACAAAAGACAGGCGGATTCTTCTAAACTTTCACAAGTTGTTTTACGTCTTATAAGATTCTTTCCTTTATTTCCCATAGAAAGGAGAAGGCCATTCACTGGCAGCAGATTAAAGGTCTTGGGATGTCACTGAAACTCACTGTGAGATGTTTGTTCTTTATTTGCCCATTGCATATGTTCTATTTTGTGCAGAAGAAAGAACAAGTAGGAGGTTTCATGGTGGAAAGAAAATTTCCTATAGGAGACACAAAATACAAAGTAGAATGTTGTAGAAAAGTGTCAGGACTGCCATACTGGGGCCTAAATTGCTTTACATTTTAGTTTGAGCCCAGTTTTTATAATGAGTACCATTACCCTGTGATGTCTTAAATACAGTATGGCAGCAGTTGAAGATGAATATGTTTGACTGGTTGACATTAGTGCAGTAAGTGTCAGAATACCATGCATACTGGAATCTGAAAATTCCAAATAGGAGGTGGCAGCTTTTATTTTTCCCAGTGAAACTTGTGCATTGATAATGAAACATAAGCTCTTTAACAAAAAAAAAAACATTAGCAGAAAATCCTTGAAACATGAGGGAATTTCAATATTCACATATTTGTTTAAATTCCTTCTCTGGAATTTTCCTTATGAGCTGAGTACTTATTTAAATAGAAGCACAACTTAAATATTCTGATCACTTCCTTTACCATTTTAATGGACCAGTTTGAACAAGCTGCAGTAAAACAGCACTTTATAAGAAAACAAATATTGTATTTCTTATCAACTAGGGGACTGCACTCCTGCTGGTTTGGATAAACAATGTGATAAACTTCCAATTCTAATCTGAACCATCTCTCACTCAGAATGTATGAGTTTTTACTGCTCCCCTCCATTATATGATTATAAAGTAGGCCTTACTGAAATACAAATACGTGGCGGCTATTTAAACACAGCTAAACTTTTCACTTTAAAAAAAAAAGGCAATTTAAATGTGTATGATGTGCTGTGAAAGAAATATAAACCATGCAACAACCTATCAAGTTTTTTAAATATTCCTTTTGTGCAGAACAGAAAATTCTTAAAACACAGTAATGATTTAATGTATTATATAAAAGAAGAACATTATTATTATTATTATTATTATTATTATTATTATTATTATTATTATTATTATTATTGTTGTTGTTGTTGTTGTTGTTGTTGTTGAAGAGGCTGGGGGGATTGTTCCCTTACATCTTTGCATCAGGTAAGCTATAATTCTTCAGATGGATTCAGGCCTGACTGATGGAGCATCGATTCAGATTTCTTCCTGCGGTTCAACAAGGGGACTTGTTAAAGCTCACATTTACTCAACTATTATCCGTAACTCCGTTTATAATTGTACCAAACGAATTAAAACACCAAACCTAATAAATATAACCACTTTAGTTGGGTTAAGATGTAGAGGATGTGTGTACGATTCCATTTTGAACACCACAGATAAAACTGAAAAACTCAAACAACTTGTTTAATATTTTAAATTAAATTTATTCAAAAACAACGACTTAAAGGACAGGAGTAAAATAATGTGCTCATAGACGGTATCACTTATAAACAAACGTATACAACACTTCTCGACTGAAATGTGAAATATCATACTTTACACTTCTGTACATAGACTATAACTGCGATCAACCCCATTTTCGGTCACTAGAAATAATTCGTTAAATAAAGTGGGCGCTGCTGCTGGCTGCTTCTTTAAGAACAGCGCGCCTCCGCAAGAAAGTGCAAATTGAAGTAATAGGCTAGTAAATCGATGAGGCGCAGGGAACGATCATAAGAATCCTCATGCATCTGTTTGGCTGCATTGAAGTTCCCATTGCTGTTTTTAAAGTGCAACTGACAGTTGAAAGGGGAGAAAGGGAATGCTGCAATTTTTTTTGCCCGTTTCATTCACAATAAAGATTTTTTGTTAAGAATTTGATTTTGTTTTCTCAGCTCATAATTTCCAAATATGTAGGCCTATCCATATTCAGTCTGATGGAATATAGTGCTCTTTTTTGATTTGGCCTTTTAGTTAAGTAGCTTATGTGAAACATTAGACATGTAACAAAACGGTGACCCTTCTTACACTGTAGAAAAATATATTCATATTTAACTTAAGGGTCATCTGGTCTCGTGTTCAGTCATGACGTGTTTGTTTGATTATTCAAGCGACTGAAAATTACTGTTCTGATCCTGAATCATTGTTGCTGTTCTTTGTGCAGTAGCCTACGCCTATTGTAATGGTTGTGTAGAACTGTCAGGGCTTTCAGAAATATCCGACTATGTATGGTGGTTGAAACAAATCAAAAATATCAGCAACACTAGGTGGTTTTTTTGCATTGTTTAAAAAATGTGTAAAAACTCAGACGTTACAGATTCCCTTTAAGGAAACATGTTTTAAGGAGAGGGAGAAATAAAATCCCTCTTCCGACCACCAGCGAATTATAAACAATTTTGGACAATTTGGTGTGATGTGGTAGAGACATCGATCAATATCTAAAATGAACAAAACGGTAGACGCTTGAATGCCGTGTATTGTACATAATTGAAAGTCAATAAAATGTGTCTTTGTGGGCATGGAAACGTCTTAGTCATTGTTTTTGCTCGACTCTTGGTCGCTCTGGTCGTCGGTGAAGCACACGTCCACATCACTGTCATTGTCGCTCTTGTGTTCTGCGTCCTCGAACAGGCCTCCCGTTTTGTCCTCTAGTTTCTTGATGGTCTGTCCCGGATGCCTGGATTTCACGTGCCTTTCCAGGTCCCGCCTCCGCACCAGCACCTTTCCACAGAAGTCGCACCTGTAGGGTGTGTTTCCCTCCGCGTGGAGCCGGATGTGTTTGTTCAGGTTGCTGGGGTCTCCGAACGGCCTGAAGCACACTTTGCATTTGAGAGGCTTATAGCCTGTGTGAGTTCTCATGTGGATTTTCAGGCCGTATTTCCTGGAGTACAGCTTGCCGCAGTACAGACACAGGTGTCCTTTTTTCGGCTTGCCGGACCCTGCGTTGGTGGCGCTCCCGGCGGGCATGGAGTCAAGCCTCGTTCGGTTCTTCTCAGCTGCGATTTCAGACAGCTGTTGCGTGTGCATGGCGATCTCTCGGTCGATGTTGGTGATAGAGCCCAGGTCTTGGCTTAGTGGGGGTGCACCGAAGTAGGACATAGACTCAGGGTATTTGAGCAAGTTGCTGAAGTGGAATTTCAGCGGATAATAAGGGGAGCTGTACAGAAGCTCCCCGTTGTAAACAGTGAAGGGCATGAGCGGGATGTTACAGTCTCCTCCATATGTCTTTACACCGTCGAAGTGAGGCAGAGAGAACCTCTCAAAGTGGAGTCCAGGGGGCATCTGGGGGTAGCGAGAGGGGGACAGACCGGAGTGCATCCTGCTCTCCACGTGCTTAAAAGCTGAAGTCTCCTCCATGTGAGGCAACAACGGAAAACTTCGGATATTGTTTGTGCATGGCACCATTGGAGATGCGGAGTCCATAATTGCAGGTGCGCACTTAGAAGGGTGGTTCCCCCCTCCATTGAGAGGCTCGCCTACGTTGCGGATTGGTTTCATGTTTCCTATGAGTTTGCTGAAACCCAGGCCGCTCAGCTTCCCATTCACGTCATCCCTTGGCGCATCTGTGCTCTGGACTTTGGAGACTCCAGTGGGTTTGAAGGCAGAGCGCACGCCCGGGTGGAAGCCCATGCTGCTCAGAACTGAAGATGTGGCCCCGAGTCCGAGGATATGTCCTTGGTGTCTGGCTGAGGTGACGCTCATGTCGAGCGCCCTGTCCTGCTCCTCTGAGCTGCTTTTCTTTGACAGTCCCACTTTATTTAGGAAAGGGGAGGAGGACACTGCCCGCCTGCCAGAGTCTGAGATGGAAGTGTTACTGTGACCACTCCTCGGAGAGATGGAGGTGTTGGGGATGTCTCCTGACTTTGGTGACCTGCTGAAGGTCTCCGTGCCTCTGGCCTGCTCGCTGTTCACAAAGCCCCGCCCGTTGCTCAGGGCGCAGTGAAAGTGCACGTGCGCCTTGAGTGTGTTCGGGTACTTGAATATTCTCCAGCAGTACCAGCAGATGTAACGCTCCTCACCTATAGAAACGAGAACAAAAAGGACAATTATGAACAGTTGGATTTGGATCATTAAGTCACACAACACAAGGTGAAGCTAGATAATGACGATGCCATGACGATTTACAGTAGGCCTTTATTTACGTGCGTAAAAACCCAGGTCCGTGCGTAAAATTTTGCTAAAGGTACTATAGTGCAACCTGTAGTAAAGCGATACCTACAAGTGCCCCCTTCCCGACAACACACGATACGCCGTCATAAACTACAGGTAGATGCAAGCAGTTAAAAAAAAAAGGATTTAAAAAAAAAGGATTGTCGAATAAGACAGTACTATAGAATAGAGTTTCCCGATTATTGCCCCCAGAGAACAACCTTTTCATCAGTTGCTCCAAAATGTTATCATCTGAAATTAAGATTAAGGCCTAATGGATATGATCCGGTTTCTAAGATATGGTGCCAAATGGAAATAGACACGAGAGGCCATTTAAATGACCCCCAGTAGAGCACTCGGAGGTTAATATAGATGTAATGATTTTGTAATCCTTATAGGGGCCATTGTTTATGATCGCCATCAAAAGAGCAAACGCCCTGCCCAATCTGGCGCACAGAAAATGATGCTTTGAATGCAGGACTTCCTCTCTCTGCGCTCTTTCCCGTGGAAGTGACAGCAGCTGTTGCTTGAAATCGCAAGTCTGCAGAAACAATGGCGAAGGCCCATCTGTTGACGCCTAATAATGGGAGCGAGCGTATGTCCAGGAGCGCACACGGTGTGTTGGGCCAGAGAATCAGGGCAATATACACCCCACATAAAAGTTAGCATTCATTAGGCCACAATACCTTGACGCACCCACCTAATTTACCGTGAAGCACTTGTTTTTGAATTTATTTGCTTTTGAATACATGAATATTAATGACGCGATGACATTTGTTAACCTCCGTCTCGCAACTGAATCACCAGCCACTTCTTCTTCCACGGTCGTCGAGACACGTTTATTACTGCTTTTATTTGCTTTTTTATGCCCTGTGTCGAGCACCGTTATTAATTTATCACATGTTTTTTTTTTTTCACGATGCAAGTGTGATATCATTTCATGCTGCGTCATTTTGCTTCTATATTTATTCAATTAGTGAAGAGGCCCCTCCAGATTCAAAAGAGTTTATAATCCAAAATCATCGTCAGTTGATGAGTTTCCCTCTAAAGTATCTGCTGAGGATTATCTTTTCTCCTTTTATTTAACGGATTAGTTCCTGCTGAGCTGGTGTTTAACAAAGATTAGACAATAATCCTTCAACCCAAACGCCATATTATCACTACCAACCCAAACAAACGGATTTAAAGCCCAAACACTGGCTGCTGATAAAACCAATAGGGTACAGACAACGATAGGGGAAAAAGTATCTGTTATGAACTGGCTAATGTGGCAGGCCTGACACTCTCTTATCCAGTCAATTGAGCCAATTTCACTGATTTTCCACAATATATCCTATCTCGCATTTCTTTCAAAACAAAAAAACAAAAAAAAGGCCTAGTAACTCAATAAATGAATTCTTGTTTCTTAATTATTCGTTAAAAAAATGATAAATTACAAATTTTAGATTGTCTGCCTGAGGTAAAAACATCTAATCGATTTCCATCTGAGCGCTAAAGGAGAAACATCACGGGTATTGTCAGTCATTTAACTGTTATCTGATGAGTCCTCAACATGTCGATGATGTGTCAGAGTGAGTCTGCCAACAAAATCAACTCTGAATTTTTCAAAGTAAATAAAACAACATCAGACAACAGAAATGTAAACTAAAGAAAGCAACTTATTTTTTTCTCTAAGCGTTTATGATTATTATTATTATTATTATTATTAAATGTCCTTTATTTTATTTCCAGCTATGAGCCGCTTGGTTAAACTTTTCTATCTAATAATAATTGTTATCCGCAGTCTTATAGTTACCTTTCTCGTCGTGCGTGGGTGTGGCCGTGGTGGGGATGTCGTACCACTGGGCCAGAGCATTAGAGTACCAAACACTGAGCTCCTCTCCGGCAGGGATTTCTTTCAGTACACGATAGAAAATCTTAAACAAGAAAAGAGAAGAGGAGCACAGGCTTTAGTTTACTTACATAGGGAAAAAAACGACAAAGGCTTTAGATTGTACTATGATTTAAAAAAAAAAATCACCTGTCCGCCAGGTAGGTCTGACACTGCCTCGAGGTTCTGCTCCTGACTGTTCCTGGCTGCGCGGATGAATCCGATCCAGTCTGGCACGGGACAGCCCGATTCGTCCACGAACTCTCCCCTTACTAAGCGAACCTAAGCAGGAAAAAATGTCACAATTAGCACACGTTTTTAAAAAAACAGTTTAAAAGAAATGATGAGAAAAATGGATATCAGGTCCATTTAACACGCTTCCCCTTATCGAAATAACAGCTACATGTCGCAGTTAATAAACTCAAATCGGTTATATGCTCCAGAAACACATTTGGCCTGTTTAAAAATGCTGTTTTACCAAAAAAAGTTATTACATTTGTAGTCGTATTTTCAATCTTTACTTTATTTTAACAAATTGTGTCAATTATATTGTCACCAAAGCTTGCATGCTCTACCTGGAGGTGCTGCGGCAATGCATGACCATAACGCGCTTAATGCGTCTTTATCCGCTCCGCTGATGATTTACTAAAGAGAATGATACTTGGGCCTAATTGAGTTGATATGGGAAACGAATTTGAGGAGTGTCAGAGCGTTTCTAAACTGTTCAAGGACATTAAAGATCGAAGCGCGACATTTGACACAGAGAGTGCACCTGATGATCGCCGGCAGCCCGGGGCCACGCATTTAGACGCATCAATCACAGCCGCTGACAGCTTCAACAATAACAGGGTGCGGTTATAGATGCGCTTTTAGCTCAGCTGTAAATGGTTTAATATTTTGCGTTTAAAAATGAATGTTTCAAAGCCAGACTGTTTTTTTTTTAAGGTTTCTTCTTCCTTTTTATAATTGATTCTAACGTTTTTATTTCCCTATCCTTTGCTCCCTGACTTTAATCTAAAACCACACGTTTTGATCAATCAAGGCCATTAACATAAATTCAGCTTCTGTAGCCTAATTTTATCTTTTTATAATTAATAGCCTATTTTATTGTTAATATTATATATTTTTTCAATTGCCCCAGGCTGTGATCTGCGGCCTCAGTGGCATCTTTCTGTGGCCGGATTACATTAAAATTAAACGGCTCATCGGGATAACAGGCCCGTCAGGCAAAGAAATGTGAGGCGGCTGAGGGCATGAAATCCCACACAGCGGAGCCGGGCCGCCCATTAGGCCGGTTAAGTAGAAGCACAGACTGACAAGTCGGCCACTAATGGAGCTCAATTATTTCCAACCTGACAGGCCAAACCAATTAATAGAGTTTGACAGTGTGGCTTTAAAATACAAATTGAGCCCTCTCGTTTTTCATAATAATACACCAAAGATAATACTAAATTGATTGAAGGTATTACGTTTGTTGTTGTTGTTGTTTCTTTCCGAAACGAAGAAATGTAAAAAAAAAAAAAACGTAAACAAATGGAAAGTTTTGTTACCTGATTAAATTAATAACAACTAAATTGGAAACAAATAAAGGACCTACGTTGGAATGCATTCTTTGTTTTGATGTATCACATGCTCCTTCTTAACAAAAGATAATAAATATTCCAAAGGCTGTTACAAATAAGACACATGTGTGTGTTGTATGTAAAAAAATAAAATAACGTGCAGTAAGACTTATACAATTAAAGTAAAAGTTGTTTTTAAAAGTTTTGATGTTTACGCTTACCTTCTTCTTGGGTCCTACTTCCTTTCGGTCTGACACGTACTTCCCGAGTTTGAAGATGCCCGGTACCGGTCCTATCCGAAGCCCGGCCGGGATGCTGCAGTCCGCGAACACACTGACTGTGGTGGACGCCCGGGTGGGTTGCATGGCGTGGGGTGAGATCAGAACCATGAAGACTGATGGAGACTGATTGGAAGAGTGCAGGGAAGAGGGAAGAGGATGAGGAGGAGATGATGAGGACCGGCCGATATCCGCCCTCAAATTGACGCGGTGGCGTTATGCACTCCGGCTTTTCTAGTGATGGTGTAGGCAAGGTAGCCCCCCTCCTTCAACGCCCCCCACCCATCCCGACCTCTCCAACTCAGGATGCAAGTGTGTGTGGGAAGAGGAGGGGATCGGGTTTGTGGGGGGGAGGCAGAGAGGTGATGCTGTGCTGTAAGGTACTTTAGAGGGGAAGAGGAGGGGGGAGTGGTATGAGTTTGCAGCAGCGTGCAGGAGTGTGTGCGTGTGTGTTTGTGTAAGTGAGTGTGAGAGAGTTGGGCTCTCCCAGCAGCTGTGAGGAGAGGGGAAACGGGTCTGCCTGGTCACATGGAGACTTTCCCTAACCCCGCCGCATAATGAATTGCTCCAAAACGGTCAAGAGACACAAAGGGCCAGGCGACCTTCCCATCCCCAAAATCCAATTTGTCAAGGGCAGAGAAAAGAGGGAGCCGAATCAAAGGTCCAGAGCGACCATTAATCCTCAGCATGTGGCTTTGTCCTCCAGACAGTTCCGATATTTTAACTGACAAATACACTGTATAATTTATCCATAAATCCTCACCCTTTCCTATTCTTCCCTTTCATGCAAGGTTTTGGAAATCAGTGGCTACTTTAAATCTACTTGGCTGGCATTCTTTGGCTTTTATACACTTCAAAGCGCTTTATTCTCCATCATCCTTTGTGCCCTAAGTGCAACAAAGGGAGCAGGAAAGTTTAGAGGACTTGTTAACTTCTATTGAATCTCGGCGTGTGCCGGGTGGAGATCAGGCAGGTACTGAAGAGGGAGAACCACCAGCAGGAAGAGGGAGAGAGACGTACCGAGGGGGAAAGAAAAACATCACTATCTTTCCAACGCACTTGTGGTTTTCGTGTCATGTCTTCCTCTTTAAATACAGCTTTTCTCCCCGCATTATAAATTATATTATCAAAAAAAAAAATCGTTTTATGATAGTAATAAGGATTTTTTCCTGCTCAATTCAGCTATGAGGTCAAGAAATCCGTTCGTTATTTCATTGAAAAAGTACATTCACAACAAAAAAATACGGCTAGAATGGAAATAACTAGTGATAGCATGCAGCAACAATTAATAAATAAATGTACCTAAAGGAATATCAATGAAATAGGTTACATTATAAGGCGGTATAGGAAGATCATCAATATTTAGGGGAGAAAAAAGTTAAATCATTATTTTATTGTTGAAATTTAAAACCCAAAGTTTATATGAGATAAATGTGTAAAAAAAATACTTAATATTGATAGAATTATTTGCTGGGTGATTGATTGATTTATCAGAATTAAATAATAAAAAGGATATCGATGCTGTCCTGTGAAAACCATGTAGGCTACCTCTGAAACATGAATCCAGCATTGTGGCCCCGCAATTTAGACATCCAACTGATTGTTGAATGGTTACGGTTTGTAAGTGGGAATATTTTTTCTGGACAATCATTTCATCCTTTATTCAACTGGTCAAACTCCAATACGGAGTAATGTTTTTTAAACTGTTTGAGCAAAATAATGAAATTAAATAATCCGCTCAAAACATTTTGGTAAATATATTGTTTGGTCCCATTGTTATTATATACAGAACTATATCAAACATACTAAGTCAGGCCATGACCCTTACACAAGGGTCCTTGAATTATGGAATTCCTTGTTGATTGAAACCTTTACTTGTAATAATGCACTGTTGTGAAATGTAATAAGGTTTAAGAAATGTAAGAGGTGAATGGAGCGTCCAACGTGCGTCTGTGTGCAGCAGCTTGTTTAAATAGGTCGTTGGAGGCCTACATGCGCTGCTTATGAGCCTCAGCAGAAAAGAAGAACAAGAACCTGTGGGCGATCAAGTCAGACCATGACTATGCTGACCTCTGACCTCTCCACAGTGGTCATTGGACTCCATCTCTGAATCACGGTAAGTACAAGTCATGTCTAAAAGCTCCTAGACTGGATTTAAGGACAGTAAAAACACCATATTAAGTGATACAATATCAAGAAGTGAAATGTTTAATACCTGCATGCGGTATAGTCCTATGTAACCATAAGGCCTAAATGTTAAAAAAAAAAGATAACCACCCCTCTCTCTGTCTCTCTCTCTCTATTCAATTCAAAAAAGGTCTCTCTCTCTCTCTCTCTCTCTCTCTCTCTCTCTCTCTCTCTCTCTCTCTCTCTCTCTCTCCCCTCTCTCTCGCTCTCACTGTTGCTCCTCTCTCGCTTTCTCTTCCCTGCGCTTCTCCTCAGCTGAGCGACACGCGAACAATCTAATCAATAGGCGCAATGTTTGCGCCTGGCTGTGCGGAGGGTTATTTATTAACGCCTCGCCATTTGCGACTGGTTCCCATCCACTCCTGCGAGGCTTTAAAGCTTCGAACTCCTCCACAGTTAAATTAATTATTCTCCATGGAGAGAGGAGGGAGCACCAAATGGAGAAGACGTTTCCTTTCTGTTTGCGGAGAAGTCGCTGCGGTGAGTCCGCGCTCCGCTGTGCGTTCTGACGCAGTCAAAAGACTTAATGTCAAAGTGAAAACAGGGCTGAAGGCAAATGGGATTGAGAATTAAATGAAATTAAATGGCCTGACCGGCGGTTTTGTTCCTCATCCCCTTTTCACAGAAAAAGACACATTAATTACATCTTCTATTCTTTATTCTGGGACAATATTGCAAAGTCGATCAGCAGCATTCTGCAAGTGCGCTTCTTCTAAATCCTCTCGGCTTCTCTTTACTGAACTTAAATAACGACCTGAGAAGAATCGGCGCTGTGAGAGAAGGGAGACGTTTTTTATGGGCGGCCATGCCTGGCTCTTGTCAGCCTTTCTTGGGTTTTAACTGTCTAAACGGTGGGGCTCTGATTTAACTGGTTGGCCATTAATGAGCCATGAATATAGAGGAACAACCTGCCTGCAAAGCAACGCGGTAAATACTGAGAGCAATGCCCCACCAGGGATCTCCATTCATACTCCCTGACTATACTTCAGGGGTGCCAAGGGTTCACCACCACCTCTCCTGAGCTGGTTTCAATGGCCTACCATTAAGACCCCTCAGAGCTCAGAAGAAAACACATTTTTTATGTCGACCCATAAACTTTGTTTTGCTCTATTCAGCAGAGCCCAATCATTGTCCCACTTAGCAATGTGGCCTATTTCTCACAGATTCCCACGTCTAAGAAGTGACTTTGTCCATTTATTTCTCCACATGTAAGCCCACACCTTTGGCACCTCTCACATTTATTTAGTCACACTTTTTTTTTTGTTAAAAAGGGAATGTTAAATCCTCGTACGTTTGGGTTTCTGGACAGGATAGACTCTGTTCAGTTGAAGAATCAGAACTTCTTTATATTCCTTTCAGATCTGATCCCGCTGTCCAGGAAAAAGAGAACAACTTTGGACAGGCCTGTTTATCTTACTCCTCGCCATTCTTGTTCTTTATTTAAAAGCTCCGCCAGTCATTTTGAAGGTGTTGTACTTTCTGAGCAACCTGGGGAACGTTGCAAGCTGCACCGAGGGCAGACCAGCTGCCTTGATGCGGGTGGGACATTAGCGACGCGTTTGAATAGTAATGATGCTTGTATGGGACTCCCACCAGATGACATGATTGGGTTTTAACCCAGACTAATATTCAAAATCGCATTAGAGAGGAGCCGAATAACCGGCACCTGATTCAACGCTGTTCATGCGTGATTTCATTCAAAATGCCTCCTCTCTTTTCTCCAAGAAGTGGGCTGAACCATTTCGGTATTCAAAGTCCCCACAAAGTTTCAGAGCCGGCCTTTTTCAAGGCACATTTCCCTGACTTAAAATCACTTTGTCTCGCATGAGCAGAGGCAGATAAAGGCGCGTGAAGTTGCCCGAATTGATATGTTTCGGTGTACCTTATAAATTCATACCTTTTCTCACTCGAGCGCCTCAGAAAGAACGTGTCAGTCAGGCCGATTCTCTCTGCTGTCCAACGCATTTAGCAGGAGATCTATTTGAGAAGTTCATTCCTAGGCAAATGTATGCACGCAGGGCCCTGCATGAATGGAGCAGCGTGTCAGCCGACTCTAATTGGGATTTAGCCACCAAAAGCATATGCACAAAGTGACAGAAAATCACAGGTTTCAAAGAAAGTCACAACTTTTGCCCTTCTTGTTGAATATAGGGAGCGGTCTCCCCAAGCTCAGAGTTAAACTGCATTTTTCTTGTAAAATGGAGGTTAGTGACCCAATTAGCTTTGTGATGTGTTTCTGCGAGCTTAAAGTGTGAGCAAAACAACTAAAATGGCAAAGAGCATTTTTTTAGACATGCAACTTTGACTGGCCTGCATGTTTGAATTAGGCCGGATGTTTTAGCCAGAGTCATGGTGATTAGCCTATCTGAAAGAAAATTGGAATCATTTTATGGCTTTGTCCCATGTTTATAGCATTTTCTTCTTCATCTCTTCAATCTTTATCTCCGGTAATGTAGACTAATAATAGGCTAATAATAAAATAAAAAATAAGTATTATTATTATTATTATAATAATAATAATAATAATACTAACAATAATAATAATAATACTAATAATAAAAATAATAACCATTAAACATAAACATGTGATTGTTATTATAATTCTTGTTGTTATTATTATTATAATTAATAATATTATTATTAAGTCCTATCATTAGGCCTATTATAAATTGCGTCACATTTGCTTATTTGTTAAATTAGAAAGTTTAGTGTTATTTGTTTATTTGAGTGATTCTAGCACTCGTCTTTTTCTCTGCGTCATTTTCCAGCCTGAAGACGAAGCACCATGGAGAGCTCCGCACGCCACACACGCACACATCCAGACACTCTCCCTTTTTATATAATTATGATAATAATACATTCCATCGCATTATGAGAGGTGCATTTATTCCCCTGGACTTAAGCCTAAATATGTAGCCTGGTTTATATTTTTCGGGTTGGATGCACATTGATAAGACGCTGTAACGAAATGTAATCTAATGATATGACGGTCTCGCGGCTCCTCATTATATCTCCGATTGACAGTTCCAGCCTCAGAGTAATTGTGTCATGCTTGTTCGGGTGGGATGAGCTTGTGGAAATGATGTCCGAGCGGAATATTGATTGTTTCTACATTTAGTCTGTGCATAATCGCATTTATGATTATTAAGATAAAGTGGTAATATGGCTTTAAATAATACAAGATGCAAATGAAACAGAAAGGCATAGGGTAAGAACTATAGGTAATCTTTTGTAATGTTTTTTTTCTAATTCGATTGTTACTTGAATCCCAGGTGTGATTGCAAAAAGGTGATAAATGCAGTTTTGCAACAGTAAAAAGTTGGTAAAAAGTAAAATGTGCAGTTAGGCTATTCAGAAAGCATTTTCTTTTATGTAGAAATGTGTTATTTTTGTTGCACAAGTTATATTGGTATTGGGGAACTGTAAGGAAATGTGGGTGAATCAAATTTTTATTTAAAAAATATCCAAGTACTTCCCTTGATATTTACAGCTGAAAACATTTTACAAAAAAGAAACATTTCGTGCACGTTTTTATTACCTAAATAATCTAAGGGGTCTCATGAAATGCAATATTGTTTCAGGCCTATATTTAGGTCGGATGTGTCCTATTATAATAATAAAGGCACAGTAGTCTTACTGCTGCCATAATAACACTGGTCTTATTCCCATGTTTTGTTGCAGTTTCTGTCAGAGGATGGTGTGTTGCATGTTTCTGCTCTCAGGCCCTGAGCAGGACATTGAGTGTGTTTGGCATCTGCTAGCTAGATCCAATCGCTCCCAATCAGCAGCAGGAGGAAAAGGTGTGGATGTGGATGGAATGAGGACAGAAAACGGCTGTGTGCCGTCCCTTTGCTGCAGGATAAAATTTGACTGATGGATTCCTCAGCCTGCAGAAAGTGTCAGGACGACCGCCTTGACCCTCAGGTGACTCAATCTTTCTCTCAGTGTCTCTGTTCCCTCACTTCCTCCTTTCTCTTTCTTCACTTTCTATCATTCAAACCAAAGCTATGAAAATAAGCAACATCTCTCGCAAATGAGCAAAAATTACTTTTACCTGCTTTTCATTGGTTTTGGAAAATAATAAGTGTCCTTAAAAGGCCCATCAAACACAAACAAGGGAAAAGACATCAAATGATAAAAAGCACAAGGTAATTGAATGCTGATAGCTTTATTGCAGCAGTTGGGGGAAAGGGGGGGTTAAAGGCACACAAAAGTTTGGAGACCATGTTGTGAGTGTTCAGGGTGTGGCATATTTAAACTCTATGAAGGGAGTGTTTCACTCAGCATCGTAGGGTCGTCCATGGTCTTCTTGGCCAGGGCAAAGGGCGAAGGTCAATGTCCAGACATGGGGCTTGGTCAGTGCAAAGCTCAGAGGGGCGTGGAGGTTTAAGGGTGAGAGGAGGTCACTAGGGAATTCGTGTTGCTCAGTCTTCATCAGAGTCATCAGCTGCGCCAGTAATGGTATAGGTTTGTTCCTGGTGGTCCATTTCAAGCACATCATCCTCATTTTTGACTGTTCTGTTGTAAAGGGGAAAAAAAACGGAGACGGATGAAGAAGCATAATGGAAATCATCACTTTAAGTCATTTTTTTTTAAATCAAGAACTTGTTTTATGTTATTTTCTGAAATATTAGTGCTATAATATAAACTTCAACAACACGTGTGAGAAATAGAAAAGATACCTGTTGGTACCTTTACCTAATGAGCACAGTCCTTCTCTCCGTCAGCTCCACAGCCTGCTCGGGATAGGCCTCATGGTTGCCATCAAATTCATTGGATCCATATTCCTTCCCAGAATCTCTGATGTCACCTATTCCTCCACCAGTCTTTCCCATCCCACCAATGCCTGACAGTGCAGCACCTGCATCACCTCCACCCACATCTTCAGTTCCTCCACTGCCTCCAATTCTGCCACCCATCCCAGCAGGACCCATTCCTGGATCTTTACCTCCATCCCTTGCTATGCCTCCGCCAATTGCATTACCCTTTCCTCCACCAACACCACCATTTCCTCCACTGAATGCCATACCAGTGCCAACTGAACCTGCAGTGCCACCACCTGCACCAGTTCCAACTCCACCCGCAGCACTACCACCCTTGCCTCCAACCCCAGCAGCAGAGCCTACCCCTCCAGCGCTGATACTTCCACTGCCTGTACCCAAACCTCCAGCACCCACTCCAGAACTAGAGTCTAGACTTCCAACACCCACACCTCCAGCCCCAGAGCCCAATCCCCTAGCACCCACAACTCCAGCACCAGTGCCCTGACCTCCAGCATCCAGCCCAACAGCAGAGCCAACACCACTCATACCACCAGTATCCAATCTTCCACTGCCTCCACCTGTGCCCAACCCAACTGCTCCAACACCTAGACCCCCAGCTCCTGATCCATGACCAACACCCACATTTGCCCCACCTGCCCTACCGGCAGGACCTGTCTTGTCATCAGGACCTCCAAAACCTATTCTTCCACCCATTCCTCCAGCACCACTGCCTGAACCTGTGCCAATACCTCCTGCACCCATGCCCCCGCCCATTCCTACTCCACTCCCCGTGCTTCCAACACCACCACCACCACCACTACCTCCAATCATTCCACCACTCATTCCGCCAACACCACCCATGCCTCCTCCACCGAAGCTCATCCCAGCACCGATGGCGCTCATGCTACAGCTGGTGAGAGACAAGGTTTGTATCATGCCAGAGAGCCGCAGATCCTCTCCTTCAATAAGTTTTCTGTAGGACAAAAACACTGCTTTAAAAAGGAATATCTATTGAATAAATATATATATTCCATAGCAACATATTATATGTATAAATATATCTCAAAACAATTAATATAGTCTCCCCTTACCTGTATGTGGTGATCTCAATCTCCAGAGACATCTTGACATTCAGGAGGTCCTGGTAATCACGCAGGTGCAGGGCAATTTTCTCCTTGATGGATTTCAGCTCAAGCTGGAGGGTCTCAATACGAGCCTATGAGTGAACATAGCATCAATGTATGAATGAATTATTGTGCTGGCTTTGTGTTTGTTTGCATAAAAGTTAGTGTATGTTGACTGGCTCTGCTGCAGCCAGGGGTGCACTCTGTAACTACACAAGTCGTTTTTTACCTGTAGTTGCTCCTGTTCCTTCCTGTACTTTTCCTGCATCTCTCGGATCTGAGCCTCGAGGGCTTCATTCCTGGTCCTCAGGGACTCCAAGTCACGCTCTTTGCTTTGGATCTGAGGGAATTTTTGTGTGAATATAGTCTTGATAGCAATTCAAGTTGTTATAAACCTCATTTATTCATTTCAACTTCTGATACTCACATCTTTTTTTGCTCCTGCTATTGCCTCTCTGAAACTTCGAACCTTATCCACGTGCTTTGACGTCTTACTGGTAAGATCTTCAAACTTGTTTTTATACCATGAATCCATCTCCTAAAAGAGAATAAAAATGTCCCAACCTTAACTTAAAAGCATTTTGAATTGCCTTGTTGCTGAAATGTGCTATATAAATGAACTTCACTTGACTTAAAACATAGACAACTTAACTTCAGACAGTGCCAATGTTTGATTATTTTACCTGGAGATTTTTGGCTGCAATGTCGTCATACTGGGTTTGGATTTGTTTCAAAGCAGCTGCCAGGTCAGGCAGGGCAAATGCACTCTCAGCAGAGGCGTGAGCTGCATAGATCTGTTTCATCAGCTCATCTATTTCCTGGAAGAAAATAAATCTTTTGTAATTATGAAAATTAAAGGCAACCTAACTGTGTAATTTGAATATGCTATCCACCTGTTGATGGACACGCTTTAGGAATTCAATTTCAACTTCCAGCTGCTCCAGCTTCTTCTCCAAGACAATGCGTGAGGAGGTGGCTTTGTCGACATCCTGAAAAAATTAAGATATTTATTTATTTATTCTGGACTGTAACAACTATGATGATGAGTAAGATATTGAGTTATTTAATGTAACCTACTGGACGGAAGGTTTCAATGTCTAACTCGGCTTTCCTTCGCAGCTCCACTGCCTCCTCATATTTGATTTTGATTGCCTCAAGTTGAGCAGCTGTGGATTGCTTAACCGCCACAGAGATGTCCTGAAAACCAGGAAGCCAGAAGTAATATTATAGATCATCCATATAGGTTGTCTGTTAGTTTTGAAAGTGTGTGTGTGTGTGAGGATTTAACGTCCTCCTTTGCATTTATTTGTGATAGTTTGTGCGTGTGTGTGTGTGTGTGCGTGCGTGTGTGCGTGCGTGTGTGTGTTTGTGCAAATGTATAATCTAGCCGTCTCAGCAGTGCATAAAATGTAGCTGAAGACAGCTGTACTCCATGACACCTTAACACGCTCAGGCGCCTCTCCATTTGCCTGCCGGGAGTGAGACTGTTACCAGGTGAGGAACCTTGAAAACACCAAGTTGACGTCTTGTACCGTTGCTTGGATGATTTTTCTGCAGCTCAGTGAGGTGTGAACCTCGCCGGAAACAAGGAATTCTGTCTTTATGCTCTATTGAGTGGCTGAAATGGTAAAGAAGAAACAGGCGATATGTGGCTTTAGGAATTCTTTCTTACCCGCTGAACTCTCATCTGGTCAGCAATCTTTTTCAGCTCCCTCAGTTGTTCCTCATATAAGAGGCGCAGACCTGATGGCTTCTCAAAGCGGTTCTGGTAGGCCTCAATCTCTGCTTCCAATAGCTTGTTTTGTTGCTCAAGGGATCGAACCTGTAAAACACGAGCTTTTAAGCAAGGCCTTACATATATTTAACATTTTTTTACAATGCAAAGATATCTGTTGAAGTTTGTTTTACCTTGTCAATGTAGACAGCCAGTCTGTCATTGAGGACAACCATCTCCTGTCTTTCACTTGTGCGGGTGTTTAGGAATTCCTGGTTCTCAGCTGCAGCCACATCCAGGTCCATAGCAGGTTCTCCACTCGGCCCAACACACACCATGGCTCCTGTGCTGACCCTGAAAAAGAGGGGAAGAATTTTAGAGAAAAAATGTGTATCTTTCATTGAATAAAAAATTCTTCAATAATTAAAGGGATAGCGTGAGAAAGATGGACTTACCTAACCCTTAACAAAAGGTTAAAACACTATGACAAATTCTTTGGAGATGAAAATGTAACTGTTAATCATAAACCTACTTCTGGGTAGGCACAGAGCTTACCCTGCTCCAACCATTCGAGTCCTGCGTGCAGCCGAGATGTTCCTTCGGCCCACTGACTCCACACGCATGCTGCTTGCCCCTGCTCTGCAGGCATAGCCGGCAGAGGCATGACGGGCATCTCTCCTGGTGGGGGATGGACTGGACACCCGGACCTGGTAGGATGAGCTGCTGCTGTCCTCAAAGTGACGCCGATAAGACGAGATCCTCTCTGGGCTGCGGCTCATGGTGGCGGCAGTGACTGTGTTTCCTCGGGTTCTCTGAAAAAGGATGGTAGAAATACTCAGGCTGTGGTCAGTGGTTTACTGGACTTCACTGCTGTTCCACCTTGTCTGTACTCCCTGATGGTCAATCCACTTTCAGGTTTTATACTTCCCATAGCTAGCCATGTCCCAGGTCTGCCAAAGACAGCCCAGTTTATGAACCAACATCTGAGGAATCTCGAACCTCTGCATCAACTCAAGCCTGACCTGCTGCTCAGATATCTGTCAGCAGCTTGTGAGAAGCAGAGCTGAACTGGGATAGTGAATGATGGCATTGGTGGAGGCTTTAGGCATTAGGTTCCCTGCAAAATATAGAGAGTGAGCATGTATCTTTCCACCTTTATAGTAACAGTGAAGGGTTTTGCAAGGGTAATGGAACATCCACCCCCTTAAGTGTTCACTACAGCACCGAGCAGTAGCTAAACAAGCTGGCTAATGGGAAAGCCGGCATGGCCCACTCAGTCAAAGCAGCCGGTAGGTGCAGCAATGATGTGATCTGCTCTGATGGGACGAGGGACTTTAATTGAATGCTGAGCTGAAGCTTGAGGGTGACCTGATGAGAAACAGAGCAACAAAGAGCCCCGGCAAGATTTGACATAAATTAGTGCTTATTAGTCTGGTCTGTTTTCAACATATTATAACTGGAGTATGCAGAGAAAAAAGAAAATGGAATTAACTGCTTCTGGGGGAAAATAAGGAGGCAGAGAAAGGGAGGGGGTCTGGAAGTCTGGTATTTACAGTTGACACGGCACAGTGATGTAAGGAGAGATAACAGTGGCCAGGTCATTTCAGGGCAATTCTTCATTGACACCTAGGGTCACTTGATCAGGGGTCAGTAAAAGCTGCTTTCTTTGAAATATCCTATAAGCAAAATTAACCACATAAATAATAACCTGTCAGTAAATATAGGTTTTTAACACATTTGAAACAAAATCCAGCTTTTGAAATGTTTTATTTATGTGTTGTACTTCTGAAAGCTGTATTGATGGAGTAAGCAAGCATCTATTTTCCCTCATTGACCTCACAACTTGCAGCTGCATGGGACTTTTGGGAAGAGGTGTAATTATATGTGAACAATTTATCTCAACTCAACTCATCAGCTCTTTTCTTTTGCAACCAAATAACATCCCTAATCATTGTGGTATTTTCTATTACAGCATTCATAGAGCCTTACTTCAGTGCCACTTCAAACACAAACTCTCCTACAGACATAAATTGTTCTCTCAGCCAAAAATAACTTATATGAACATAAGTTACAGAGGGCATGGACATACTTTATTCATTGCAATTTCTGTTTTCCTTATTTCACAAGCCAAAACATAGGTTGCGAGCTGCGTTTACACTTAAATTATTTATGAGTTTCTTGGTCTGCATGCTGCATACTGTTTTAAGAAATAAGCAGAAATAGTATTGGAAATTCTGAGGCAGATTCTTTACTCGCACATCTATAAAGTCACTCAGAGATCAGTTTTCTCTTCAGTGACAATAATTGACTTACAACAAATTGCTTCAAAGTGTTGCTATAGGCACTTGGATAATATCTAAATCTTGACCA
The DNA here is from genome assembly GCA_020745685.1 of Tautogolabrus adspersus. Classification (NCBI taxonomy): domain Eukaryota; kingdom Metazoa; phylum Chordata; class Actinopteri; order Labriformes; family Labridae; genus Tautogolabrus; species Tautogolabrus adspersus. Next base: position 23,279,516 of record CM036542.1, read on the forward strand.
ATTAAATCTCAAGGAATTGGGCTGTTTGAAATTTCAATGTTCATTTACTTTGTTAGAGTAAAAACAAAGGGGCACGGTCCACTGCCGTTATGGACATAGTGCAGTAGAGGCCTTCCTCTCAGTTCAAAACAAACACATCATGGATGATGAAGTAACCTGTTAATGTTTCCTGGAGGGTTGGTGGCAAATTCATACTGGAACACTGGGGATATTAGACATGGCCCTACAGCACCGTAGATCATCTTAGTCTAAGCTGCTGTCACCTCAGCAAGCCACTCTGTGCCTATTAATATCACAAATTATTCAAATAAATACAAACCTGTCAGCCATCGTCAAAGTAGTAAAAAAACAACGTCCAGGAAATACATATACAAAGCACAAAGTAAAGATCCCTGTTAATCAAAACTGTAATTATTTTTATTGAATAATGTTGGCAACAACTAACAGTTTCATCCATGTGCAACAAGACATTCGTTAATAATAAATATTTACCATATATCAACTTGAAATGATGAGTTGTTCATATTATGCATTGAGAGACTTGTTTTTAACTCACACTCATACACAGTTTAGTAGTCACTTGCATAGATAGTCTGGAGATACATACATGAGCACTTCATTATATGAATTTGTAGTAAGGTTTAAATAGTTATTGGTTAATTAGTAGTTTAAGAAGTTGTAAAGGGTTTATAAGTCATTTGTTTTATCAGAAGACAGGATTGTTGTTGTATGCTGAGCCCTCTTGTTTCAGTCTTTGAGATTCACAGTTTAAGGAAAACAACTTCTAATCACTGCTTCTAATGACAACAAAAAACAAACTTTTTGAATACCCTTTACAAGACTCCTTGTTTTGCACCTCCACTTTGCAGTCAGATCTCGGTTCACTTTGCTTAAAATAATCTTTCTTCTTTGTTCTATTATCCGTGTCAGTTGTGTTCATTTTTCACCCAGTCTTGCCATCCACCGGGGTAATGCTGAACACTGAAATGGAGAAAAAAAGAGCAGAAAGTGAAAGAGCAGTTGCATGAAAATGCATTTAAGTTTGGCTTTACAGATACAATGGCATGTTGATAAGTTGAATTTAATATTTTTGCTGATAGTTTGTGTTTTATTTAACATTGCATCAGAAACTTGAGAATGGCAGCTCACTTTATTATGTGAAGGTGGAATGTAATAATGTCTTGTGATAAAAAAGTCAAATTAAACATTCAGTTAAGCACATTCAGTCATATTGAATGGTTGTTTCGTCTTTGTCCAGACTTTAAAAAGTGAAAACTAAACTCTTGCAAACAACAACAATGAAAAATCCAAGTCATTTACTGTACAACAAATGAATACTAATGAGATGAAAACCAATCATTTTTTACAGATATAAGGCGAAGAAACCTGTCTCACTCATTGTATCCCAGCGAAGCGGCTGTGTTGAGTGCGTTCTTGCTTCTGACCCCTGCCAGACAACTGAATACAATGTTATCTGTCAGCTGGGGCAATTCACCGCCATATTTTTCTGTGAACTCTTCTGGAGCCAGCTGGAGAGCGGTGTTCACCTGTCCCACTGCAAAGTCAAAAAAACACAAATTTGTCAATAGAAGTAGAAGGAAAAAGTAGTGTAATACTCACTAGTGTGCCTGGATACACTTTGAAGAATGTCTCAAGAATGTTATAAAGAAAGTTGGGCATGTCCTTCTTAATACAATAAACCATGTTGTCTGCTGGTTTCATCAATGTTGATTTCAAGATGTTTTTAATTCTGATGGTAATTCAACATTCAAGCAATTTGCAGTAAAAAACAAAGTGTTTGGATTTTTTTTTTGTAAGTATATTTTCTATAAATGTGCTTCGGTTGACAAGACTGATAAAGCACATTCACTAATGTGCAAATCACCTGCAGACAACACAAACGTTTATACATATGAGTCGGCGTTACATCCCTGCCATCCAATCTGTATTTTAGGTAGAACGACACTCACAGGGAACATTAATTGACCCGGGAATGAAGCCGTACTCCCTGAGCTCCCAGGGCTCTCTGACATCAATAACTACAGATTTCTGGCCAGCCAGAAGCTGCTTCAGCTCCTCGTAGCTCACATCCGTGCTAGGTGGCCCTGAGGTAAAACTGCGGAGACGTAACTCTGTATCTGGAGGCGAAACAAATAGCACAAGATATGAACAATTTCAAAAACTTGAAAGTGACTTATAAGTCACTGAGGCCGAAACTCAGACAGATAAGGTAGCAAATATTAACGTTACTACGTTTTAATATGAAACTCACTTTTGCAACAGAGGTGAGTGTTGACAGGGCAGGACAGAAAGCTCCGTCCTCCAGGGACGGAAGCCCCAGGCAAGACGGTACTGTTCCATATGAGCCGCGGGACAACCCCAGCAAACCCCAAACACCTTCTCATGGCCATTTGTGATAAGTTACTTAAGTCAACGCTTCTTCGATATAACCCTGTAATTATGAACCGATACTGCGTGACACTACAATTAAAAATCACACGGCTCAAACCTCACCGTGCCAAATACGACTTGCGCGTGCGCAGATGTACGGATCGCATAAAGGACAAAAATACTCTCCTTTGACTTGTTGCCATATTAAACCCAAACGCATATTAGAAATCTTACGTTATGAAATGTAAACAATAGTCAATACAAGTACAGTGGTGTATGACTTTAGTAAATCACATTTCAGAGTTTAGAATAATCAGACACATTACATATGATGCATTCCATGTCATGGGAAAGACGGAAAATTGACAACCACACCTCAGTCTACATTGTTGAGTGAAAATTATGTAACACTCGTTTTTAAAAGCATACCTCATATTGCTAGCAAAGGCGTCAAGACACCTCTTCACATTTCGGACCACAAAATAATGTAATTGCGGCTTATCTTTGTATATTCTAAACAGAGCCATAAAGTACCATCACAAAGTTTCAACCTTCGACTTTTTTATGAACAAAATAACACAATAAATGGATCACTCTGTAGTTCCTTATGCATCATAGTAAAGGAAAGGCTCTCGGATGCCTCAGAAATCTGAAGCTCGCTCTGTTTTGTTACATTTGTTACGGTACGTGAATGCAGCATCAGGCCAATTTGAGTTGCCGTAGTGCGTCACATGTTGACGAAGTGTGCTAGCTGATGCTACTGATATCTTGACAACATTTAAAAAGTCAATGGAAAACACAGAATTGTTTTTTGGGGGAGGGTACCTGATATATTGATATGCGCTTTATTTTGTGCCGACATGCCTCAATGTCTTCGTGTGTAGTTGTATAAAAGACGTCTCGTAATGTACATGTTTAAAATGACAGGCTACTGTAGCTAGCGTGCAAGCTAGCTCGGAAAGAGTTAACATCTAACTGCTGGCTTCAGGTGAGCTAACATAGTCACCATAGGAGCTTAAATAAAGAGGTAAGATAATTCATCCCCATAGTCATATGTGAACCGTGAAGAGTTGTTTTTCATTCTTATAATTGCTTTGTTCGATATATGACAAAAAAATACATTATGTGCTAACATGTAGGCTATAGACGGTCGTGTGTCGAGAACAGGTACTCTAAATATCGATAAAACGCCTAAATAACCTTTAATCAGACTTTTGAATTCATTTTTAGTTATATACTATGTCGGACGTCAGAATAGCGTTGATCATTTCTGCAGATTTGCCTCAGTGCTCCTGTTCAACGTTGTGTGATTTATACTGTACTCTGACTGTCCAAGGTAAAGGTGCACTGTGAAGATTTGGTAGAGAAATTTGAAAGCTGGAGAAGTGAAACAATTGCTATATTTTCTGAACTAAATACACAAACTTTACTCCAAAAAAAAAAATGGGTCCATGCTACACTGTTTGGAGCTAAAAAGCTACCAGGAGAGTTACGGTTTCACTGTTGTGGCCCCCCACCATAACTTCTCCTATAGCAGTTTCTCTTTCACACAGGGACTACATTTCCCTCTGAGGACAGTTTGTGTATAGAGACATGAACATATACCACAGAATCTGTACATTTCTCCAACTTTCACAGTTCTCTACCAAAACTCCATAGTGCACCTTTAAATTTAGCTTCAAGTGTCCGAGGGTGGCCCAATATTATATTGTAATAAAACAACAACTATAGAATATATGAATTTATTTTTACGATAAAACATTATCTTAAAACTATTGGGCCAATTAGAGGAATTCATTCACTTGACCTCAAGCCACCTGATAGATTAAAGGTGTTATGTTTTAACTAATTGTAAATTGGTCAGTACGGTAGGTCAGACTGGTATTGCAAGCTTTGATACGTTTCTTTTTCATGTACAGAACTAATACAGTTGGTTTTGAAAATCCTACATCATGGGCTCCATCACAGTGGATTTTTATTTATTTTTTACAAATATGTCAGCATGTTTTTAGACAAAAAGTGAAATTATAATCTAATAGGTTAATACAGCAACAACAGCAAATAAACATAAACTTGACATAACTTGAATTGTTAAACATGTAAATTGGTTGTATGAAGTCAAAATGTATATTAAAATTGTTTATTCAAATGTTCAGGTATGCTTAAAAATACTATTAAAGATTTGTAAAACGAACAGCCTTTGAAACATGGAGATAAAACAAGATGAGCAGTTTATATAAGTTGGTTAAATAACATTGTGTGTGCTGTTATGAAGTAATACTTAAGTACTGTGATGTTGAGGAAGTTGAATTTTGTGTATCATCATCACTAATGTTGGTCCTCTCATCAAGAGCTCCAGATGCGGCTAAAGGACCCCTTCTCCTTGAAAGCCGCCGATATGACTAAGCGGACTAATAAACCGAGGAAACCTCGAGATGAGGAGTCATCAGATGAAGTCAGTGGTAAGTTACTGAAGTAATACTAACTCAAGCAATGCATGTAATTTACTGTACAACAGGTGGCTTCCTGAAGACATCTATACACTGAAGAGTGATCCGTTTTTAATTTTCTGTATTTGTTTATTTTTGTTTTTTTATTCTTGCTAGAGCAGGACATAAGATGTATGTAAATAAAGTTTCCTGATATCATAGATTATATTAGTATACGCTTTGTCTGTTGAGATTTCCAACCTACATTGTATGAATTTACAGCTGGTGCTGTGCACATTTTTCATTCCTTCAAGAAGAAAAACTCTCTGCTTGACAGTGATGGAACTGGCATATTTTATTACAATATGTGTTGTATTTTTAACCAGGGTTGACTTGCCAGCATGTGAGCAAGGCAGTGGACCTGAACTCAGTGAAGAAATCAGTTTTGTCCAACATGTGGCTTATTTGCTCTGAATGCCTAAAGGAGAGGACCATGATCGATGGAGAGCCAGCAGCATCCAATGACATCCTGGTGTGCTTGAAGTGTGGTACCCAGGTAATTTTAATTTTGTTTTGCTGCAGAATTAAACAGTGCAAACACAAAACATAAAAACAGATGTCAAGCTATATACCGGATCCTAACCACACACACACACACACACACACACACACACACACACACACACACACATATATAAATATAGTTTTTTTTATTACATCATGAGGCTAAAACACAGAGGTAAATTATTATTAGTAACCTAGAGCAGTGGTTCACAACCTTTTTTCCTTGGAGCCCCCCACTTGGGTCTCAGAAAAGCCCTCAGGACAGGGGAAAAACTGAAACGTTACTGTCAAAAATCAGTGTGTTTCTACTGAGAAAAATCCCATTGGCATATGCCTACACACGTACCAAAAGACCTCTGCATAAACTCTCCTGTACATGTTTTATCACAAGTTTACTTCATATGTGCAAATCTCATTTTGACCCCCCCCCCCCCCCCAACCAAAGACCAAGAGAACCAAGTTATCTAAATCATGATCTTCTATTGTATTGTTTTTTTTTTATACATATGTAAGAACATTCAATACCATAAACTGTTAATTACTACACTAGACATTCAAAAGAACAGTAGCATTCAGTGTCGTCTTGTTTTTTTTTCATATGATTTATGAATCAACACTTCCGATATTTGTATTCTGTGTGTTTTTGAACGTGACACAAACACAGACTTAAAGATGGTAAGTGGGAAATGTAATGTAATTTATTTAGAATAAATTCATTTTAAATTAAAACACTTGACTTTATTGTATAAATCCAGAAAGGGCTTGCAAAATATGAAAATATACCATAAGGCTGTTCCCCAATAGCCACAAATATGGCTTATTGAAATGGGAATGAGCCATGGTCTTAAAACATCAAGATGTGTGCTGTTGTCCCAGAATATGCGGTGTATAAATTGCAGTGTTGGGCAAGTTACTTTAAAAAAGTAATTAGTTACAGTAACTAGTTACTTCTCCCAAAAAGTAACTAAAGTAGTTACTGAGTAACAAATTATAAAAGTAACTAGTTACTTTGGAAAGTAACTATTGCGTTACTTTCACGTACATTTTTAAATGCTCAAATGTGTCAGAGTTTGGACCCCACGTCCCCCCCTCTTTAACAGAACTTAAAATACATGTTCAATTATTTATGATAAATCTGAATATTATAATGAAATGGACACTTATCAATAATGAACAGAAACAGTGTACACAAAGTGAGACTAGCCTCCAATCAAATGTCATGTATTATTGTAGATATTATAATTACTATGTTTATACAGTGGATCCTTAAAAGTTGTTGTTGTGAAACACACTATCAAATTATATTTACTGTTTGTTAATAGTACACAAAGTTACTGACTTTAAATCTTGCTAGCAAACGTTTCTTTCTGGTTCAAAACTGAGCCAATCTAGTTCGTCTCTTTCTCCCACTCGTTATTATATTTTTTCCATATTTTCCCCACTTATTCCTCGGTATTGTCACTCTGTCGCTCTGTCAGGTGTAGTTGTGCATGTGTGTGGGGGGGTGCCGGATCGGGCGCGTGTGGTAACCAAGGAAACGGGGTTGTAGACACTAGACAGATCCTGGAAAAGGACAAACTAACTACCGTGTTCATGTTTCGCTTTATTGTGGAGAGCTGGGAGAGAATCAGTAGGAGTTCATACAGGGAGCAAAGCAAGCCCAAATAACCAACTACACTTTAGAAGCGGACTTGGCAACACTACTTGCCATTCCTGTTTCTCGTTGACTCACTTGTGTCGTTCTGTGTCCGACTATGCATGCTTTCGAATTTGTGTAAACAACACCCGCCCAACTCTACCTCTGATTGGCTCACCATGAAATGTTTCCCTACCTCAGCCTATTGTCATCATTTATGCGATTGTCTCGTGTCCGCACTCACCAAAGAGGAAGAACAGTAAGAAATATCTTTGCCGCTCGGCTTAGAGATCTAGTTGGTCTGTCCTAGTAACGCGCCGCATTTTTTGGCAGTAACGGTAACGGCGTTATAATGATGGAAAGAGTAATCAATTAGATTACTAGTTACTGAAAAAACTAACGCCGTTAGTAACACCGTTATTTATAACGCCGTTATTCCCATCACTGATGAATTGTTACCAACTTTGTTTTTATGAACCATCTTACAGGGCTGTAACCAGTCCGGGATCCAGCATGCTGTCAAGCACCATCAAGCTTTCCATCCAGAGTCTCACTGCATCACCATCAGCTTAAGCACATGGAAGGCCTGGTGAGAGACTGCATTTATTGTACACTGTGATGAACAAGCCAAGACTGCACACACGGCCAGTGTGTGTCAACATGTGATGACATGTATCAGACTGTTGCCAGTGTGTGGGCTTTTATGGAAAAAGAAGTAGTTGGTGTTTCAATGCACTTTAACACAGCAAGTGTGTGCTGTCTGTTATTCTTTGTCATCATGACGACTACCATTTTGAGGGCAGTTTCAGATACATTATGTGTGTGTGTATAATCTTTTTTTTTTATTATTGGTATTAAATGCTTTTTCACCATATTATTATATTTGATTGTGTTAATCAATTGTTGTTAACAGTTATTGTCATCCAAAAAAACAGTTCATTGTAACATACGTTTCTTGAGGATTGTACATTTCTAAATCTTTCTGTGTTTGTCTTTGAACCTTCTCATTGTAACAGGTGTTTTGAATGTAACGAGGAGCTTTCCACTCACTGCAACAAGAAGGCTTTGGCTCAGACTCTGGACTTTTTACAAAAACAATCTGTCAAGGCGACATCAGGTAAGGTTTTTGGCAAGTCTCTTGAGGTTTGGCACCCTACTGAAGTTGAAAAAAAAAAAGCTTTAATTAGACACATACTGTCTTCAGCAATTCACAGCCAGACTGGATAAGTTCTGTTTGAGATGTTTACAAGAATTTGTTTAATTTAGCAACCTTGCCTTCAGTTTATGTACAAAATGTTGACGATTAACACAAACCACTTGTCATGGTAGATACTACTGGTTAATAATACTGTCTAAACATAAAAGTTCTCAACTCTCACCTCGGTTGCAAAAGTGAGTTTGAAAATGTTCAAACAATGGTAATGTACTTAAATTCATAGTGCCGGTCTTAGACGTATCCACAAGAGGCTAAAAAAATAAATACACCATGGCGGTTTACCAGAGGAATAATTTGTACCGGACTCCTGATCATTGAACAAAATAGCTGTTGTATAGATGACTTGACTTACTTGGTCAAATAAACCCAAATGTGTTACTGTCACTACCTAAGTTGTTCAGCTACCTAGCAGGAATTGACTGCAGTACACCTGCTCCCCCTGGTGGAAGTGATCATCTGAATCCCTGGATTTAACCTGACATCCTCAGTGTAGAAGGAGACTTTGTGTCTGTGTAATGGGAGTAAACACTGTGTGTAACCCCACTTTTGTCAGTTCTTAAGTATGAAACTACTATTTCTTTGATTTATTAAGCTTATAGAGCCCTTTCCAATGCTTATTATCAGGGGCATAAACATTATAGAAGAACATCATGCTGCTAAAGAGCAGTGTGAAAAGTATAAAAGTAATACTCATATATAATGCCTTCTAGTTACTAGTAAAAACATGTGGATAGATTTGACTTGTGCAGCAGCAAGTTGTGGTCATACTGATATTTTGCAGCCTATTTTCATTCTTCTGTCCTCTCACCTTCACTCAAGCCACCTGACCCCCCTTAACAAGTCACTCACCCATATAGATATTAGCACCCAACCCCCTTTTCGTACTTACACGCTCATACACCTTCTGTTCCTGCCTCTGCACCTCGCCATTGCGTGATGGCATGCTAAGAGGCCTCTTACCAGACTGTAGCTGATCAGGGTGGTGGGCATCATCACTTTCAGTCTCACTGGCTGCCTCAGCTTGGCCCAGTTGCCAGTGGCCAAAGGCCAGTTGCCCAGGCTAAATTAGACTGGTCCCCCATCAGTCTCTCAGCCACAGCTTCGGAGTTGCAGGATTGATGCTGCAGAAATCCCTCACCAACCCTCACCCCCCCCTGCACATCGCATGACTGCACACGTTAGAGGAATTAGGCGCTTGAGCGATGCTTCCCGGCTGGGTTCCCTAAAGAACAAGAGCAGCTGCGTGGGGTTCAGCCACTGCTCTGTCATTCTTTGTCTCTCCATCGCTATCTGTTTCTGTCCCTTGCTTCCTCTGCCAAGCTGCTGTACGTCTCACCACCTCTGGGCCTGTGTGCTGCACTAGTGGGAGCCAGGGTCCTCAACAAGTCAGAGCGACTGGATCCTTACAGCTGGAGCACTCTAACTCTTAGTGGACAAACACACTCACAGATACACACGTGCACAGAATCTGGAAAATGACCAACTAAAGTAAAAAGCCTCTTTACTCTATAGAATGTTTGTTGGCAGTTAAAATGACTTTATGTGATAAAATGTTTTATATTCTCATGACACATTCTCTGCAACAGAGAGCACAAGCTCTCCTCTGAATAGAATCTGAATAACTTTTATTTGCCAAGTACATTACATACCTGAGGATTTTCCGGATGCTTTCTGTAAAATGTGTTTTTAGTGAACTTATACTTTGTGATACTCATGCTTCACCCAGGCACACAGCAGATTAGGTACAAACAGCACCTCACGGAGTACAAAGAGTGAACAAAAGTGGCTAGAAATGAGATATGCTCTACAGTTAGTTGACACATGTACACATTTCTTCCCCCAGCTTAGACTTAACAAACATTCTTTTAAGTTAATTTTGTAATTTCTGTTCAATATTGGATGTGTTTCTCTTTCAAAAATATATAATTTTTGAAGTGTCACATTTGTATACCAGCTCCATGAGAGCCAAGTAAGCAGAGGAGATTATGGATGAACAATGTATGTGATTTATATGTCTATATACTTGAGGAGCTGCCCTTTGGTGGACATGGTGCTGAGCAGAATAGTTGCTACTTACAGCTCTCCCCTTTGCCTCTTTAAATTACCTGTCACCCTTCCTGCCACCCAATTGTTCCACACCGGTCGTCCAAATGGGTATAGAGGCAGGCAGCCATTGTTGCTGCAAAATAGGAGGTTGTTGTCTGTTGAGGAGCTTGTGAAATTGCATTTTAGTATGAAGGCCATGTTTTCAGCAGAAGCTGCTGTTGCACTGTTTTTCCTATATACCCCTAGCACAAAAGGGCCCCAGCAAGGTTTTCTTTTTCAGATTCTATAATAATTTTGTGCAACAACAGCTCAGGGTAGAAAGAAAGTCGATTAACTGTGCTCTCTCACCATCAAGGCCTTCAGCTCAAGTACCAGAGTCCCAGTAAAAAGCGAATTGACCTCAGAGAGGTAGACTCCAGCTTGTAACACAGCTGGGATGTCTTTGTGGAGCAAATTAAAACGTTCATTGTGAATTGGTATCACGGCTTGTTTCTCATTACAGTCTCTCAGTTGTGTATTTTTATGGCAGTGATTGTCATCAATCACTATGAAAACATTATCCTGTTCTTCTTTCATTTGTCATTTTGCATATTAAAGAATAAGGGAAAATTCTTCAGATTTATAATTTGGTCTGTTCTAAAATCTGATTGTTTGGTCACACGTAGTTTAGAGAAACCTAACATGTTATTTATGGATTTCTGACATTGTGTTGATTGACTAAAGCATTCTGAAACAAACGTTTTTGGAGCTGTACATTGGTGCATGCTGGATCGGGGCATGCGACTAAAAATAATAACACATATTTATTAATTATTTTCTTGTATGGGGTTACAAGGGATAAGGATTGTTGCATCTAAAACATTTAAAGTAAGTTCATAGTCACATTTCTCTCCTTCTTGAACATGATGAATTGTAATTCCAGAAGTCCCTAAGTCCTAAAACACATTTACATTAACATTCAACCATTGACATATTTTATACAACCTTGAAATGTTGGTTAAGTGACAAGTTTGCAGGAATGTATTTCCCTACATTCTATCAATCTGTCCTACATAAACATAGATGTAACAAATACACAACTACACACCCACTTACACAAATCACTTTAAAGTTTTAACACATGAATGTATAAAAAGAAATGTATAGTAAGTTATGTGTCTCTGGCTGAAAAGACTGAAGGTTTCACATCTTAAACCAATGACTGAATGAATAATTTAGGAAACCCAGCATGCTGTAAAGAGAGCAGGTGTGAAGGTTATTGTATGCTTAGAGATATTTACATTCTTATTTTTCTAATCAGATTGTCCGTTTCTAAGAATCCTTGCCAAAGGCCGAAATACAAGATGTTGTGTTGTGTGGTTACTGCACACTTCTTTACCTGGTCGTTGATTTTGGAATCGTAGTTCTTAGATAACTGTCCGTTTTGCTCATTTGAGTCAGTATGATGCTTGTCCCCTGGTGGTGCTCTCATGGAGGTAATCAAGGGTGATTCTGTCTTTATTCCCACCATCGCACATGAAAGTAGGCCAGATAGTGGGTAGCAAATGTGTGTGTGTGTGTGTGTGTGTGTGCGTGTGCGTGTGTGTGCATTTGCATGTTTGTGTCTGTAAGTAACATGGAACTGGGTTCTCTTGGCCTCAGATGGCAAAGAAACAGGCTTTTCATGCCCTGCAGTCACAACAAATTAGCGGATTAATAAGACATTTGGTGTTGCTTGGCCTTCCTCTTGACTGCTTGCTCTGCATGAAGGGAGCTGGCCTTGGCCCTCCACTCTACTGCTCCGTAAGTGAACATGGAGGCATGAAGCCCACTGGCCATACCATTTGATGGCCTCTCAGCCTAGATAAGGAAAGCAATCTGATCAAGCAGACTTTTTTTATGGAAAGTTTGTTTCACAGGTTTTCGGTCTCTGGCTTTATGAAATTAACATAATGGCTACAAGAGAAAAAGTTGCGTTTTGCAGGTTCTTGTGTACTAAATGTATGATTGCAGAAAATATTGGTATAAAACAAAAAGAATATGTTTTTGTGGTTAATGTTTTAAAGCTTAATCCTGACATGATGCCTGGCCTTGGTCCTGCTTCAGCATTACAGAACATTGCACCTTTTGGAAAGACTTCAATTAGTCATGTGTGTTATTTTTCATTAGCAAGTAGTCTTACTGTTCTCTGAAAAAGCAGATACATCCAATGTTTCTTTGTATATCTGTTGTGTGAAAAAGAGCAGGGAGTGCAGGAGGTGTTAGCATACACGCGTGCATGTGGATGATCCTGAGCACCGTGATGATTTCCTCTGCCCTGGGGAAAGGCTCCACAGTGTCACTGCTGCCCAAACTCGGTGGCTGAGCAAGGAGGGCCAGGTGGTGGTGCCGAGTGCAGCACAGTCAAGCGTGGCTGCAGCGCATGCTGACATTTGCCTTTACTAACTGCTGCAGGGAGAGGAAAAATCTGCTTTTCCATATGCTTGTGCTCATTGCAACCCTTCCCTCCACCCACTGCACTCCCCTCGCCCTTTTCTACCCCACTCTCCCCAGTCTCAACCAGATGGCTCCCTGAACATTGTTTACCTTGGGTGACGGTCCCAGATGCAGAGTGTGTCCATGGGCATCCCCATTCCGCCCAGTTAGTTCCTCATTCCTCTGCTATCTCTTAGCTGAAGTGCTAGTTGCACCTCTTGTAATATTGTGGCATGATGTCTGTTGATTTTGTGTCTTCTCTCACAAACACCACAACAAGTGCATACAATCATTTAGACATTTGTTCTCTCTCAATTACTTTATCTTTTTCTCAGGTCTTTACACTTAAACACATATCTTTACACCATATTAATCTCACACCAAATCCAAAAATTCACCGTTCATTTTCTTGACCCGGACTGCAGTCACTCCCCATGTCCACATGTTTCAGTGTATTGTGTGTTGACATATGGGAGCTGCCTTATGGCTGCATATTAAAGATGAAAAAAGGCTTCCAGATGTTGCAAACATAGAGGGCCAGATGTAGTTAGCACCACTGAGCGGAGCCACACAAAATGATGGCATCTTAACGAGCTTAACCTCTTCTTGGTCTAAAAGTAAAAGCCCCCAAAAGCTGTCTTAATTCCCCCTCAGTACCTAACATTTTCTGTTATATCTATGTTAAATTAAAAGAGCAAAGTTCATGAAGCGTAGAAAAATCTAAAAAATGCAGCAGACCAAAAAGAGGCAACGTCCTGTATACGTGTGTGCTCAAATTATTGTGTTTTTTTTTTCTCAATTCTGTTTAACAGAAAAGATGTCCTTTCACCCCCATTCCTTTGACTGAAATTTGATTGAGTATGAAATGCAAATTGCCAGGCCACGAGTAGAAAGCCCACGGTTCGCATTCCAGCGACTGTGTCCAGGGCACTTCTGCTTATGTCCATGACCTTGAGGAGGAAACTCGTTGGGCAGCGGCCAGCAATGGGCTTTCTACTGCTATAGGTTGAATACCTTTCCAACAAATGTGTTGTGCACAAGGAGTGGTTTGTAAGAATTCAATGTGTGCTAAGGCAAGGCCATTTAGGAAGAAAGGTGAGAGTAAAGGTTGAAATGATGGTTCTAATGGTTAACAGTTCAATTGAATTTTCTTACTTTGGATTCAGGCGGGTTCAGGCCCGTGACCTTGTTGCCATTCTGCTCTCTTGACTGGCTTATATGGGTGAAGTGCTTATGAACCAAACTCTTTTTGTGCTTACCAGTGTCATTTGAGTTATTTTCTGCCTGTAGGCATTAAGGGTACTGCGTTTAGTCCCTGTAAGAACTTGAACATTTTCCCTGGTATATCTTCTTCTCAGCCTACAATAAAGGTAGATGAATTCACTGTTGTTAGGTGGGGGGTTATAACAACTATGAAGTATAAAAGATGTGAATTTAAAAAAAGGGTAGTGGGGAGAGTTCTGCTTTATTAACCATTTCAATCATACAGCAACATTATTCTTAAAGTGTAGATGTTATTCCTCTTCTTACTTTTATTTAGTTTCATGGTGTCATGTGGCAGTTGCAGTGGAGAAGCTTTCGTTGTCTAGGGTCATGCTGGCGTGTTTAACGATGCTCCAAATGTTCAGTTTGGAAAGGACACCTAAAATATATTAATATAGATGTTAGAAAATATTTACGAGAAATAGAATAATGTCAATGTTGCCAAGCCATGCATTAAAAAATGGTTATTATGGAGTACAGTCCAAATGTGTTGACACAAACGCAACAAAAATGTTACCAAAAAGTCTGTTTTTTACTTTTGATGTATTTACTGTCTAGGAATTTTAAAGGTATAATATGTAGAATTTGGTTGCTAATGTTTACATTAAAATATGTAGATTAATAAAAAATGGACTAAACCCATGTTATATATATTTTTTAGTTGAGTACTTACATCACCTCAAATATTTCCAAAAGTTATCAAAGCCAGATAAATCCGTAATTTTATAGTTGTAAAGGACCGTGTCTTGTTGGCGGCCGCCATGATGAGCCACCATGACAGACACGAAATGTTTATCGTTGCCAAGGAAACACGGGATGTTACGTCAAAGACCGCTGCCTAAGGGGAGCTGCTACTGAAAGCTGCTGTACTATTGCTGTGTGTGCTGCTGTGTTATAAACGTCATGTAAATTATACTCGGATACATCGTCTGTAAGCATATTGTCTTTCTGAGGTCGGTTTCGCCCGTTCGTCTTGACTACGGTTAACACAGAGTTCGTTTTCACCGGGGGGTCTGGATGGGGGGAGTAGCAGAGAGAACTCGCATGATTCCCCGTAAGACTCGACGTCATCTTTTGTTATTGTTATGATTGAGAGTCCCCTGGCGGTGGATTTTACATACTGTGCGTTTAAAATCTCTGCATATATTAGTGAAACATATTTAACTTATGTAATTGTTTGGTAGCTTCAGGTTCAGAGTTTTTGCAGCTCCAAAAGTGTAAAATGTGAAATGTGTGCAGATAGGAGAGAACTGGTCTACTCAGTACAGCTTTAAGACGTTATTCACAATTTTAACAATTTCATCAATTTCATCTTGTATAAGCCTAATGTGTTGGAATACCCCTTCTTTTCTTATGCAAATGTATGTTTGCCTATAATTTTTCCCATGTGTTCTTCAATCACTTGATTAAAAAAAAAGATAGGGCACTGATAAAATCTGCTTCTATAAAGACATCAGCAACTTAATTGAAACTGTTGACACTCTTTTTTACATGTCCTTTTTGATAACATCTGTTGAAGGAAAAACATCTTTCAAATCAGACACTGTGCGGTTCAAGTGAGCTTTATTTCACTGCACAGTGGAGAGAGATGGTCACAGCGAACGGTAGAAAACCTCTCTGACTTACTTGAGTGTGAGCTCAAGTAAAGATCATATATCCCAGGGGTTCAGAAAGCAAAAACCAAAAAGAAAGATGGATGCTTATTCTCTGAAAGCAAAAAGAGGCAATACACAAAAACCAAAAAAGAGACATTCTGTCTTATTCTGGGAGACTGACGTCATTAAAAGGTTCAAATGGTAAAAGACATGGTGCCACAGCTAGATGTTAACAATGCTTGAAAGGGAGATCACCACAAAGGTTTCTTGGCGAAACTTGATAACCTTGGTTAGCACCTGATTTGCATGTTCTGCTCTGAAATCACAAGGCTATCTAGATTACTCAAACTTGAAGGAGAGAGCCCATAGATGATGATGCGGGGCTCGTTTTTCATAACAGTGCTCATGATGGCCTGTGTTAAGAGAAATGTTTGGGATTAGTTGTAAGCTGGTTCCATTACAATGGGAATTCATATGTTGCTCTAATAATATCATGGTGCTGGTTGTTTAACAAAGTAAATTGTACTCTGAACAAGTAGGGTCATACAGTAGGGACAGTGAGAACATCAGAACAGGAAACTGTCAGCAGATTATCTGTATTACACTTCTTAGTGTCAACATCAGTTACTTGTACATACACCTCTGCTCTTATCTGAGATAACCTTTTTCCAGAAAAAATTCAAACGTGGGTCATGATGCAAATGATTTTTATTCAAATATGTCTTTAAATGAGTTAAATGAGGACTTTAACCTCTTACCTCTTCTGTTTCAACATCAGGGGTTTTAAACGTTCGTAACTAAGGTTGTCAAATTGTCAATACTTAATGATACGTGTTCTGAAATGAGGATAATCTCAGTTATTTTAATGATTGATGGTATTAAAAAGGACTGAAGCTTTAACAAAACTACAGATCTAAGTCATTAATTAACCCAAAGTTGCAGCTAAGCAAAATATCGGCAGTTTTTCGATACCAAAATGTTGCCAATACATTCGTGCAATTCAGACATTTTAGATTTTTTTCTAATTAAAAACCAGAAGATTGGGTGTCTAAGACTTTTATGTTGTTTCAGTTGCATCAAAAAGTGTATGTCTTTGTTAATTTTTTACGACAATCAAATCAAAGTTTAAAATCTGTTATCGTAACCCTCTACAGTAGCCTTTCCCCAGCAGACTATCTGTGTGTCACTGTTAGATTTCTACCATCTGTGCCTGAGTTTCTGTATAAGGTTAGTCTTCATTGGCGATCAGGAGTAACAGCTGGCTCTGGAGAGCAATGTCTCCAACCCCAGCCCCCAATGCTCCGTCACTAACCAGCGGAAACTTCTACAGCTGTCATCTGCTTTCCCAAATGACCCAGCTTTCCTTCCAGCTGCCATCACAACACCCTGCTCCCATCCCCAGTCTCGCTTTAAGGCTAAACCAATTTTTCTTTTTGTATTGGGCCGTTATCCTTAGTAAAGGGACACTGACATTTTCCAGCTTAAAGCCACTTTCCATCTGTAATCCCAAAGATGATTATTTTGAGTATCAAAGATTGGTAAAAAAAGAAAGAAAATCTCAATCATCAGTGCCAACTCCGGGATTTTAAATGGAAGCTTTTATCAAATCCACACATTGTGGACCATAGCTGTCACCAGACTAAGAAACACATGAGAATAAGTCTGGAACCTTTCACTTTATTTTTCATTTCTGTTGTCATGGGCGCAGACCAAAATGCGTCTGAACTCAATGTGGTAGACCTACAAACTGATCAGAAGAACACTTGGCATTTCCCTGCCCTAGTTAAGTTGTCTGGAAATCTGTATGAACAAGAGGTCTACTATCATTTTTTAATTTAGTATGAGCAATATCAATGTATAGAAAGGTCATTGATATTCAAACTGAAGTCAACATTATTAAAGAAAACTTTATTCTCAAATGATGAGCATGATAAGGTTGTTGGTTGTATTTTGGTATTTTTTCTGTATCGGATAACTCCCGCTTTGAAGAGGGTTTAAAACCTCTGATTACCTACTTTTAATCACATTTTTCACTCTAGACTAAAATATGGATATTTTCTAAAGACGGAAATCTTCCATTTAATAAAAAAATAATACATTATTCTGGTAAAGGGTAAGAAAATATGGGCTTAATCTTTATGGTCCCCTGGGAAACACTGGAGCAGCTGAGAGCAAGGCTTACAAGTAGCATCCATGTCATCTTGCCTGATTCAAGCTATGAGCACTCTGAGCTTTGTCCACAAGATACACAGACACGTATGACTCACTAATGATGGCTACGGCAGAGAGGATGAAGATTCTCCACCTGAAAAACCCTTAAACCTGAGTCATGCTTCTGAAGCCATGGATCCAGAATCGTTTTGAATCAAAAATCGATTCTGAATTGAATCATGACCCTAAGAATCGAAATCGAATCGAATCGTGAGACACCCAAAGATTCCCAGCCGTACTAAAAAAACATAAGTAGCAGAATGTACACCATGAATGGTATTCTTGACTGTACTCATTCATTCATTGTGAAAATATCAAAATCATGTTTTGATTATTTTTTTCAATTAGTTTGAATACCTATACATTTTTTAAAGCAAGTACTCCAGTGATTAAACTCAAGTAATAACTTTGACTGAGCAACTTTCTCTTGTATTGGAGTAATATTTGAGCAGGAATGTGTACACTTTGACTCGAGTAATGAAGTTGTGTCCACCATTGTTTATTTCACATTAAACATGCGTCGCACGTTGTATGTATAATAAACAAATAAATCATTTTGTCTAAATGAACATAGTTTCTTAGTTTCTACTACAACTGTGTATAAGTGTCCTGTTTCCGTCTGTGTTCTAGGTGCATCCCCCAAGATCATCAAGCTGCAAGAAGAACCATCAGACAATACTGACTCAGCCAAAGGCAAAAGTCCAGTCATCAACAGCACCCTGGTCCCTGTCAAAGGCATTAACAACCTCGGCAACACCTGCTTCTTCAATGCTGTGATGCAGGTTGGTATAACAAGAACCCAATAGATCGCTACATTTTGTATTTATAATGATGGAATGTTGCAAAATACTTTTTGCTTATGATGATGGATATGATTCAAGACCAGAAAAGTCATTATAAATCCTATAATACATTTTATAATGTTATAATCCTTTTTCATCAAATGTCATGTAATTAATGTATCAAAAAGGATTCCTGTTTGTCTTTGCTGTATCTCTACAATTCTACAATTCACTTAGCAGACGCTTTTATCCAAAGCGACGTACATCAGAGAGTAAGAACAACACAAGCAAGGATCAAGGAAAAATAAAGGAACAATGTCAGTAAGGACGAACGATCAGCTTTGAGTCCGATTGGACACACAGGTGCTGAAAGGCATTGCCCAGAGGCCAGGCACAACATTAACTGCCGTTCTGAGACTCTAATCAGTATATAAACCATCTTATACGTCGTCGTTTTCAAACAAAAACAAAAACCATCATCATTACCATCATTACATCAATACTATCGAGATCATCATCATTAAGTTAAGTTAGTAGGTATTCCTGAAAGAGCTGGGTCTTTAGCTTTTTCTTAAAGGTACAGAGGGACTCTGCAGATCGAATGGAGTTTGGAAGTTCATTCCACCATCGGGGGGCGACAGAGGAGAAGAGTCTAGTCCTCGTCTTTGGACCCTGTTGTGAAGGTTGGATCAAACGCGTTTCATTGGCAGAGCGTAGTGGACGGGAGGGAGTGTAGACCTGAAATAGAGAGTTAAAGTAAGGAGGAGCCGTTTTTGTTGCTGTTTTGTAGGCGAGCAGCAGAGTTTTAAATTGAATGCGAGCAGTGACTGGGAGCCAGTGTAAGGAGATGAACAGCGGAGTGACATGAGCTCTTTTTGGAAGGTTGAAGACCAGTCGTGCTGCTGCGTTCTGTATCATCTGCAGAGGTTTGGTTGTGCATGTAGGAAGACCTGCCAGTAGAGAGTTGCAGTAGTCTATGCGTGATAGCACAAGAGCCTGTACCACAAGTTGTGTAGCATGTCTTGACAGGTAAGGTCTGATCTTCCTGATGTTGTACAGGGCAAAACGACAGGATCGGGCAATCGAGGCTACTTGAACCTTGAAGGTTAGCTGGTCATCAATCATGACACCCAGGTTCCGGGCAGACTTTGTGGGCATGAGTTTGGTTGTTCCAAGTTGGATATTGATCTGTGGCTGTATAGAGGGACTGGCTGGGATGACAAGGAGCTCAGTCTTTGAAAGATTGAGTTGAAGGTGCTGTTCATTCATCCATTTAGAGATATCAGTGAGGCATGACGAGACTCTAGCTGAGACTGTGATGTCGCCTGGTGGAAATGACAAGGTATAATGTTACAATGTATAAAGTCCATTAAGTGCTGCTTCTCATGCATCTGGTTAAGTGTCTTTGAGTACTTGGAAAAGCGCTATAAAAGTCTAATTCAATAATATTATTAATATTATTATTATTATTATTATTATTATTATTATAGTAAACAGGACTACATCCTTACAATGATTGCAAGTGTAAACAAGTGTAAACAGAATAGGCCCAGAGGTCACTTTGAAGTGTATTCATTGCAGCTGTGAATGCCGTGCTGGCTAGGACAAATTCACCTCTCTATACATAAGTGGCACTCAGTTGGTGCAGAGCATGTTCTTCACACATCACCGCTATGATGCCTCCCCAGTCTTTCTCTGGTCGGTCATGGTGACTGCAAACTGACGTGTCTCTCGACACAATGAAGCTTTATTTTTCCGCCATTTTGTTAATCACCCCGTGGGCCTTCCATGTTGATTGAAATTTGAGTTAGCGCTGTATACATGCCTTTCCCTCATTCTGTCTGTCTGTTCGTATTGTCTCCTTGAAAATTGCAATCTTTCTGTCCAAAACATGTAATTGTCTGAGAATGAGCTGTGTCTGTGTTCACAATACCGGCTCCATTGTGTGCTTTCCATAGCAACTGTCTTCATTGCCAGGGTGTGACAAAACAAATATCCCTTGAAATTGAAGGAAAAGATGTTTCTCTAAAATGAAAGGACAATGACGGCTCAGGCTATCTCGTCACCAAGGATCCTCCCAGTGTTTGAAACTCACAGTTCATGGATACATTTGAAATCCTCTTACAGAATAATGAAATCACAAGTTCCCTTAAGCCCACTAAAACGGAGATAACTTGTAGCGAACACTGCGATCAATTAAAATGCCCTCATGAAATGTTAAGTGTTGATGCAGTCTTGTATTTTTGAAGGATTCTAACCTTATTTGTCCACAAAACAGTTTTGTGTCTTCACATTTGATGAACAGTAAAACCATTGCTTATTAGCCATTTGGTATAATAAACAATTTTTGAATTAGTAATTATAGTCATATCTGAACAACACTACTTTGAATACTTAAAGGGATACTTTACCCGTTGAAACATGAATCTGTATTGACATTGGGTCATATATGTAGTAGAAATGTGAAATAAATTTTGAAGTTGGTGCCTTCTTGACCGAGAAAAGGCAAAAAGTGACTTTTTGCCTTTTCTCGGCAAAGACAACAACTCCCAGAATGCACAGCACCGCAGGACACTCCCGCTGAAGGAGAGGTGCATTCATGTGGTATCGGAAAAATGAGATTCCGAGTTGTAAAATGCAAATGAAACACCTGCTCAAGTCGGTTTTGTGTTTTGTTAACATACTTTTTATTCATGCACGTATTGCACATCAACTTTTTGCTTAAATATAACTTGACTATAAGATTTCTCCGAGTTGGGAAGTCGGAAGAATGACTTCCCAACTCGGAAACTTGGACCACCCGAGCAGCACCTGAATGCAGCATTACTCGCGGACATTTAATAATAATAATACAGCAGTTTCCACAACTGATTCAGAGATTTCTTCCAGAAGGAATTGGCATCTTGGAAATTCCTGG
Source organism: Tautogolabrus adspersus (assembly GCA_020745685.1). Taxonomy (NCBI): domain Eukaryota; kingdom Metazoa; phylum Chordata; class Actinopteri; order Labriformes; family Labridae; genus Tautogolabrus; species Tautogolabrus adspersus. Next base: position 23,301,020 of record CM036542.1, read on the forward strand.
AAGAAAACAGACTCTATGTCTGTGTCCATAGGCAAACAGTGACAGCACCGACAACACAAGCTGCCCCCCGTTTTTCGCCATTCTCGGTCCATATCAGGTTAATCCGTAGAGACACCCAGCTTGAGCCCGGCTCAGGCTCACTGTACAGCCGCTGTCTGTCTGCAGAAGCCGCCTGTCAGATATTGCGGCTCGTAGAAAGAGCCACGAACATCCGATTCGAGCACAAAACCTTTAAAATCCCCTTCATCCATATCAGTTTGAAGTTGAAACATACTTTTTTTGCCATTCTCGGTCCTTAAGAGCTGTATCCATAGAGACACCCAGTTCGAGCCGGCTCAGGGTCCCTGTTCAGCCGCTGTCTGTCTGCAGAAGGCAAAGTCTGGCAGCAATATTGCGGGCGGCTCGTAGGAAGAGCCACGAACATCCGATTCGAGCACAAGACCTTCAAAATCCCTTTCATCCACATCAGTTTGAAGTTGAAACATACTTTTTTCACCATTCTCGGTTGTTATTAGCTTTCTTTATAGAGCCTGGTAGCATAGCTTTCAAGCAAGATGGCGGATGTTAAGTTTCGATTCTGGCAGTGAAGCCCCGCCCACTGATCTGTGATAGGTCTGTAGCTTCAGTGGTCGAAAACATGAGGAACTAGCAATGTAGTTTAACCCCTGCTAACCACAACAGCCGCAAGTGACGCAATATGACGATTTTTGCGTCACCTGCGGCAGCATCTCAGAAAAGAAAATACAGATTTTTCCCGTCTCAGGGGGAAATGAGGGCTGGATGCAAGACCATTCAATAAAAACACAAGTTTACTACTGATACAAAGCTTAATGCAAATGGGTGAAGTATCCCTTTAATGCCATTCATTAAATGAGTTAATTCAAATGGTTAATAAACCGGCTTTAAATAACTCTGTTATCTCAACAGAACCTGTCTCAGACACACATGCTCATCGACCTCATCCAGGAAGTGAAGGAGAAGGGCTACAAACTGAGGATCAGCCCCCCTGCCGAGACTAATCTGGTACAGTCTGCTGTCTTATCTTTTTTCTACTGTAAAGTCTGAGCCCTCTTCAAACTGTACTGAAGATTGAACAAATACAAAACAGTTTAATGTTGGATATTATCATCTTAATGCTGTTGAATCTATTGGATACATAAGATCAGTAACATTTGACTTAGAAAATACTGCAAATATCAAAGTTCAAACTGATCATCTGAAAATCTCGTTCTTAAGTTATTGAAGTCACTTTCTGTTTAGATTTAAGAAGCAAAATGCAACATGAAGAAAAATATTTCAAACTCTAATCATTTCTCTGTCTCATTGTACTGCTTACCTTATCCATTAAATAGCAAACTAATCCACTATTTCAAATCGTATTATTGAACCTGTGATGAAAAAAGAGTTTTCAAAGTTAAAGCAGGATAATGTTTTGTGTTGTACTACAAATAGAAAACCCTTTTTTAAATTTGCTTTTTTTATTTTACAGACTCCATTGTCGGTTACGCTGCCCAGTCCTGAGCCGCTGACTGCGGCCATGTTTCTTTTCCTACAGAGCATGAAAGAGCCAGGGAAAAGCCCACTCAGTCCCAAAATTCTCTTCAACCAGCTCTGCCAGAAGTAAGGCGCTTTTCCTTACATCTATTTGCATAAAATCACACTAGCTTCACATTCTGCATTCAAATATTTATCTCTGGGTCAATGAAGTCCAACTGTATTGTGTAAGAATTTCACTCCTCCATCATCATAGCAGCAATTTACAACAAGCAAGCCGTAACTTTACCTACCGTCAATCCAAGAGGCGATGGTGTCCACTTTAATCAACGAGACCCAGTTTACACCTCAGACCTGTAGGTTATCTTTTGTTAATCTGGCTTCACTAACCCTAATAAATAAAATTGTACCTAAGCAGTCACACGTTTCTGGTCATCAACTAGATAAGTTAACCCAGAGTTTCTATGAGCGTGTATACAAGTGGCAGTGTTCCCACAGCATGACCAATCACACACGAGATCATTACAAACTCAGAACAAACTATGATATTACAAACATATGATGAAGTTAAACACAAAATCCAAACTTCAATCAACATGGCTGGAGGAAGAACAACTTGCAGATAAACTAAAAATAGAAACATACTTGGAAATGGTAGGTATCCTAAATTTGATTTCTTACAACTACAACATGTCCAAGGCTTCAGTGCTTTGATCATTCTCTTTTATTTGATGACAAAAGCACAGGATAATCTTCCATGAATATATTTCATACAAAAGTCATATTGAAAAGTCAAAGAATTAAGTTTCCGATTACTTTGGCCTTCTGACGACAGACCTCCATGATCAACACAATTGATGGTCAGTTGGTGCTTTTTTTGTAGACACTGATCTCTAATTTTGAACATAACCTGTTGCGGAGCAAGTTCACTATTCAGCATAGGTTACCATGACAATCCTATTCAGAAAGAAGAGAACCTCTGTCATAGTACTGGAAACCCAAAGCTAGCATTGAAGTTACCATCAGTACTGGCACCTGATCCCAGCTGAATTCTTCCTGGTACTCAACAGATTAAAAGAGCACTAAAGGCACTGTGGCTACAGCAGTTAGCTATTTGAAGCTAGCTATTTGAAGCCTTTTTTGCTACTTGCCACACTGCAGTGCCACCTGTGTCATATTTGATCTAGAGCAGGGCCTAACAGGCTTTGTGACAGGCAGAAACAGCCCTACATTTGTGAGCTTGGACTGTTGTTTTGTTCTCTTTTATGTACAGTGTGAATGTTTGGTTGGCTGGGTTTTTGTTTGTGCATGGTACACTGCTGGTTGGGTCCACACTGTGTGTGTGTGGGAGAGAGAGTGGGGGGTGTTGTACTGTTTAGTAGTGCAGGTGGGTGACCAGGGCATTTGACACTGGATGACTGGGTACATCTCTGGTGCTGCTTTGACAGCTATTCTGGTACCTAGCTTCCATCAGAGAGGCCTCCATGTGTTTGTATGTGTCGGACTGTGTGTGTATGGGCAGCCACCTCACCTGGTACCACCTCAGTCTGCAGCACAAATGCAGGCAATTATGGGTTCAGACAGCAGGCATTGAACACAACTTTATGCACCCATGCGTGACTAGTTTCAAGTATGGCTGATCTATTCCACTGACATGAATTTGATTAGAGAGACATGACTTCAAGCCTCAGTACCCCCTACCCACATGGTACACTGATACCACAAGTGAACTTTATTAAGGCCAATATTAAGCTGTTATAGACATTTACACAGCAATTACGAATACGAGCCTTTATATCATAACAATGTTCCTAATATAAAAAAATGGTTGGAAGGAATAGAACAAAAGATAAATAAACTTACACTCTGCAACTTCTTATCCCAATTAAAAAAGAAAAATACTCTTTGTAAGCTAAAGATTATTATCGTAGATTAAAAGTTAACAGAACAATCGTCAAAGGAATAATCACTAGTTTCAGTGCTTCATAAGGCTCAGGCTTTATTGCTTCAGGCATCACACAGTGCTCCTGTTAGCTGTGTTAAAGCCGTCTAACTGTACTTTGATTTAGCTGAAAATGAAATAAATACTTGACTGTATGCTCTGGCTTGTTTGAGGAAAATGTAATTCTATTGTATTTTTACTTCCTTTATTTAATTCATGTAAACATGCACGTAGCTGTTTTTTCTTAACTTTTTGCAATTGATGCTGTTTATATTCCTGTTTTTGAGCTGCTGTAACATCTCAATTTCCCCCATTGGGGGATCAATAAAGTTTAACCTTAACCTTATCAAATACCAGGCATCATGATTTCAAGCACATTCTAGGTAGGGCAGAATGCATTACATGCATTTTGCATGATAAATTAGAGATTTGATTTAATGTCAACATGCGGCGTTTTTCAGAGATAAGCTTTTTCTTTCTAGGATTCAAAAAGCGACATTACTGCACTAGCTTTCTAAACTAGCCTGAGCTCTGAAATGCTGCTCTGATGCTCTTCTCCACTCAGCAACTCATCTACATTCAGTCAGGAATAAAGCTTATGGCTGAAACTACAGGGTTAAGAACTTGTCCTGTTTACTGGGGCTTTTTTTTCATTTGAGTGACCTTTAACTCTGTGAATACTGCTTTTCATTCTTACCTGGAGCTGCAAGCTCTTGTCACTCAACAAGGTTTTGGTCTGCCTTTGGCTTCTGGTGGCTGAGAGTGTTTTTCCATTTCCCTTCACCGTATTTCTTTGTATGTTTGTGCTGTCAGGAAGGTTAATAAGGCTCTCTGGCTAACATTGAAGGCCAGTTTGAGTGTTTAAGAGCGACTCTAGATCTGTATTGAGCCTAGTTTTCCTTGAATGTATGTTTGTTCCTAAACTTTCTATGCATGTAGTCCGTAGCCTTCCTGTTCGTCCTCCTACAGCCAGTGGAACAGGTCTGTTCTGGGCTAGGACCAGTGCCAAGCTAAGCTTGGTTGGATGGTCAGCATCACACTCTCAATCTGGTGTCAGTGAGTGTCCCAGCTTGTACCCAGGCGAGTGAGGGGCAACAAATACAGAATCAGAATCAGAAATACTTTATTAATCCCAGGGGGAATTTCGGTTGACACTATCTAGTTCAACAATCAAGTAATCAGGAATGCAGGAATGTTCATTTTAATTAGGGCTTGCACAATAGGAGGAAAAACTGGGATGTCAAAGAACATAAATATTGCCATGACACATTAATTTGATTTAAATAAAAAATGTCAGTGCGGGTAGTGGCACTTACAGTTCCAGGCTTTCTGCTTTTAGGCATGTTTACATTGTTCGAGACTGCTCAGTAACTTTACAACTATGTTTTTCTCTTTTTGTTTGTTTCTATCCATCTCTTTATTTCTTTTTCTCCTAATATCCCACTTTTGGTGCCCATTCAGTTGGGACAGATGGCTGTTCACATCTATTGCTGCTCCTGTTTCTGCCAGTAATGGTGCGCTCTTGTTGTGTCTCTGCTGGTTTTGTAAAGTTCCCTGTGATAACTTCTGTTATGTTTCAGCACTTTATAAAAATATGAATTGATTGCCTTCTAGCTGAACAGCTCTTCTTGTTATATGTATATATGTGTGGTACATTTACATAAAATGTTTCTTTTTATGAATTGCTTTTCAGGAAGTCTTTCACATTCTGTCGATCGTGCAGGTTCATATCGTGATGATGATTAAAGTATGATTAATCATACGGCTGGTCTACTGATTTTGTCAGCCTTCCTAATTATGAAAATGAATAAAGCTTTGAGTAAATTAATAATACCATACCACCACGTCATGATCAGTCTATTGGGATGGATAATATTGAACACTGCATGTTTAATGCACAAACTGAACAAAAATGCCACTGAGACGCATTCAGCTGCACCTGTTTCTCTCAAGGACTGATTCAATTTTTAGGATGGATGGACATTCTCTTGTGCCACAGAAAAATGAAAAGCTTCTCTACCTATTTGGTTTATAAATGTCTACATACCCACATCTTTCAAATATTGTTCCTAAGCCTTTATGAAAAGCCTTACATCATTATGGAAACAGCAAAGAACAACAATGGATTCCATCTAGTGCTCAGGCATACAAAGCACATACACGTAGCTACAGTAACACACACGGAGGCAGGACTGGCGTACAGGTCTGCACTGAAGGAAGACCTCTTTCGGATTGACTGAAAAAGCAGAAATTCATAGATGTGGAAAAAGAATTGCAGTTTGTGAACACATGACGAGCTAGAACCGCCGTGTGATGATTCCAACCTCAAATCTGATGATTTGAAGCACTTCACTCTGCTCACTCTGCAGAATACAAAACATGAAAATTACTACAAAATTGGGACAATAAAATCTGTGCAAATCAGCACAGGTCAATTAAAAAATGTAAGTTTTATTATTGTAGTCTACAATTACAGACAGGTAATAATACATTTTATTTATAACACTTTTCTTTAAAAACAAATCAGAAAGTGCAGATTCTTATCTTTAATGTGTACACTGCAGCAAATATCCACCTTCATGCATCCCTGCAGAATTAAAAGCCTTAATTATGAAGCCCCCTTTGAATAATACAATTATTTACAACAACCATATCTTTTGCATAGCAGAGCTTAACATCAGAGAGCTGCAGTATGATAGATCATACCGTCTGTTGTGGTGATGTGAAAAGAAATGGTATGATTTAAATTGCACATTGTTGTGCATCACAATAAAACTAGAGGCAACATGCTTACACCTCACATCACAGAGGCGTTAACAGCTAACCACAGACTTGGAAGGTACTGTATGTGTGTGCATTAATAAAAAAAGAAAACCTGAAAAGTACAGTATTGTGTTACTGAATATTTTCTTTATAAAAGGTTAAAAAAATCGATATGGTTAATGTGACTTTAAGTCATTTTCTTAAAGGCATTTAAATGTATCAATATCTCATAACATAGCTTGTCAAAATATGGCTTTATTTTTTTATAATTTATGAACCGGTATTTTCCACAGAATGAAATTAGACCATAAGCAGATTGTTTTTATTTCCTTATTTTTAATATCTTCATGCCCATCCAATCATTAGTAAGGTTTTTTTATATTCATTTGTATCAATAATAGTTCGGAGGCTGGGCTAAGTGGATGTAGAAAGGAAATAAGAAATGTCGAAAGGAGGACCGCACACTGTTTGCTGCTCAAGCATTAGGACTGAGTGTAGTTTTGTACATCCCTTTAAACGTACAGTATGTAAAATCTGCCGCAAGGGGTCACTCAATCAAAACAATAACAAAAGAGATGACGTCGCGGCTCGCGGGGTCTCATGGGATATCTCTCGAACTCCGTGTTGAATCAATCAATCAATACGAACGGGCAAAACCGACCTGAGAAAGACAATATGTGTACTGACGATGTATCCAAGTATAATTTACATGACGTTTTTATCACAGCAGCACATACAGCAACAGAACGGCAGCTTTCAGTAGCGGCTAGCTTATGCAGCGGTCTTTGACGTAACATCCGGTGTTTCCTTGACAACGATCAACATTTCGTGTCTATCATGGCGACCGCCTACAAGACGAGTCCCGTTACAACTATAAAATTACGGATTTCTCTGGCTTTGATAACTTTTGGAAATATTTGAGGTGATGTAAGTACTCAACTAAAAGATATATATAACATGGGTTTAGTCAATTTTTAATTTAAGTTAGATATTTTAATGTAAACATTAGCATGCAATTCTACATACTGTACCTTTAAATTGTGAGATGAACGTTTTGTTATGATTTATTCTGTAATCATTGAGTCTTATTGCTATTTTTAATTCACATGTGTAAGTGAATGCTGGACGAATTTGACGTGTGTGTGTGAGTGTGTGTGTGTGTGTGTGTGTGTGTGTGTGTGGGTACATTGCATTGTGCGGCTCATACGTTTTTTGTTTTTGTGTTTTTCTGTGGGAGGGTGGAGCTTGTGTGGCCTTGTGTCTGGTACTAACTCATCCGGCGATTAATTGTGTTAGCTCCGCAGCTGTTTGCATTGGACAGATTGAGAGAAGTGCTACAGGGCCCTTCTGCTTCTCTCCACTGGGATGGGTTTACAGACCTCCTCATTCCCACTGATCCCAACCAAGCTTTTCAATTGTTTCTCTCTATTACTCTGTGTATGTCTCTCGGTTTTTTGTCGCACTTGTCTCCTCCTCTCTTTTAGTTTGTATTTCTCTCTTGGGCAGACTAGTTAACAGAACAGGAATGGGGCAATCCTTCACATGCTGTTAGTCTCTAAGGCTTGCTGATAAATGACACATGTGCTCTCTACTATCCTCACCCCTTCACCCGCCCTTCCCCATTTGTCTGCACGTAAAGGGCATATGAGACACAGATCATGTCTGTTTTTAAGAATGGGCGGTGGAGAGTGGTCACATCAGGCTCCTCCAGACCTCCTGCTAATGACCTATGTTGAGGGCAGGCGGTTGGCTATCTCTTCTCACCATTGGCTTCCATTTTTTTGGCCACTTGTCGGTTTGTCTCAGAAGGCTGATTTGAGTGAATTATTCAGTAAGTAGGATTTTAAAACACCATGAACAATTGTCCACAACACTCAGTGGCCACATGTTGTTTTTAAATAGATAGAAATCACCATCTCTCAAAGTGTTAAAGAGTTGTTTCCTGTAATGGCTTTGAAAATGCTTTTTCTAATCAAGGAGTGCATGAAGTTTACCTTTTCAATGTGACAGGAAATCTTTAATTAAACACCATATGGAGGCTAAAACTTCTGCTTTAAACCACGGGTACCAGTGATAGACCTCCACAGAACAGTTTCCCCTCCTACCCAGCTCCTCACCCTCCGAAACATCCTCATCATTCGAATGATAATAATTTGGCCTCTCAGTGTGGGCTATGCCTGTCAGACCAACCTGTCTTGTGGTTATGTGGCTGGCTCGGCCCAACAGGTTGTAGTGGCTCTAGCCTTGGCTGCCCATCTGCCCCTGGCATCTGTCCTCACATCTGCCTCATCATACAGTAGATGGCCAGGGGACGGACCCAAGGAGAGGCTCCCCTCTAACTGCTCTGTGATTTATGTCCAGAACTGATCACCACCAACAAAATGCAAATAAATATCACTGGGGGTTTGGTGCAGTATGAGGGTTTTTGCCAATTAAGGTGTCTCTGAATGCACAGTCAAGAATATATGTGATATTGTATTTACCTTACTTTTCCAGGGCTCCACGCTTCAAGGGCTACCAACAACAAGACAGCCAGGAGCTCCTGCACTACTTGCTGGACTCCATACGAGTTGAGGAAACTAAAGTAAGCTTACATTTATACACATTCACCTGTATTTGACATCTTAAAATGGCATTGAGAACATCGAGCTGTGTTTGTTGATGATCTTTTGTCATGCTCTTTCAAAGTTTTTCTTTTTGTTGCTAAAAATGTCCTTCAATTGGCACAAAGTACGCCTTATACTCCTGTTAAATGACATTTCTTTACAAATGGCTTTTGAGGATCTGGCAGAAGAAAATGTGTAAAATGTAAGGACACCATGAATATAAGCTCAGTCAGATTTAGCCAAAAGTGGAGGAATTCCATTTTTAGGTATTGCAGTGCTAACAAACCCTCATCTTTCTATTCTCATCACCCTTTTAGGCAGCTTACTCCCTGGATAGGGAAAAATGCCCAAGATTCTCAAAAAATGAAAAACATTCAACCTCACAAACATAAACCCAAGCTGGAATTTTCACCATGAATGTTTTAGCATGATTAAAATAGCATTTAGCTCTAGTTACCACTGTGCCAATGGTGAAAGTATTTTCTGTCACTGGGCCTCATTAACCCTCAATTTGTTCAGAATATTTCCTTATTCAGTTTGGCAGAGATCTTACTTACTTTCCATTAACACCCATCAGTCATAATTTGAGACACTCAACTGTGTGTTTGTGGCTGGCTGTGTACCCATTTGCTTCTACTTGTTTTTCCACCTTTGTGTTTTAATCTTATGGGGCCATATTTTTGGCAGAGAACCCCCCAACCCTTTTGCAGGGGCAATTAGGAGACCCCACAGCAGCCCTTTGCAATACTAAGCTGCCCCCCGTGGCCCCACCAGTGGCTACATGAACCAAGGAGGAGAAGTTAGCGGGTGTGTTTAGTGGTCAGCCACAGAGCCAGGACGGAGCCGCAGGCTGAGCTCCCCTGCTCCCATTCAAACTTGTGAACACTGACAGTTGTGCCACTTAGGGGACTTGCAAGTGGCACGACCGGCATCATTGTGTGTTCTTGGGAAACCCACAGCTGCTGAATGAGCTCCAGGGCCGTCCCATTGTGCTTGAGGGTCACCCATGGCCCCCTCCTACAAACATACAGACACACACACACACACACCCTCATCAGCCTATCTCCCAATCCAATCAGGGAGGTAAAGAGGGGGGGGGGGGCTATTCATTCACTCAGAAACTCATTTAAACCACAGAGAACATTCAGAGATACAGTGGCATTTAGCCTGCATTGTAGAGTGATGTTTAAAATAAGTTTGAACATTAAAACCAGTTGCTATTTTTTAATAAAGATACAATTTGTTCCAAAAGTTTAGTTATTATTCCTTCTTCAAACACAGGACGAACATAAGACGGTCTTTTTTTTCCTTGCTTGTACACCTAGTTTACCTGGATTAACTTGTCCAGTTTGAAAAGACACATTTGAGTTGCTTCTAAACACTATGACAATGCAAGCGCAATATTCTGTTGTAGAGTATGTTGATTGAATTTTGTACGAATTAGTGAGGAAAACTGGTGTCTCTGCAGTGGCTGTCACCAACCTTTTAGAGGCCCTAAGTGTTTGTGTTTATCGGCCATTAGTATCAGGGATCTGAATATGCTAATTTGGCTCCACTCAATTATCACCAATTAGCTGAGACGGTAGGTATTACTCTCTCAGGGCATGGACTGTCCTTCTTTGCCCCATCTTCAGTTTAGTTTCCACCCCTACACCCTTTTACCAGCAACCCTCTGCACCCCCTATCTACCCCTCCCACTGCCCGTCCTGTGTGGGACTGTGCACGCTGTTACATTTGGGAGGGAGGGAGAGTGGGGGTTACTGGTAATTAATTAGTATGAGAGCCCCATTCTGGTTTGACTGTGCCGACTGAGTGGGATGCAGACTGGCCAGGCAGGGATTAACAGGACTTTTTGACCTAAATAGCCAGTCCAGTGCGTGGGTCCCGGGACAATGGGGGCTGACTGGTCTCGGCCGCAGACATAGACCATGGCCAATTATCTATTGATTGGTGCTTCACTGTGGCTGTGCCTCTTCACAGCTCTCTCACCAACACACTCACTGACCATGTCACCTTCAATAAGGGGACCCCATAAAGATCTTAGACACACACACAAACATGCACAGTTCATTAAGAGATTTAAATGTTAACATTTTTAGACAAGCACAATAATTATTTTACACTAATGATGCTTGTAATAGGTAAACCTGTCAAAATGAGCTGTAGGCTAGATTTTGATATTTCACTAATGGATATAATAGAGAGAATTCAAGACAGAAACCTTGAGTTAATTGTATTGTATAATTGTAAATGTAATACATTCAGTGTGCATCCAGGGTCATCACACAGTGTCTGTATTGTTGTATAATTTTTTGTTTGTTGTTTCTAGAGAGTGAAAGCAGGAATTTTGAAGGCTTTCAATAATCCCACAGAGAAGACAGCAGACGAGGACACCAAATGTCAAGTCAAAGGTTCATATGTTCATTGCAGTTTATAGATGGCTAAGATCAATAGTCCCATCTTGTGGTGGTTAATGGAAGTACAGCTAAGTTACTCATCTGGCAAAGTAGGTTACAGATTTGACGGGTTTTTCAAAGCTTTATTGTGAAAACTGTTTCCCTTTTCTACCAGCATACGGAAAGGAGGGTGTGAGGATGAACTTTGTGGACCGCATCTTCGTAGGCGAGCTGACCAGCACAATAATGTGTGAAGAGTGTGAACATGTAAGTGTAAAAGGAACTGAAGTTCACAAGTTCTTCATCCAAACTTACATTATGTTGTTTGCTTTGAATAAATGTGCAATCCAGTGAACCTTTGTGGTGAAAGATTCCTTTTGTTTCATTTTTTGATTCTGCTAGTGCTCTTAACAAGTATTGCAGGAAGCCCAACAGATTTCTAGAAACTGAGGCATTGTCCATCAGTCATAATGTGGCAGACGGTTATACCCATGGAACATGTTTCCCTTAAAATAAAGAATATCCTTGTAGATATAGAGCAGCGGGTGTGTAACAATTAGATGAATATAACAAACCAAAAAGGCTTTAAACGTTTTGAAGGTAGATAGTAGGTGGTGATGAGTCATTTAGAATTTGGTTGGATCAATTTCTTTCCGTAGTTCTACAAGACTTTTACCATTTAATAACACAGCAAATCATCCTGTACTTTTCAGCTTTATAATCAGTGTGTGAATCAACTCTAACCAGAAAAAAATGTTAAAAGTTAAAACCCCAGGTCCAGGGTATCTTGTGTTCATTTCCAGAGTTTTCAAAGCAGAGCATTAAACTGCCAGAATTCATGTGACCCATAAGCTTCCAACTTGTGTTGGCGGAACTCTAAAGTTTGTGTCATGAAGTCAGTTCTAAACGAGGTCTGCAGTTTCCCCAGATAACTCAAAAGAAAAAGGTTTTCAATAAAGATTGGCCCTTCAAATTACAGCTTTTCTCAAAAATCCATCTTCCAGTGGGAGATCACCTTTTACAAGGCCTTTAAACAGAAAAAAACAACAACTTCTAAATAAAATGTATTTATCTTATCAAAGCCTTCAATGCTAGATTGAAGTCTTGAAAAAGCAGCCTTAATGTGTATGAATGTATGTGCTGATAAAGACTCACATGTGATCTCTCTTTCAGATCTCCACAGTGAAGGAGGCTTTCATAGACATTTCTTTACCCATCATAGAGGAGAGGGTGAGATATGTCTATACTTCATAACAATGGGTTTAACTCACACACAGTAAACAGAACTGAAGAAGGAAGCAACGTCAAATCCTAAAAAAATTGTTTTTGTACATTTTACAGCTCTCCGTAGAAAACCTTTACCTTAAGATTATCATATTGTTTTTGGTTTTAATTAAAAATGAATGAAGTTCGATTTTTTTTCTGCTCAGATATCGAAACCATCCAACCCTGGCAGACTGGGGAAGGGCAGCCGGGAGCAGGACATCCACATGACTCACAGCGACCAGGTTCTTTCTGCAGCCCATCCTGTCAACAGAAACAATAGGAAGCTGAGTGGACAGGTACAATTGCATATGTGAACTATGTGAGTCCCCCACATTTGAAATGTTTATGTTTTTTTTGTGACTGTTTTGATGTATACCAATTTAAAAGTAGTTATTTGCCAGGTTTGTTAATATGAGCTTTGTAAAACATTGCATTGGGAGCCCTGTCATTTTTTTTCACTCAAGGCCAATATGAGAAACTGGAAACCTGCCTCTCTTAAAGGGTCTTATGTGTCTGTTATTTTTCACCCAGAAGCAGCAGAGCAGGAGGTCCTCAAGCTCTGTGGAGGAGAAGGGAGCAGGCTGCAGTGCAGAGCGGCCAGAGGAGGAGGGGTTAGCTGGTGGATCAGCCCGTGGTGTCTCAGTTTGCAAGATGGCTGTTGCTGGCAGCCTATCGGATGGCAGTGAAAGAGACTCTGGTGCGCAGGACAGCAGTAATGATGCTGATAGTGAGGCCTCAGAGAGCGAGTGGGCCCCACGCATCTCCTCCTCAGCCCACAGCCACGGGCACATGTCCACTACTCTCACTCCATCTCCCACGCCCGTCTCTGCCTCCTCCCCATCTTTATCATCGTCCACGAGGCAAGGTGGTGCTGTAGAGCAGCTAGTTACTGCAGTGTCTAAAGTGAACCTGGGGTTCACTTCTGGCGACTGCTCTCCTTCCACTCACTGTTCTCAGGAGGAGCTGGGAGAAACACAGACACGAGATAATCTCCATCATCAACACCACCAGGGAGCCTTTCAGGTGTTGTCCCACAGTTACACGCCCAGCTCCAAGGAGTGCTCCATCCAGTCTTGCCTTCATCAGTTCACCTCTGTGGAGCTGCTAATGGGCAACAACAAGCTGCTGTGTGAGAGCTGCACTGAACGCAGACAAAAACAGCTGCGCAAGAGCAGCTCAGCAGGTGAGACCACAATCTTCCGTACCTGCAAGTAATTGGTATTGTCCAAAATTATTACTTTACATTATAAATGGACTTAAGCTTATATAGCGCTTTTCTAGTCTTCTGACTACTCAAAGCGCTTTTACACCACGTCACACCTACCCATTCACACACTTATGGTAGTGGTGATGTAGTGAGAGCATCAGAAGTAACTAATCCCATTCATACGCATTCATACGCCGCAGACAAAGCAGCGGGAGCAATTTGGGGTTAACTGTCTTGCCTAAGGACACATCGAACATGTTGCTGCAGCAGCTGGGGATATTATTGTCTGGGATTTGTTCATTTCATTACAAGCTGACGCCACCCTTGAAATATTGATCTCCTTCTAAATATCATGCTGTTGTGTTTGTAGGCAGCACTCTAAACTAACTTTTCATTTAGTAAAACTTAAAAATATATTTTGGTGTGACTGTAACCACTTTTTGAGTTTCAATAACCATCCAAATACAATGTAGACTGCAGGATACCAATGCTCTGCAAGTAGTCAGTACTTAATTCACAATATTAAAAACCAAAACATAAACAGGGTAAAGCACAGACACAATTTCAGTCTGCATTTGAAACTGAGTTCGTAAGTGATGTTAGCCCATAAGCCTTGTCCTAAGTGTAAGAATGGATTAGTTGACACTTTACAAAGCAGCTGCTGCCATCAGTGTGTGAATGTGTAGAAGTGACCTGTGGTGTAAAATTACTCTGAGGAGTCAGAAGACTAGAAAAGAACTATACAAGCTCAAGTCCATTCAGCATTGTGTTACCAATATTTGCTATTTAATGTTTGTCATAATCACTTTAACTATTTTAAAGAGCAAAACAGAGTTAATGTTTTAATATTTGTTTGTTTTCTTTTTGTTGTTGTTATTGACACAGACAAGAAAGTAGAAAAGATGTACACCAGCGCGAGGAAGCAAATGTTGATCTCCTCGCTGCCTCCTGTCATCACATTACATCTTAAACGCTTCCATCAGGTGAGCTGACTCACACTCTGCCTTTTCCAGCCCTGTGTTTTACTATGAAGACAGTGTGATATTGCTAATCAGTGACTGTGTTAGACTCGTGTGCTGGTCTTTGGGCCTAAATGTTAATGTCCCTTGGTTCTGTTTTCATGTTTTAAGGCAGGAATGAACTTAAGAAAAGTGAACCGCCATGTTGACTTTCCACTCGTCTTGGATTTGGCTCCATTCTGCTCAGCATCCTGCAAGGTATCATGATACTTATGAGAAATGGCCAAACATTCTGTGAGCTCGAATTAAATACCGGTATTAAAAATATGAAATGTATTTATGAATACAAGGTTCAAGTCTCTTTTATATGAACCATTACTTTTCATTAAAAACTCAATATGTGTCTGTGATTCTTTGCTTCAGTCATTCTGTATGTAATGAATATCTTTAGTAGGTTTTTTTTCTGGACCACTAGCTTCATACTTTTCCTTTTTACCCGATCCTTATTTTTCTTTCCTGTCTTTGCAAGAATCTGGCTGCGGCTGAGCGTGTCCTCTACAGCCTGTATGGGATTGTTGAGCACAGTGGCTCAATGCGGGGGGGACACTACACTGCATATGTAAAAGTGCGCTCTCCCCAGAAGAAAACAGAACAGCACCATAGGAACCTGTCAGGTCAAGGTTTGGCTCCTTTTTTTTCCCTATTCTGTGTGTTTGTTTGCTGTTAACAATAGTGGTCAGTTATTGCATCTTTCACCTTGAAAGTGTCTTCTACAAAAGAAGGCATGAAAGGGATCTTTTTGTTCTATTGAGCAATGTTTTATTTTTTTCTTTCCCCTTCCCCACAAGTTGCTGTCTTTAAGATCTGCAGGGTAGTACTGGAAGAAATTATAACTCTTAAAACAGTAGTCCCAGCTCCTGCAGCCAGCGTACGTCCAGCTTGATTAGAGTACCACTCTGTCTCAAAGAAAAGAGTAGATGTTTCAACTAAATGCTTTACATGTCTCTTGCTAGTTTGGCTGTTGGATAGCTTAATATATTAACAGTAACATGTAAATATCTTTTGGCTTTGTTGTCGTGGAGACGACCTGTGACAGCTTATCCATATATCTGTACAATAAACAACGTTGTTTAGCTTATCTGAGTTTTGTCAGACTTATAACTTTTAAAACAAGTACCCTCAAAGGCAGTAGTGTCTTCTAGTTTTCTGTAGTATGTATGAGACAGCTTTATTTTCTTAAGAGTCTCTTTGTCCCGTGACATTAACACTGATTGTATTTGTGTGTTTCAGCTGCGCGGGATGTAGGGAGCGGCCCCCAGGGTCAGTGGGTGTACATCAGTGATACCACGGTTCAGACGGTACCAGAGTCCAGGGTTCTTAATTCTCAGGCATACCTGCTCTTCTATGAGGAAATGCTGTAATGTGACTAAAAAAACAGTATTTTTTCCTATAAATCTGTTTTGCCTTGTGTTATTTTGGTACATGCCTGTACTGCTCCTCTCATTGGATCTGTGAGTAGGTGGAAAAGGGAAAAACGACACTCACTTTATTTTGCATAGGAATTGAATTAGAATTTGCTCCTCTAATTATCTAAGATATGTAAAAGGCAAATATCGAAACAATAATTTTTTGATTTGTTGAAGCCCAGATATTCGTTTTAAAAATCCTTCCCTTTAAAAGAGGGCTATAGAAAAGAGAGTTATCTCCTGCTGTCTCTGTCACGATCACGTGCCTGAGAAATGAACTGCATGAGGGAGTTTTCTACAGTAATTAACAAGAAATAAGTGGAACTATCGCATGCTTAAACTGTGCTCAGCACTGACTAGTTGATGTCAATTGTGTGTATGTGTGTGTTTGTGCACACGCTTAAGTGAAAGAATGAGTGTGAGACAGGAGAATGTAGATTTAAGGTGCTATGTGTATCACTTGTACATCAGTTAACCATTGCCACACTTAACTTGAATGAGTTTGGTTGTAAGACTTATTTACATAAACCCCATCATGATGCAGATCTGCCTCTCACTACGAACGCCACACACAACCTTTTTCATTGTGTGGCTCACATTTGTTGAAAAGTGAGTTTAACGATGGCAGACGAGAGATGGTAAGAAATGCAGAGAGAATAATGAATTCAGACATGTTAGACTTTTTTAGTCAACAGTATGATGCATGAGGATAAGAAACCGTGTCAGCTGTGACAGAGTTTATGGAGATTGTGGTTCAAATGTTTGAGAAAAATGAGCACCATGTGGTGTTAAAAAGAGATTAGCCTAGCCTTTGTCCTGTTTATTTATAATGACATTTACATACTGGTTTGAAATGCGACACAGAGCACCTTAAAGGAATAGCACAACTGTTATGTTACAGCCTACTTTGAAAGGATTGTTCTTTTCTATATCAGAATGTATAACTGTAAGACTATCAGTGAATTTCATTTGCCAAAGACAAGTTTTGTAACTGCAAGTCAGAGCAGAAGTTCCAAACCGACAACAAATTGAGTTTTTTCTTCACACACACTTTCATTCATGTTTGTTCTCTCAAGGTAATCTGTATGGTTTTCAAGTGTTGTTGCACAAACCAATGGACTCAATGTTTTTCATACCAAGAAAGCACCCCGTCTGCCTTCGTTGTACTTTAGCTCTACGGTAACTTTTAGCAGACGCGCATACAGATCTATTAAGATGACCAACAAAGAGCCACAGACTGACTCTAAATTCCTTAATATTTTACAGCAAAAACTCAAGGGCTTTAAGCCTAACTCCGAAAACTTTTTTTTTGTAATGTGCATGGGTTGAATCTTCTAATGGATGTTTTGCCTGTTCTTGAAATGTCTGTCAAATGAGCTCTTCATCTTTTTTTTCTGAAAGTATTTTAAGTGAAAACATTTTCTTTCTCATTGGACAATTGCCAAAAAAAACGTAGAAGGGAAAGCATTGAACATCCGAATCTAGACGCTTATTTTCTTTGCAGACGAGGAAAAATACAGTGCCTGTACTTCAGGTTTAAGAAACCTATGCATGGTGAAAAGAAAAACGTATGCATAGATAAATGCAAAGAGGGATCTGTGTGGAATATTTCTATACAGTATGGTTTACTGTAAGCAGAGAGTATGTAACTTTACATACAAGAAACAAAACTATGGTGCTTCAGGCGTGCAGGGTTTTCCTGAAGACTTTGTTGTTTTCCAGAAGAAAAAAAACATAATTTTGGTTAGGAAGTGATAAACATTTGGAATAACTATAACTACATACTGTATGAAAATAAATCTAATTTATGAACTGGATCTTTCTCAAGACTCCTTTCCTTTCCTGTTTTAGCCTCGCTGCTGCCAAAGCACTAGTAGAAGAGAGATGAGATATCACAAGGGTGGGTTTTCTAGTTTCTGCTTTGGACTTGATGTCATCCTGTTTTCACTACAAGTGAGATGCTGTCCAGCATCGCTCTCGGCTGTCACGTTTGCTCCCATGGTGCCATATTCCACCCATCGTCACCGGTGATAGGCCCTGACGGGTGCAAAGCAGCACTGCTTCAGAACATGTCGCGAGCTGGTGAAGAGGAGGTGGGTGTGGAATCAGGAAAAGGGCAACGTCCAAAAGCATCCCCTTCTATGTCCTCTCTTCCCCACATGCTGTGACATCCGAGTCATGCTGCTAGAACATTAAAACAGGTTGTCAAGCCACCACCAACAAAAGAGGAAATCTTTTCTGAAATGTATTTGTCTATTTTTAAAGCAGGAGGGGGGTGGCTTTTGGCTCGGGGACATGCAGCTGAAGGATTTGATGTGATTTAATCTCACTTAATGAAAGGCGCTCTATCTACCCCCTGTATTAAATAAATAAACTGGAATGTTTATTAAAGTATTCCTACAGTTTCTACCAGCAGTGTGGGGTTAGATTTTACTGCTGTCACCCAGGAAGCCTTTTTAACTGTCACTCCCACCTTTTTTGACACCCCAACATACTGACCCTGCATTACCACACAACAGTCACCACGTTTTCTGGTGCAAACATCTGCCTTAGGCTCTACTTCTCACGGTTGATATACATCACTTCTTATTAACACGCACCCACATTACACATGACAGAGTGCTAAACAACACCTGCAAATAACTCTTTCCAAAAACACAGTTTGTGATTTTTTTAAGGGTTTTAGGAAAATGATGACACATAAGAGCTACAGGGAAACTAGATATCAGGGGCCATATTCATAAAGCTTTCTGATATGAGTTTCCCCTAGTGAAGAACTTCTAGTAAATTCTTAGACTCATGACCTTTTCAGAGAGTTTCCCCTTAAAGTTCAACCTAGATCCAGGTAAAGATGAAAGTTATTCACGAAGCATCTTAGCCCTTTACAGAGCTCCTAGTGAGGAGGACTTTTAAGAGTGTCTCAAGCGGAGGAGAAAATGGTGAGATAGTAGAAATGTTCTCCAAACACTGAATGTCAGTGAATTAATAAAACGCAAGAGATTGGATCGTGCAGGGATCATGTTTGTGGTAGATCTCTTTAGAGACGCGATCACTACCACTCAATGCAACAACAACATTTCAACAAAAATTGTTGTTCACGACGTAAAGATATTTAGCAACTGGAAAAATGCAACAGTGCAGCAGTGATGACTCGGGTCTGTCACAGCCGTCAATCATCAGTGAATCACGCGAACAATTACAGCCCTGCCACAGCCTCGTATTAATATCACTTAGATTAAGTAGTCTACTAGAATTACCATTATTGTAAATAAACGTGAGCAAATAACTGTAACCATCAGCATGTGAGGAGGTTACTTTTTTCTTTACTAGGAAGTCCCATTGAGAGTAAAAAATCTCGAGACGTGGCCAGGGTAGCAACCAAACACACTCACAAACACATTAAAAGAACATAAGACAACATGAGAAAATCACAATAAAAACTATATAAACAACACCAGATGGGAAAAAATATAAACATTTTAAAAACGGTTGGCTATCAAAATACACGTGGCCTTTCATGAAAAACATCCACATGCCTCTGTCACCACCTTCTTTATCATGCTCTGAAAATGGTTTAGTGATTTCAAGGTGTCTAATTATAGCTCTTTTTAAAGATTATTCCATGCCCTTGGTTAAAAAAAAAGGCAGTTTTCCCCAGATCTCAGCACTCTACTGTGATGAACAAATTTGAGGATCACAGATGGTAACCTGAAAAAAAGATTACAGAGGAAGTTTTCGCAGTGTTACTTTGTAAATTAAAAAATTATCAGAGCTGTTGTCTGCAAATTGTTGTTGATGTCCAAACCACCACATACACGTAATGCAGTGGATGAGGATGCATGCATATAATATGTCACCTTTATCAATCACAGATAGAAATGGAGTTTCCCCAACCTTTTTCTTTGCACTGAAAGTAAAGCAGGATTTATTTCTCAAAAATAAACTTTCACTTTGAGCTTTCTAACTAGATTGGTAAAATGTACATCCAATCAGAGTATGTTATTTATCCATATACCCAATTGCTTATGAGGTCACTTTTTCAATGAGTTTATCATCTGAGGTAAACATATTAGAATCATTTCAGGGCGCGTTTTGGAGAAGATCTTAAACTTTGTTTTTTTGAGCATTTAAAAGTAATTTCAAACTCAGTAAAGCAGTTTGGAATTAATGAAAAGCTGTCTGAAGATCTTGCACTGCTTTTGCTAAGGAGAGTGCCTGTGTGTAGATCATAGTGTCATCATCATAGAAGTGTACTTTTGCTTTAAATGTCCTTACCCAGGTCATAAATAAAAATAAAGAACAAAGTCTTTGAATCAAAATGGACCCCATTTTGGGACTTCCTAGGTACAAAGAGTTGCTGCTAGTGCCAAAATTCTTCAGAAAATTCTTACAATCATGACAATTTTCTAAGAATTTCACCATAAAGTTAGGACTAGATCATTGTAAAGATAAAAGTGATTCACAAAGCACCTTGGCCTTTAAGAAAGCTCATTAGAAGTAGTGAGGAGAACTTCAAAGAGGCGTAGGAGTTTTTCTAGAGACGGAGAATATGGAGAAATATTCTCCAAATACTGAATGAAGAATATCCTTATTGAATCATAGTTGGTCTGAACAGACAACATTATTACATTTTAGTCCACCTCAGACTTTTTTCAGTACAAAGTGACACATGCACGGTGAGTCCCTCTAAAGAGGTTTACTCCACAGGTCATGGTCATTGACTTAAGGCCCTTTACATACATTTATAGACATTTTATAGACTATATACTTTTAAACGATGGCTTACAATTTATTCAACGGAGATGTTAATTTCATAGTGTTCATAATTAATGTCTGGTTATATTCTATCATGACGCCAATCGACTTCATTGTCCTTCTATGTCCATTATCTCTAATTCATACGCTGCCGATGAAGCGTCTTGCCCAAGGACACATCGGACATGTTGCTGCAGGAGCTGAGGATCGAACCCTCGACTTTCCAGTTGAGTGATGACGACTCTACCAACAGAAAAAAAAACCTAGCTCTGGTGTGTTGCTGTCTTCCAACTCAGACCTGCTTTTAGAAATACACATGAGAATAAACTGACTACTAATCAGGCGAAGTAAAAAACAGCCTTGTGGTTCCAAAATGCTCAAGGCTTGGTGTGTTCTCTTAATTTTATTTATCAAAATATTCTTTTGTATCCCCCACCTTATGAACTGATACTTTATTTTGCCTCTGCCTTTTTTTTAACAGCCAGGAGCGCCAACAAGTATTTTATATTTCAGTTGATATTATTCAACAAATTGAGATAATTTAAACTGAGGAAAAGTAGCAACACAACTATTTACAGATACTTTAGTATAATTAAAAGTTCTGCACTAGTACGACTTGTTTGATTGTTTCCATATGTGATGCATCTTGTAACCAAGTGTTTTAAAAGTGCTATATAAATAAAGACTTACTTACTTACTTCAATGAAGCGACCAACTTTTTGTTACTATGGCGTCATATCACAACACAAGTTATGACACCAAAAGATGTAGAATAGGTTAAAGCCTTACTTTATAACTATATTTACAGAGAGCGAACTTTGATTCACCAAATAATACTGCAATGGGAAAATGCTTTTAAGAGGCTGGAACCTCAAGCAGGACAAGACTTACTTGTAGACAGCCATCTGCTGAAACAGACAGACAGACAGACAGACAGACAGACAGACAGACAGACAGACAGACAGACAGACAGACAGACAGACAGACAGACAGACAGACAGACAGACAGACAGACAGACAGACAGACAGACAGACAGACAGACAGACAGACAGACAGACAGACAGACAGACAAAATTAATGGCAAGTAAGACTGATAATAACCTATGCAGCATGTGGAGTTAAGCAGGTCATCAGCAGCAGGCAGTCTGCAATATCCATAAGAGAGACGACAAGAGCACAAAAATTCAGGGAAGCACAAAAGTTAGTATCATGCATTACATGAATGCATATTGATGGAGAGAGGGAAGGGGACAGGTCTGGAGCTCTCTCCAGGAAGTCTAAGCCTTTAGGGAGATAAACTGGTCCTAGGCATCCTTTAGCCAGCCCTGACTATAAGCTTTAAGTCGGAGTAACATTCTCAGTGTATACCCTAGACCACCTGTAGACTTCCTCGGGAGAAGGGCACGATAGGTGAAGGCTATACCCCCCATTCCACTCTTAGAGACTATAGGAGGCCTGCATAAGTCTATGGGCTGCATTCTGTGAGTACAATAATCAAAGAGTAATGGGGCTCTATGTGCTCCTAAAGATATGTTGCTGCCTTCTCATTGAAACAAGATGCAAATGACTTTCTTGCAATTTCAGGGGGTATAAGGATGTCCTTGAAGTTATTTTTAGATGGGAACTGAACTTCATAACCTGATCAAACATAAGCCCCAGGTTTCTTTTGGTGGTTCCACTCTTTGCTGATCTTGTATGAATAGTATCTCTAACAAATGATATCCTCTGACTGTCGCTTAACTGTCAAATGTATCACTCACTGTGAAACTTTTCTGTTGAAAATGTTAATAGAGGCACTTCTAAATAAAATGCTGCAAATCGCTCAATCTGAAACTGAGAAGTGGTAACGCATAAAAGATGTGTTTTTGGAATATTCAAACTTCACGCTGATGGTCTCTTTTGCTTTTGTCACTCACATAGAACCATCAGTATTATTTTCTGTCATTTTTGTAGCCGGCTACATTCTATAAGCTTCATGGCCTTCTTTGAGTTAACTGTTTTTTTTGTGGCTTGATTAATAAGTATTATTGAGTGTCATCTGCAAAACAACAATATTTATGGACACGTTCACCACTCGTTCTCTCTCATTCCCTCAACCACTACTGCCATCACTGTGTTTGGCTAGAGCTGCTGGTCAGTCCTCAGGCTATTCTGTTGGTAGATATCAGCTGCCTTTGACACTGTGAACCACCACATCTTCATCTCTGATTTTGGTATAGGCTAACTCAGGATCTGACCTCTGCTGATTCAAATCCCATAGAGAGATCTTTGGCTGTACAGAGACAATACCCAGCTCTTCCTGTCATTCCTCTTGATGACATGACAGTCTAGGTCCTGCTCTTGTTTTTCCTTGTCCATACCACAAAATAAAAGAAGTGAACTCTTATTTCACCTACTTATGTGAACTAGGCCTACCACTATATCAAACTGGCAGAGAGCAATGCTATCTCTAGCAACGATGTAAATTACACAAATGTCTTGTGATTTTCATACAAGTGTAAACACTTATCAACAGTGTTTAATCAATCTGACTGCAAGTTGAATCTATGGGTCGCAATGCTGCCTTTGGGTACTGCTCGTAAGATCCTACTTCGAAATGGGGAAGTATAGCGAAAAGTGGAGTTTGCGAGTAGACAAACCCACAGGCATAAAGACGGTGTATCTAAAATCATTAACCAAGAAGCCCTCGAGAAATGTGTCAATTTATATATCAGAAATTTGCTCAGGACAGAAACGATTTTACTGAACATACAATTATATAAATGTTTTGAAACAGACAAGATATAAGTCATCTGTCCCGAACATGACTCCACATGTTTGAAATATTTATTAGTCAATAAAAGCTAATCTTACACAGACGCAGACGAAATTTCAATCAGCCAAACTTATTGGCAGACAAGTTGCATACACAAATAATTACAAAAATAAAATTCTGAATTACAACACTTCCGGCAGCCTCTGAAGGCAGCAACAGAGCCTCACTTCACACTACCACCGCGCAGGAGAGAGCAGGCTCCGTGGTGCAGCCATTTTGATTTAGAGCCGCAGAGTGGAGAGAACTGTCTGGAAAAGGTGGGGATCGTGTTACCCAAAACACAGAGCTGAAAATAGTTCCCCTCACAGTTTCATTTTTGTACGGAATTGACGTGAAACGCAAAGGTAGATTTGTTTGCCCTGTAAAATACTGCTTCAACTATCAGTTAGCTTTTATACTTAGCCTAGCTTACGTTAGCTAGCGTTAGCTTTGGGAAGCCTCTCTAGCTTACAAATGCGTGACCAGAGGCAGTTTAAGATGTTTTAGTTTTACATGCCCCTAATTTACTGCATAATTGACACAAGACGTTGTACTACATGATTGTTATTTCAACTATTATCAGAGGGAATACTTTGTAGCTTACTGAAGTCGTAACTATACGGCTAGCTGGCCATTTGGGAAACGCTAGCATATATCAAAGCTATCGCTTGCTCTTATTTGGCTATTTGACGACACACTAGGGTAATGTTATAGCACATGAACTATAGCAGCTCTCGCTTGTCAGTCAAAGTGATGGCGATGATGCAAATAAAAATCTATTGACGGGTTGCATATTTCAGGAGTGAATTCGGATCGGATGAGAGAGATGTGGGACCAGGGAGGACAGCCCTGGCCGCAGTGGCCCCTCAGCCAGCAGCAGTGGATGCAGTCTTTCCAGCACCAGCAAGATCCAGGTTCGTGAGTGATGTGCATGCACCACTAAATAATGATTCTGACATGCAGCACTTGCACAGTTCCATTCCCCATGTCTCAATTTATCACTACTCGAGTAGCTTTAAAAAAATAATGTTTTACCAGAATGATTTTGTCTTCTGTATAAGTGTTTTTAATTATGTATTTATTTGGAGTACTTTCTGGCCCTTTGAAGGTCAAGTGGACTGGGCAGCCCTGGCACAGGCCTGGATTGCTCAGAAGGAGTCAACTGGAGCAGAACAGCCAAACATTCAGCCTAACGGCCAAGAAATCCCAGGCCTTGACTCTGTCGGACAGAGCAACCATGGCACCTTCCAGGGTGACCCAGCATTTGGCAGAATGTGGCAGCCAGGTACATGTTTAACCCCATTCAGCCCCTTTTTACTTTTCCTCTTTAAATGTAATTGTGTTAATTTCGGATTCACTGGTACTTGCTGTGCAGTAAAGACTAGATGAATCAGTAGAAACAGAATATGTTTTGTATTTGTTACACTTAAGATGCTGTATTGCTTTTAGTTATTAATTATGTTGTCATTACCAGAATGGGGGATGCATGGCCAGCCCCCTCCTCCTCCACCCCCTGAACAGACCTGGATCCCTCCAGGGTCAGGACCAATGGATGTTGTGAACCCCAGCGAGGACAGCAACAGCCAGGATAGTTCGGAGTTCAACTCTGAAGCCCACCACGGGGTTTACCCCCAGAACAGCCATGGGTATGGGGCACAGCCCGACAGCTACGCCATGGCCCCCATGGCCATGAACCAGTTTGATTATCAGGTATGCAGATTCAACAGTAAGAACTGTTGAAGCGTTTGGGTTTTAGTGTCACAGCCAAGTAACACAAGAAGGAGCAATCCGTGTAAACTTTCCCGGGTCCCAGCATCTAGGTGTATCAGTCGTTGCTTTCTCGATGCGATGCAGAGGAAGGTGTTGGCTTGTTGACGATCCAGTGTGGTTTGTTTTATTGTTTTGTTTTTACTTAGTTTTTTCCTCTTTTTTTAATTGAATACATTTTCTAGCTCAGTCAGGAATGATGGCCAAATGCTAGATAATTTAATTCGGGGAAAGACAACACGACACAATACAGTGAATGCCACCTGGTGGCCCCTCTGTGCTTTGAACTTAATTTAATTTTCAGTTTTTCTCTCTCTCTCCACAGCATGGAGCTGCTTCATCCTTCCCTCCTGCACCCACAGGCTTTCACCCCCCTTACTGGCAGGGTCCTCCTCAGAACAGACGAGATACAAGACCACCTGGCTTTAGAGATCGACCAAGATCCCCCATCCAGCTTCCTGTCAAACAGGAGGCCCCTGCAACATTAGGTGAGTGTTTTCACTGATCTGAAAGCTATCAGACTGCTTGAGGTGCATTGCCTTACACCTTTGAGACATTGAATTCTCATCATTTTTAGAAACTTGTCACTAAACAAAAACATTGACTAGAACAATTCAAATCTTTTTAAGTACCACACAGCACACATACTTTTTGTAGCAGTTTCAATAATACAACTGCTGTTTCATATCATTATTTTAAATGAATTTATAATTTTCAAATTATGGTCACTTAAAAAATCCCAGTAATCTGAATGTTAGAAAAGACAACTGTAACTGATGAAAGATTTGATGAACAGTTGATTTAATGATCTATTTGGAGTTGTGTGTTTGTATGACTCTAATCCCAGGTCAGAGAAATAGGTCAAAATAATCAACAGAGAGGATTTTACAAGATTTTGCACACAAAAAAAAAGGTTTCAAAACTCAGAAAGGGCTTATGCGTATGTGGTTGATTCATACTGACCTTGGACTTCACATTCAGATGCTGTAAAAAGGCGCACACTACCTGCATGGATCCGAGAGGGCCTTGAAAAGATGGACAGAGAAAAGCAGAAGAAGCTAGAGCGAGAGCAAATGGAGAAGGAGCGTGCAAAAATAGCAAAAGATGATGGCAAAGATCAGGAGGCGGAGCAAGATGGTGATGGGCCACGCATGCCTCGCAAGAGTAAATTTGTAAGCAACCTATTTCTGTTGATTGATGGTTTCCCTTTGAAAAACAATTTGCTCTTAAATGTACTGCTGTGCTACGTGTTAGTGGTGAAAAAGATTTTCAAAGTCATGGCTGTCCTGCACACTTTGCTGCTTTGTGGTTCTGAATATCCGTCTTTGCTACTCTCTGTATCAGGACAGTGATGATGAGGGGAATGATGACAATGAGGATGAAGAAAATGTATCCATGAAGAAAGAATTTTCTGGCCAGAGTCCATCGCCTCCTGCAGAGGACAGTGAACCTGAAATGACCGACGAGGAAAAGGAATTCCAGCTGGTCAGTTGTAGCACTGATGACATCTTTATATCGATTTCTGTAGTTAAGGAGATTTATTGAAAACCAATTTCTTGTATTTTTTTATTTTTTTTTGTCCTCTGTCATGATCCTCACAAAAGATGGTCATCACAAAAACACTTCTGACAGAGATCCTTCTTGAGGTCACTAATGAAGAGATCCAGCATGTAGCCAAAGAGACTCACCGCAAAGCTACTCGAGGTCTGCTCTTGTTTTCTCCAGTTTTTGCATCACATGTTTGTCACCAACACAGTTTACTTAAACCTAACAAGAACCCGTTATGTGCATAATAATCTCCTAGAATTGCAAAGCCCTGTAAACTAGAGTCATAGAGCTGTAAACATAGGAATATGTCTGAAATGTGTTTTCAAGCATTCTCTGCTAATGCTTTTGAAAGAGAGAGCAGAGCAATATTTTTAACAAACAGTATTTGAAAGGTGGTCTCCTGGTTCATAGCATCAAAGGTCCTGCTTGTAAGCCTGTATGATCTGACTGAACAGGTCTCACCACTGACTCTGACCAGCATTCACCTTTTAGATAGATCCAAGTGAGCATTGGTTCAGATTGGTTCTTTCCCTTCCTGTCCGACTGTTTGACTTGGATTGTGTTACAGAATTGTTTGTTAATCTTCTCTCTTTTCTCCATTTTTTCCTTTTTTTTTCTCTTGTTACCAATGGCAGTCCTTGTGAATATTGCTTTATCTGTGACCCCCTTCTCTAGCAACTCCCTTCTTGCCTTTGAGAAAATGGCAGTATGTGTTTTAACATGTTGTTCCTGTTGTTGATGTGAATCAAAGCTCCTGCAAAACAGCTGGCACAGTCAAGTGCACTGGCTTCTCTGACTGGTCTCAGTAAGTATCCCTTTTTCTGTCACTGGGGGTGGGGGGAAGGGGGAGTGAATTTGGGGACGTGTTTGTTGGAACGTCTGAAAAGCTGTTTGCACAAGACAAGAGACCAATATACACATGTCCATTTTAAGACTGACTTCAATAGCAGCGGAATCTAATCAAATGATTTGGCTTTCGTTTTGCACTTTGATAGTAGAAGCATGCTCTTCAATATAAAGTGTCCGTCTATCTGTAAAGGTTTCATTTTTTCTTTTTAGTTTTTTAAGAGGTTTATCAGTGTGAGATAAAGCATTATACAGAACTCAGTGCTTTCACTGCTTCCATGGGTTGGGATGTTTTTTCGTTTTTTTTTTTTCCGTTTTAAAAGTTGTAAGAATGGTTCTTTACCCTTACCAAAACTCAAGAACCTGGGGGCTCTGTTGTGGCAGGTGGGCTTGGTGACTATGGTTCAGATGGGAGTGATGATGAGGATGATCGCAGCGTGCGAGGGTCTGAATCATCTGACACCGATGAGGAGGAGTTGCGCCACCGCATCCGGGAGAAGCAGGATGCCTTCCGTCGCAAAGAGAGAGAGATGCTGCAGCTGCAAGAAAAACAAGCACAAGAGGCCCTGCTTGCACGCGGTCAGACATAAATATTGGTCCTTTGCAAGTTACTATTAGTGACGTGTAACATTTCTAATGGTTTGAAATGTTTTTATTTGCACTGTAACTCTATACCACAGTAAACGCATAGGTTGTTTAACTTGTCTTTCTTTTTATTTTACAGAAGAGATGGTGAAGGAAAGATTGATGAGAGAAAAAGGGGAATATGATGAGGGGCAGCCAGAGAATCCACACAAACAGGAAGTAAAAGACAGGGAGGCGGAGCCCTCTGTAGAGAGGCGTAGGTCCCGTAGTGAGAAGGAGGGTAGTGAGACTCAACATTCAAACAGAGATAGAGAGCGATCAGGGCGAGGAGGCAGCGAGTCCCCAGCCAACGGTCACAGCAGCAGCTCCCGCTCCACCTCCAGCCACAGCAGCCGCCGTTCTTCATCCTCCTCTTCTTCTTCTTCAGCATCTTCCCGCAGTTCATCTCGATCCTCCTCCCCACGAAGGAAGAGGAGGCGTAGCCGCTCTTCCTCCCATAAGGCTCGACGGCGCAGCCGCAGCCACAGCTCCCACAGGCATCGTAGTGAGAAGGTCAGGGACAGAAGGAGGAGCAGCGCTGAGAGATCAGGGCATCACAAGAAAGACCGCAGTGATTCCAGGGAACGCAGGAGCCGCAGGAGTAGATCCAGATCCAGAGAGAGAGACAGGGCCAGAGCTAGGGCCAGAGACAGTCGCAGCCGCAGCAGAGACAGAGAAAAGGAGAAAGAGAGGAAAAGGAGTAGAGATCGCAGAGACAGCAGTCACAGCCGCAGCAGCAAACACAAGCAGAAAGCCTCCAGCAAAGATAGGGAGAGGAGGGAAAGCAGGAGGGAAAGGAGTCATAGCCATGAAAAAGACAAGAAGAAAAAAGATAAGGAGAAGGATAGGGAGAAGGAGTCTGATAAAAAGAGAGAAAAGCCAAAATCTAAAGAAAAGGACAAAGGAAGCTCTGTTGTTGCAGAGGAGAATGGAAAATCAAAGAAAAGAAAAGAGAGTGACTCTTACACAGACTCCCAGAGTGACAAGCACTCACGGCAGGATAGCAAAGCCAGGAAGAAGGGCTCCGCCAAAGCTAGCAAGCGCCGCTCGGACTCTGACTCAAGTAGATCCCCAACCCCTGAAGTTAGTAAGGAAAAGAAATCTAAAAAATCCAAACGTAGTCGCTCACGTTCGACGGAAAAATCTCACAAGTCTGGTAAGAAGGCAAGCCGCAAACACAAGTCTAAGTCGCGATCAAGGTAGTATTCGTTTTTTTTTCTCTTTTTCCTACTGTATGTATTTTGGTGTATGTTTTACTGTGATTTATCTGCACTCTGTTTATTCTGTATATTTACAGTAACTTTCTAAAAGGAAAACCATGAGCATTAGTGACTGAATTTTATGAAATTGTTTGGTCAAATGCAGTCACGCCTTTTGAACTGTGCTATGTCAAGGCTGATGCAATAAGGGTTAAAATGCATTATGATGGTATTTTCTATCAATGCAATTTGTCCCAGAAGGTCTTGATATTCAGCCATTTCCTCTGAAGAGCAGGTAGCACTTTGTTAAAATGTGCAGCCAGATATCTTTCTTCCCTAAATCATGCGGGTAGATAAAATAAGGTCCTGTTTATGTCAAAGTGAACAACAGACATTTGCATTAAACTGCTCCGGAGGGTAATAGACTCCACCAGAAGCTGCAGAAATAGTTTTTATTGGGGTACAGCCTTTTCTACTATTAGAGTTCACTGTCTGGTGGGAGGGTGATGTTTGTGCATGTTTGTATTTTGTAGTGTGTGAGGGAGAGTGTGATTGGTGCAATATTAATGTTATGTCCCGCCCTTTCTTTCAGGTCAGCATCCCCCTCCCGTCGTAGCAGACGCTGAGGAGCACAGTGAACCTCCTGATCTGTGCACTTTACCATTTTAAATTCCATGAGTTGAACAGGCTTGTCTCATTATAGAGGCAGTTGTGTAGGTGAACCCCCTCTCATACATTTCTTTCATCTTTGTAAATATGTTCTTTTTAAAGTGTGACTGAAGAACAAGACTTTTTGAATGGTAGGAATTTTCACTTGCATAATTATGCAAAGCTTAAGACTATGGACACTAAGGACTTCAGATGTATCATTTTAAATCGTAACAGGATTAACTTTTTTCCAAACATTATTGTAAGATGTCCAATAAAACTGTTTGTTCCTTGTCTTGCTTCACTGTCTCTTTTATTTCAATGCCACATTTAAGAGCGAACAAATGGTATACATCAAGAGTGTTCCTTAATACAATACAATTTAAGTAAACACAGTTACACAGTTGCTCTCCGTGGATTCAAATAGTTCATACCTGTGTTGGCAAAGGATTTGTAGTTGAGAATAAAACAATCTGACATGAAAGGGCTACATGCCTGAAACATCCCTTACATGAAGTGTAGTCTAGTGTTTTTTTTGCAAGAATTGTGCTTTAGAGTGATTTGGCCTTACCTTTTTGCTTGTGACAGTGTATTGCACAAATCTCATGATTACCATGATTCATATTCAGAATAAAATACTTTTGGCATCTGAACCTGTTGAAGGTGTACTAGTTCAATTAAATCTGAAGCTGGATAAGCAGAATAAAAATGTTTGGACGACGTCTGAGTGGTCAATGAAGAGGAAAACATTATGTGATCGCCAACCCTTTCCTCAGGTTCGACTATTTTCTTATCTGCAGCATAGACTAAATATTAAGATCTGCAGTAGGCAAACGATTGCCAGTAGGAACTAACGATAGTGTTGTTTCTACCCGGGCTTTAAAGACACGAGCACTGTCGGTCAACCTGTTCATCGCAGCGTAGTAAACATAACATTGACATTAGCTAGCTGCAAAAGTGTCATTGGGACATGTACTCGAATAAGTTTGGCCGCCTCATGTTGGGGCTGTATAGATGGAAACCACGCGTCATTCAGAGTCCTGCAGGACGGAGCGGGTTCAGCTGGACTGCGGTGTGTAAACAGCGGGCACTGTTTCTGCAGAGGAGTCGCTGCCTGAAGAGCCAGCAACATGCCGTGCCCTGTCACGTTAGGTAACGTTAAAAACCCTAGATGGATATACGGGGTTAAAGACGGTCAATATGTAAAATATGCTGAATCAAATGAAGGCATAATATAACACGAGTAGCTATTAGCAAATGTTGCCTCTGAAATATTGCCACTTTCAGTACACTGTATGTATGAAGGTTGGAGAAAGTTTGCCATTACGCTGTCTATGATGTCAGTTTATTAATCCATGTGTAGAAATCTCAGAAAATAATAATGAAGAAAAGTGTCCATCACTATAGTTAACAAAGACCAGGGCGACCTTTGATATGGTCTCTCCTACACAAGTGACAACACTACCTCAAATTAACACTTAATTTAGTAGGAAATCTTAATTCAGCATTTTACCTGATGAAAGACTGTGACTAGAAATGGTCATTGTTGTTTTCTTTATTTTCCCCAATTGACTCATTACTGAAAATGTCAACCCCTTATTCATTTTTTTCCCTCAGATTTATATACTGCATTATACTCTGACTTTTAATACCATGGCCCCACGATTTCAAATGTGGTGTGGTTTTTAGCAACATTAAGTGTCAATGTGGTTTTTCTTATGTCACTTTTGTTCAGTGCTCGGTCAGCCTTCCACACCACAGTGGACCCCGATGAGGTGAGGAGATTCAAGTCACTGGCCAGCAAGTGGTGGGATGAGCAGGGAGAATTTGGAGCCCTTCATGCCATGAATGACCTGAGGGTGCCTTTTATAAGGTGTGTGTGTGTGTGTGTGTACAGAATATGAATTTTAATACTCGTTCTATTTTTGAAATGGCAAGATTTCATATCCCAGTCACAGTCAACACAGGGGTTTGAGTGGCAGAGGCGTCAAGTAAGTGTGTCAAAACATGACCCGGAGGAGATCCAGCCTTGTGGTGTTTGAAAGCAAAGAGCACATGAGGAAAACATTGAAGTAACATACATCAAAAGAGACAGGATTCCTCCGCACATTTCAGACAGTGTGGTTCAATGGCCCCAATGCCTCCATTTTGCATGTTTTGGCGGCTGGCTTGGCTGTTTTGATTGATAAGATCTGCTGTAGGGGCCCCACAAGATGATCATTACATTACCCATCCAGCCAAGAGCCCTCTGCAGCTCTCCCCTCCCCCCTCTGTGGTGATGTTGGTGGTGGTTTTGATGATGATGTGTGTATATGGTGACAGTATGACAGACCTAGTCCCAGTGTATGTCTGAGCGGGGTGGATTTGCCTGATATAAGTCTGCCCTCAGGGCGTGTCTAAATGAGAAGCAGCAGCAGCAGCACCACTGCTGCTGTTGCTTCTCTACCTATTTAAATAATCTTCCGCTGATATTGTCAATCCAGACTCTTTAAAACTTTCCTTTTCTATACTGATTATTAACCGTACTTTGAAGATTACAAAATTGTGCACTAAAGTAAAACCTGCATTCTCTAAAGCAACTTTGACCTGAATGAAAATCATGCTTTATCTTTTCTGCAGTAACCAAACGTGTTTTTTTTTTTACTCAACACACCAATCTTTTAATATTAATATTCATTTTAAGTTCAATTTTGTTAACCAGAAATCTATAATAATATTGTAATCCTGTAAAGTGTTTAATATTGACACTACTGCAATTAAATATAAATAAATATACATATAGTGGAAAAAACCATTTTGAAAATCTTAATACATCTCCTATTCAATTCTATTTTTTCAATACTTCATATTAAGTGTTGGATAAATTAAATGAAGCCAGTTGAGTATTTCTGCCATAATAATGTGGCACATTGACA
Source organism: Tautogolabrus adspersus (assembly GCA_020745685.1). Taxonomy (NCBI): domain Eukaryota; kingdom Metazoa; phylum Chordata; class Actinopteri; order Labriformes; family Labridae; genus Tautogolabrus; species Tautogolabrus adspersus. Next base: position 23,334,216 of record CM036542.1, read on the forward strand.
CCATAGTGCCTATGCAGTTTAAATAACTACTAGTTATGATTTATTCTCAAATAATATGTACCTTAATATTTACAGTCTATGGTATGTACCCAGACAATTCCTCAAATGTTGTCTGCTTTACTGTCGCATTTATAAATAATCACAAATAGCCAGATCTATAGGTAACGATGGTTAACCTTTTCTATGAGCATCCATTAATGACTCTGGATTGATCTGAACTTTCTGTGTAGAAGTGTGGTTGTAACAATGGCTAAAGACAAGTTTAACCAGGGCTGAGTTGATCATTGCAAATGTAAAGCCTGGTAACTTAACATTATGCACTTATTACAATTGGATTATATATTCCATATATTCGCAGTACAAGCATCCAGCCTTTTCTACACTATTGTCTGTGGTGATGAATCTCTACCTCACACACTTTTCTTAAGTAGCTTTTGTCTCCGTCCCCTGGCTTCAGGCAGGGGCTGGGAGCGAGTTAGGTGGATGTCTGCCAACACCTAATCTTCTTTTCTTCACTGTTTGCACGAATGCTCCTGTGACCAAGCAGAGCCTTAATGAGGATGATGCATACCCAGATCCTGGCCTGTTCTGCATGTTTAATGCCTGGAGGCAGACTGTCATCAGACGTGTGTGACAGAAGCAAAAAAGGATAGAATGCAGGAACACGGGAGCGACATGGGGATGAATTAGAGCCAGAGGATATTTTTGGTTGCTAGCTGGCTGTAGCACACAGTGAAATGGGGGTGGTGGTGACAGTTGATGCTTTAAGCAGAGTAGAGATTTTTATGGCTCCATTCGCCCGTACAACTCCTCATGTTAAGCAGCATTGGGTTGGCTAATGTTGGCCTTTTCATTTCCAATACTACTGTGACCGTAACATGATTGATTTATGTTTGATGAAACGTTTGGTCACAGGAGACATTTTTATTGAAATATAACCCACTGCTGATCTACCGATTCAGGGACAACCTGCTGAGTGTGCACAGAGCACGGCATCCTGGGAAGCCCCTCTCAGGACTAAGAATCCTTGATGTCGGCTGTGGGGGAGGCCTGCTAACAGAGGTAAGTGTGTGTGAGAGAGAAAGAGAAAGACCCAGTGTGAATAAGCACATGCAAACAAAAATATCTTCCCCTGTATACATTCTCTGTTGACTCCCAATAGTTTCAATTGCTACCTTTCACATCACATTGAGTCTTTGACTCCCAGATAGCAGTCTGTTTCTGTATACGATTCTGCTTTCAGTGCATTATAGTATCAGTCTTTTCATATCCAAACAAGCCCAAAAAACATTTATATGTCAGCCTGATTCTCCTTTTCTTTGACCTGACTGGTCTCAGCTTGGTGGATCAGACAGTCGGTCGTTTACAGTTGTTTATCTGTTTGTTAGTGTTGAAAGCCGGGCAGCCAGGACAGGGCTCCTGTCTCTGGCTTCATTTGAACTTAGGACATACCAGCTGCGTTGTGTGATTTAAGAAGACAAAATCAGGTCCCGTATTTTTGGATGGCTCTGTCTCACAGGCTGTCATATTCAGACACAGGCGCGCGCACACAAACACACACACACACACACACACACACACACACACACACACACACACACACACAAAGTGTCTGTTAATGTTGAAACTGTGGTTGTGTCTTTGGGTGTCTTGTCACTTCAAACCCTGCCATCGGATGGGATCAGTTGTGGAGAGGAGAGAGATCAGCCTCTGGGCAATCAAATGCAGCTCAGCAAACAGCCTGTGTGTGTAGATTTTTTCCAGAAGAGGGCGCTGGTGTTTAATTACAACAACTTCTGACACAGCTCTATAATGTTACTGTCTTTAATGTGAATTTCTCTGTTCTCAGTAGTTCACTGATGAACATCAAAGTGGACTACTCTAAGGTTTATATTGATTTGAAGGTAGTTTAGTTTTATTTATCTTGACTATTTATCTTTTATTATTGGAGTACTATTTGTAATTCTTTAACTCTTTATCTTTACTATTTCATTATTTGAACTCTTTATATTTTTGTTAATTTCTAAAAATTTGAACCTATTTTTAACTCTTTTGTATTGGTTTACCTCCATGCATTTTATTGCTATCTGTGTGCAGTAGTCTGTACTTCTAAATTCACATTTTTTGCACCTTGTTTTTTTTCACAATGTGTTTTTTTCTTGTTTTTTTCCGATCCCTTTAAAGCACATTGAATTGCATTTGATTTGTATGAAAGGTGCTTTATAAAGAAAGATTGATTAATTGACGGTTCACTTGTTTGCTACATAAAACAAGCGTTGCCACATCTTTTTAACTCCATGAACTGCTTGTATACCCAAAGTGCTTAGTTTAACAGTCCAATTCTTCACATGTTTACTAAGAAGAGTATTTTTAAAATGGTAAATGGACTGCCCATCAATAGCACCTTTCTATTCTTTAGACCAGTGGTTCCCAACCTTTTCCAACTCAGGGCCCACTTTTAAGTCTCAAAAATGTTCGCAGCCCACCTCCGACCCCATAAATACGGAGGCCATATAATCTAATACTTGAAGGAAAAACAAAACAAAATAATGAAAAGAATATTTGAACATTTTTAATATCCTTTTAAACGTAACTGAGTTTTAACATTTAACACATTATTCTGTATATTTTTATTTTATATAACTACATCCCCCCACACACACAAAAATCATACTATTTTTGGAAATGATTTGGCGGCCCACTTGCAATACCTTGGGCCGCGGCCCACAGGTTGGGAATCACTGCTTCAGACTACTCAATAGTTGTTATGTCCTATATTTGTCATAACATCTCCATATGTTTTTTAAGTGTGAATAGCAGTCTTACTTTGTTGTTTATAGTTTTTGCTCTAGTAAGGCAGTTTTTTTTAAATAAATTTAACACATGGTGGATCCAGCTCTGACTCTCATACTTCCTCTCCATGCGTCATAAGCCCCTAGGTCGCCTAGGAGCTAAAGTTTTGGGCATAGATCCAGTGGAAGACAGCATCGGCACAGCCCAGCTGCATTCTTCCTTTGACCCAGACCTTCAAGATCGGGTCAGCTACAGGGCCTGCACTCTGGAGGAGCTCTCAGCAGAGGAGGAGGAGGGAGAATCCGAGGAGCAAGGGGCGGCCCAGTTTGATGCTATCGTAGCATCTGAGGTGGTGGAACATCTGGCTGACCTGGAAACATTCGCTTTCTGCTGTAGCCATGTGCTGAAGGTGTGTTGTCCTGGGACAGTGTGTTTTTTATTTCCTCCAGCTGTACTCATGGCAGATATTTCTGCAACAATACACTGTGTGTCTGTGTTTTCATCCGAGCATATGCTAATGAGCATATGTGATTTTGTTATGTTTGTATCTGTTTTTTATCACTGGGAATAGGTGAGCATGTGTTTTAATGTGCGTGTGGTCGCACTGAAACTTGACGAGATTCAGTGAAAGCTGTGCATCAATACTGAGAGTAGATGATCATAATCTCGTGGGTCAGTGGGCTAGAGGAGCCGAGAGGGGAAAACGACAGCCTAATCTTTACTTAATGCCTCTGCTTTTGGTCCAAGCACATCCGGGCTGTCTCTCTCTCTCCCTCTCTGGCCCCAATCTCTCAATTCTGCTCTTTTACCAAAAATAGCATTTACAATGTATCCTGTTTCGGTGATCTACGCAGGGAGGAATTATTGCATTGTTTGGAATCATTTCGAAAGAGTATTGCACTCTGGCCCTTTTATTTTCCACTTCTTCCACTCTTTCATGCAGTCCATTCTCCTTCTACTGATGTTAAATTTGTCAGCATTGACTGAGGTTGAACCGTGAGATTTGGCCTTTGACTGCATACAAGAATTAGACAATGCTTTAAAGCCTGAGGCTGTCTGTCCACATCTTCTTTTTTTGGTGCCAGCAGTTCAGTAACCGTACTTCTTAGATCTAAGACAGGATGGATAGATATTACTACACCTTTGTTGTGATTGACAGTCAATCAGGAATAGTGACACCCTTAAGCATACCCTGTTTCATGATGTATTTTACACTGAATGTGACAATATTTTACAAAATGAGTGTAATGCTGTTGTAAAGAAGACTTAGTGGTTAAGACCATTAACTCATTAGATAAATGTTTACTGAGGTAATACATCTCTTGAGAAGTAGGGTCATTGTCTCACCTTTTTCACACAACATATCATTCTAATAGTTTGTAGTTTGCAACAAGTGGAGGGCCCCCTGCTGGCTATTAGACAGAATGCAGGTTTAAGGCATCTCTGCACTGGCTTCGCTTTTTAAACCAATCTAAGCTTCTTATATACACCCTATGGGTCTGGCACAGTTCATTTCTTATCTAATGCACTGAAATACATGATATAAATATCCTGTAAAGTTGTGTGTTTGGAAATATGTGTGTGGGAGGGGGTGAAAACATGTTTTCTGAAGCTATTTTACATGTTCGTCTTTAAGTCTTTTTAAAGTAAGACTGATCCTTTTCTCTGTTTGCAGCCAGGCGGCTCACTCTTCATCACCACTATAAATAAAACCAACCTGTCATACGCGTTGGGTATTGTAGTAGCTGAGCAGCTCCTACGCATTGTTCCCAGCGGGACACACGACTGGGAGAAGTTCATCAGCCCAGTGGAGTTGGAGCGCCTCCTGGAGTCAAGTAAGTCCATCCTCACACAGGGTGAACCGGTTGCCTTGTAAGCAATGGAGAGCAGGTTATGACATGTTGAAAATTGCGTGAGTTTGAGTAAGAATAGAGATAAATCATGTAAACCTATCTCTCTGAAACATGTTTCATTCAGTTTGAAGGGCATTTAAATGTATGTACTCTGCTCAGCAGATTTCTATTTTATACAGTTCATTTGAAAGAGAAATTGTTGCTTGTTCAGGAGTTCATAAAATGTTTCTGCCACCTTTTTTAAATAGCAAAATGTATTTCCAGGAGTAAGAATTTCAGTTGAATTAGAAATAAATTCAGTAATGAGTTTACAAAATTGGGAATTCATGATTTTGGGGCCAATGGCTTGTCCTGTCCCCAGTTTTAGTTTTAGGTTAAATATAACAGTATTGTATTGTCTCTTACCTGAATGGGATAAATATATGTGTTCCTATGGACGGTTACATTTCTGTTCATTGAAATGTTTCTCCTTTAAAAAACGTTTCTCCTTTAAAAAACTGCAGATGCTGATGCTCTGGAACTTCCCAACCAGGCACTAAAATAGGCTTCACTACCACTAATTATGTCATGGCAGTACCTATATTTAAATGTATGTTAATACAGGTACAAAAACAGTGGCAAAATTGTTTGGTTGTTGTTGCTATAATTCTCTCTTTCCATGTTGCTTATTCAGATGGTTTCTCAGTGCAGTCTGTGGAAGGAATGCTGTATAACCCAGTATCAGGAGCCTGGAGCTGGACTAACAGTACTGCCATCAACTACGCCCTCCATGCTGTTAAAGTGAGGGATGATCCCCAGCCAGACCAGGCTGAGGAGAGCACCTCCCATACAGACCCCTCTTCAGCCACACTTAGCTGAGCCAATGACTGAATAATTCAGGAAATAGGAAAATATAAAGTCCCGACTTCCTTGTGAAGGACTGAGGCCAAGAAGGAAAGAGACAAACAGTGTGGGGATAGTATTATGTTTGTACTGTAGTTACTGATTCGCACACAAAGTAACATAACATTGTACTGTTGTTCAGTGTTAAGAAATCTTAAGTGGATGCTGAGATGTATAAAACAACTGTGAGTCCTCTTACTATGCCGTTCACTAACTTTATAATCTCAACACTTCCGAGTTTATAATGTTCACATTTATCTGTTTCAGCGTACTCTATTGAAGCTTCTTTATGTCCTAGGTTTAATATTTAGGGATTTGCAATATCCTCTATATCTTCTGCCTTCAATCATTACTGAAGCGTGAGACAACAACAATAAAACATAAGATTTATTTTTCCCTGGCTGCTTGGATTAAATATGTTTCCATGTTGGTTTTGGTGACATTTCTTATTCTAAAGCCTTTCAAAAGAGGCCAGGCAGTCACATCTTTGGGATTAAAATGTGTTCTATGTGAAAGTATTATATAATGCAAATAAAGCCTGGAGGGAAAGAAGCCATGCTTGCACGTGTAGCCTTGAAGAGACTGATATCTGGGATGTGAATGTTCACAAAGATGGTATCTTTGTCTGAAAACACATTAAACAAGACACCCTCAGGACTGCAGAGGTTATTTCACGTTTCCCTGCAGACCAATGAATGTTAATCTGTCAGTTTTCAAAATGAACGGACTGCTTGGTTTTGATGTCGATGCATAATGTCTTATATAATTAAGAGTATTGTGGGAAAGGCCAATATATATAATACCATCAGCTACATTAGAACCTGCAAAGTAGGCTACTCTTTCTTTTCCTTTTCTATGTAAACAAACGCTTGTGGTCTGGTGCACGCTCCTCAAAGCCACGAGAGCGCGCAATTTACAGTAGCCATGGCTGCAGAAAGGACTTTGCAGCAAATTACGGTCCCATAGTTTAAATGCACATTGTCAAGCACTACCGCGCTTATCGACCTGGACAGATCGTAACCTGCTGACCTACAGGAGACCGGATTTCAGCAGCATTAGGGTGGCACGGTTGGTAATGTGAGCTGTAACGTTTGGAGCTTTACGAAATCTTTCTCGAAGTTGTCTGCGTCCTCCTCTCGGCATGCTGGGCAATCTGATTCCGAAAACAGCCGCTGGATTAAGCCTTCAGGATGGACGTCTTCCTACACTTGAGAAGTTGTTCCAGAGTGAGTTCCTTTTTTATTTTAAGCATTTATTTACATCTGCACATACAACAGGTTATCAGTGGTTTGCTTTGCACGATCAGCGGTTAACTGATAGTTTTCTGTTGTTCAGTGGCTTTTATTTGAGCACTTGCAGTTTTTTGTTTTCTTCCCAAAATAGCTACCCTTTAAATTGTAGGACAATTTTACAATATGTGAAAAGTTTTAATTGCAAGTCTTCAGAGAAAAACAAACGCCACAAACTAGGCTACATTTGGTAGGCTTAAAGGTGTTTCCTTTGAGCTCTGAACCCTGCTGAGTTGGGTCTCTGAAGCACAGTAACATCTTTTATGAAAATAACACCGCGACATGACGTCATTGAGTGCTGCTGGCCAATGGACAATGTGCATCAGAGCCACTGGTTTGACTGGGATGCAGGGGCTCGTCAGGGCGGGGTGTCTCCTCCACTGGAGCAGACAATGGGCCTGCTTCGTCAAGCTACCATCATTTACCACATCACCACAGGATGTTGTTCTAGTTCATCTTGAAAATAAAAGTATTGGGCTATAAACATTAGCGTTGTTTTTGTCAATCAAACAGCACATATTTACTCAAAACAGTCGACTAATATAAGAAATGCATTTAAATATAATCAAGTAAAAGATAAGATATAAAAAAGGATTCTTAAGGTCCACCTTTTTTTTATTCTTCTTTCCAGCCTTTTTTCAAAATCAGGTACCTTCCTGCAGTTTTTATGTGGAAGACTTGCAGAAGAAATGAAACAATAAACGAAGTTACAGTTTGACAACTTAAATCATGTTGGCTATATTTGTAAATGAGAAAATATTACTCAGAATATGGTTGTTTCAGCTTGTTAAATCGCATCTCTCGAGCGGTTTCAAGAACATATGCCATTTAGATATTTTAGTTGTCGGTTGCTGGTCAGACAAAAGTAGCTATCGTAATGTGTGCTTTTGGCTCTGTCAAATGACGTGTACCATATGACACTTAAAAAAACCCAGAAGGATTAGTCTGAAGGACAATCAACAGGTTCAGCAATAATAAAAATAAAAAGTTTTGCAATGCTAGTAGCACAAAACACTTTTAAATTACTATTGGAGTTTATTTTTTGCCATAAAAAATGAGTTATCATGTAAAATGAGGCACTCCTGTTAGTTTCAGTGGAGAACCATTATGCTGTTTGTCAGCTATTTCATTTGTTCACAAATGTGATGTTTAAAAATAAAAACACGACTAACATATAATTGGGCAGTTTAACATGTTTTATGTCATGATCCAGCTCACACAATGTCATCATAAATTGAATTGCCCTAAACCCCAGATGAAGCCTATCATTTTATTTTGAAATCTGTAATCGGAAGTGAAGCTTTTGTTCTGTGGGTTACTTGACGTATATTGCAAATTCTGCAAAGGGAAAGTAAGCAGGTTGCTGTGAGCATCTTCCCAGGGAGGGGGCGTCGAAATGTTTACTCCTTCTGGGTTTCTGGAAGAATATCAACCATACCGCCGCCATGCCGTAGACAAGTTGCCGGGCCTGTAGATGAAGCCCGGGGACTACAGCAGGGAGGACGCCGGGTGGCTGTAACCGAGGGAGGATGTATTGGGCTGCTGGCCTCGCCTCTTCCCGGCCGTGTGTGGTTGAGCTCGGGCGGAATCACAGCCTGCCCATCGGACTGTGCGGCTCCGAGCAGCAGCAGTCTTTGTATGGCTATATCATCGCCTTCCCTTTACAGGACTACGGAGGCATCATGTCGGCTCTGGGTTCGGACTCCTGGTGGAAGAAGACCCTGTATATCACTGGAGGGGCTCTGCTGGCTGCTGCAGCTTATCTACTGCATGAACTGCTCGCCATCAGGTAGGAGCACATACTGTGCCTGGTTTATTTCATTTAGCCTAATCACTTCTGTTTATTTATCCTTAAGAGCAGAGGCTTTAAGTAATAATCACCCCTGCTGACAGTGACTGGTGGGTGTCATTGGACTGCGGGATAAATCCATGAATGGATATGGGTGAGTCCCTCCATGGGATGTGATTTTTGGTGCAAATCTCGCGGTGATTTCTGAGAATTCAGACGCTGTTTTCCTCCTCCCAAGGACACGACACTAGATGGGGAGAAAAAAAATCAAATAAATAAAAAGCAGTCACGAGTCGGTTCATGTGCCAGCTCCCGTGCCGTGAATAAACGGAGCGCTCCTCGGGCGCTGCGGAGTCAGAGCGACCTTTAATGAACTCTACCGTGAGATGCACAGCTGCTGCCTGGAAATATTCAAAGAAAACACAAACATTGAGAAGGCGGATAGGTGGGATGTGATGAGTCCCACAGATGTAAACATGATAATCTCAGGTCTGTCGTTAGAGCAGGAAATGCGTGCCTGTCAATGGGGGGATTATTTTGGGCTAGGCCAGTACCGGATAGTGTGTACATCCTGTCACAGTGGCCTGGGACTTTCTACTTTCACCCCCCCCCCCCCCCTCCCTCTCTGGATAATCTGTGTAACCTTGCATCTCGTGCAGAGACGCTGCTGCTGAATCACGTGCAAGCTACTGAGGCTGGACCCGCAGCCTGCCGGCATCATCTGTACGTGCCATGTGATGTGGTCGTTGGCGGCAGTTCTGCCACTGTAGTCAGCTACTTTTCTCCATATCATCTCCATGCAAAGAGATCCTTGATGTTTGGAGAGCTCCCTAAGTGGCTTTCAGGGAGATTTTTGCACCACATGGAAGTAGCCTGGGTAAATAAGAAAGACAGGATGCAGAGGACATATCAACAATACAGCAGACAGAGATGGGGCAGGATACAGACAGCACATAGATTTGAAGCGTGCTCAGCACCATTTCATCATAGACAGTGACTTACAAGACTTGGAACTGTTTCAGCACCACAACGAGCTGGACAGAGACAACACATAGACTTTACATACTGGTTACCTGTTTATTTGGCACACCAAGCTGAAACTAATACGGTCTAATAAAAAATCTGTGCGGGGCTAAAGAGCTCCATTTGTGGGGCTGAGATGCCTGATACAGAAAGATGTTTCTGTTTGCCTTCACTCATAAACGGAAAGTTTCAAATAACAGACAAATCAGTTCTAAATATGGTTCAACAGCAATATTAAACGCAGCCTCTTAAGTGGTCATAAAGTTAGAGATTTTCCTCCGAAGTCTTCTGCACAGCTCAACAGAGAGTCCAAGTTAGATCTTTCCTAGTGGCCACTTGGCACAAAGAGGTGTTTTATATGTATGGACATTTTGGAGGCTTGAAGGAGGCTAATGGTTTGTGCTGTTGTTTAAAAGTATTTTATGCTTTACTTGGACCCGCTTACATCACTGAGTGCAGTGATGAGTGTCACTGCTTGTAACCTCTGAAATAAAAACTGCACTTTTTAGAAGGTAAGTTTACCCAGTTCTGTTGTATTAGACTCCTTCTAATTAAGCTCACTGTTCTCACTGATTGTATTATTCATGACATAATGTGAGATAAAAAAGTAGAGTACACACTGACAGCCCACTGTAAAATACTTTTAAATAATTCAGACTTGAAGAGCAAGTGATGCCAAACAGATCAGACTGCTCTGTCTGTTTGTGCAAAATGATAATGATGCCAGCTCCTAACATTTCCTTTCACGGAAACAGTTTGCTCTTCTATAGTTGTGTATTTGGGCCTATTTTGTGTATTTGAATATGCTCTATTTTACGTGTCTCTTAAGGATACTTGTTACAAATATATCTGCAACAAACAGGAATCAGAAACATATTAAAGATGAGTGTTATCTCAGCTGAACCCCTCTTAGAACAACGTTTTTATGTTTTGTTTTGTTTTCAAATTAGACCTGAAGCATCAATATTTATTAGACCTGATTCAGTCTTTACTCACACAAAATACCTGAGAATGACATGCACCAACAAATCACATGATTAATAAGCATTTTAAACGGCAATCACAGGATCTCAAATCCACACTAGTCCAGAGACCAGAGACAGAGAACAACACCAGTGGAATAGTTTATGATATTTTGTGTTGAGACTGCAGCATACAGTATGACTGACTGTAGCTTAAGAATGGGAATTGGCCAGCAGACTGTGTTTTCTTAAAACTGGGGCAGTGTGATGATTCATTTAGTCAATAGTTTCAATTCCAACAGAAGCTCTCAATACCACGCTTGTGGGGATAGTGATACAGAAGATCAATACCGGCTGTTATTTCCACATAACAATAAACTCAGCTTGATTCATTTCAAAGAACCATCATCACTAACAAAAAAAAACACAAGCAAAAAAGAAGTATGACAGATTTTTGTTTTGTGTGTATGTTTTGTGAACAGAAAAATTTTGCACAAGAGTCAAAATAGATGATAAGAGATTAAGTTGCAATACTTCTAACATTTCAGATTACTAGAAGGGATTTTTCCCTCATGAGGCTCCACAAGAAAAATAATTCATAGGTTTTCATGAAGCTGTTTTTTTAAGAGTTAATGAAGAGAAGCCTCCGCAGTTGCTGAAAATCAAAGTGTGCATGTTAGTGGGCGGTTGAGCTCAGGGACACAGGGATTTACTGCTGTGTCACCGTGCTATAATAAACTGCAGGTGTGACCTTTTTTTCTTCCTGGAAAGTTTGGTGAGCCTGACACTGAACAGCAAATCAGGCTTTCTGTTTGGATGCTGAGTTCTGTTTGGAATAATCTCAGCGTCTGGCTGGCCTAGAAAACAGGTAGTAAGATCGACTGATTTTAGCCAGAATTGTGACGATTGAACATCTGAATCAAAAGACACTATTGTTGTCTTTTAAGTTTATATCAAAGCTCTCTTATCCTTCCTGCTGGTGTGTACACACTGACTGAAGTATGAAGGATATCAAAGCTTACAGTATATTCCTCCCTGAAGAAACAGCTATTTGTTGCCGTTTGTTTCTAAAAAAGCATCTAAAGAATGAGGAAATCCATCATAGTAACAAAAACCTTCAGAGTTAAGTGCACTTGCCTTCTGCTCAATGTCAATCAAATTACTATGATAACAAAAGCAAATAATCTGATATTCATGTCTTTTCTATTGATGGTGCTTTAGTAAACCTGGACAGCAGATATATTAAAGTTTTCCATGGTACCTTAGTATGGATGTGAAGTGTGAAAATGTCCCAGCATAAGATCAAGAAAAATTAAAACGGTTCATAGTAAGTTATGTCACACTACAGGCTAAATGATCAAGGAACCCAACACTGTTTATTTACTAAATGTTTTGTTTTCTCCATCTGTGCTGTCTGTGTAGGAAGGAGCAGGAGCTGGACTCTAAAGACGCCATCATCCTCCATCAGTTCTCCAGGCCAAAGAATGGCGTGCCAAGCCTCTCACCTTTCTGCCTCAAAATAGAGACGTACCTGCGCATGGTGGACCTGCCCTACCAGGTGATGCACTTCGTTTCCTAGAGATTTTCAGCACTTGTTGTGGTTTCTGTAGCTGGTAGTCAGTAGTGTCCCTTCAGCCAATGTGCCTCATGTCAATGCAATGCTCTTGATTAAACAGCCATAAACTGCAAGGAAGCAGACTATTTATTGGCCTAAATGTCATTAACCAATTTGTTTACAAAAAGCATGAGCTCTTGTTTCCTAAACTTTAAAGCATTTAAGTCAAGTACAATGTGTACTTTCATCACTTTTGGATTTTTGTCAGAGACTGAATTTGCCCTTTAGCTTATATTTATTTGAATCTTTCTCTGGCACTTGAAAAGATCAATTCAAATCCATCTGTATTTGTATAAATCTAGCTCATTATAAATGTTATCTCAAGACACAAACAAAAAAACTAATCTAAATTTGATCGTACTACTTCTAATACTCTTGATGACCCTACAATAATCCGCCAGGAGCAACGCACTTGGCAAGATACGATAATCTATTGGAATCCAGTAGTTCATAAGTGAAAGCTGAACTAGAAAAAACTTGAAACTCAGCAGATAATGTTGTGTGGCAACATACTGTTATTTTGCTCTCCTATCCTGTTTAAGGCACTTTTACAATGGAAGTGACTTGCACAAGACTGTTTAAAGGTCACCTATAGTCTCCTTTTCAATACGTTTTAATAAGTCTCAGAGGTCCCAAAATCATGTCTGTGAAGTTTCTTGCCAAAAACCACTTTGATCCTTTATTTTATCATGTTATCTGTTTCTGTGTCTGTAGCTTTAAATGCAAGGGCTCTGTGTCTGACCTTGCCCCTCTCTGGAAGGGGATGTGGCTTGGGCTTTCTTGCACCATGTTCTTTGTTTACAGTGAGATGGCAGACTCAGCAGGCAGAACAAACACCTAGCTGTAGGGGTGTTACTGCCCTTTGTGAGGTCACAAAGGGAAAATCTTCAAACGGCCTGTTTGAGCACACATTTTCAGAAAAGTGGAGCAGGCAAAGACAGAGAAGATGGACTTTTCTCAAAATTGGGGGGTTTATAGACAGGCTAGGGGCACATATTAGTGTTAGAAAAAACATGTTAAAGTGTATTTTGCATAATATTTGGCCTTTAAAACAAGGATGCTCAAAAATCTTTGGGCAGCAGAAACCAAACTAGCCACATTTTCAGTCCCTGGCGGGGTTAACTACAAAATAATATAGCACAGAATTCCCTTTCACCAACTTATAGAAATTATTTTTAGGCCCTTGTTCCTGGTAATCAACAACATATTTTTAAACTTCACTCTTCAACGCTTTCTATTATAAATTCACAGTCTATTATAAAAACCTTTAGGGTTGTTTTCCAGACCCTAAATGCACAGAATGTCTACTGGTAGTGACTAACCCACAGAAGATAATATAGAAAAGCTGTTACACGTTCAGTTCAATCCCCAATGAGAATATGTGGGACGGCCCTTGTGTTATCCTAACCCACGGATTGGGAAGAAAATAAACACACCAACAAAAACTACAACGATTTCATAATTAATTTACAATTAAAGCTCTTTCTGTTTCAAAAGTGTACATAGATTCTACATGTTCTCACAAGAAGCTGTTTCCCTCCACAGAACTACTTTGATGGGAAGCTGTCCCCACAGGGTAAGATGCCCTGGATGGAATACAACCACGAGCAAGCGTCAGGGTCAGAGTTCATCGTAGATTTTCTGGAGGAGAAGCTCGGCGTGAACCTCAACCAAAACCTCACCCCGCAGGAGAGAGCTGTGTCCCGGGCTGTCACCAAGATGGTGGAGGAACACCTCTACTGGTAAGGGTCTCATACACAGAGTGTATATTTAGTGTTGAACAAGCTACTTCGCATTTCAAAACCTGATACAAACTGTGATTCCTCTGGCTTCAAACTTGTCGGAAGTTCCAACTATAAGGCAACTTTCAGCTGTTCAAAAAGGGAGAATACTGTGACAAATCATTTATGTAACTGTTGTCCTTGAGGGTCAATATCATGCATCTGCGACTGGTATATACACATTTACATATTCTGATTTAAATGCACATTTGAATACATAAGATCAAATTTAAGCTGTATCAGGAACCACCCACACAGATCTCATAGAAAATAACCCTGTCACATTGATTTTAACAGCTGAAAAGACATAGTCAGTCTAAAATCCTTCTTTTTTAGTTGTTTGTTAATTTAAGCGTTATTTGTGTAGCCTTCCAGCCCAGGGCCTACTCGATCCTCACCATCAGTAAAGTGTTATCAGGCATCCTTCGCTGTGGTGAGTCACTGAAGAAACTCTGGGTGAGAAACATGGTGCTGCTAGGAAATCGTTTACCACTCCTCCAACCCACGCCCAGAGAGGCCCAGAGTGTTTTCCATTACCTAAAAGCTCCATGAATCTCCCCCCAACCCCCCAACACACACTAAAGAAGAACAAAAAAACACAGTGTGATGTTGACTATTCTCCTCAGTTTAATAATGTATGGAGGTATACTGAACTAAACGTGTGAATCGTAGTGAGTTTAGAGATGTAATAATTGGGTAAATAAAGATGTGAGGTTCCGTAACATTCCTCAAAGCTTTAGAGGTCATTCATGTAACCCACATCCTCCCTACCTACCTCTCTCCTTTGTGTCTCCTCCTTACTCTCCTTTCTGCTCCTCCACCCACCCCATGCCATCTTCAGACCCACATTTAGACCTATTGATTCAATTATTTATGTCAGGGAAGGGCAGTGTGGCGGCGTTGTGCTCTTTGAGCTACACATCTACAAGCCAGCGAGAGAAACTGATAGTGAGGGCATTTCCCAGCTGCCGAACATAGTGAAGCATTAAGCAGCTTAAAAGATCAAATCTGAGGTGGACAAGAACATAGGTGGACACAAACAAAACTCCAAATGACTGCTAATGTTGCTCGGGGTATTTTTCTGTGATGTGTAAATGGGCTGTATGTTTTTGGCAACACTGTCTAGAACAACTTTATAGGTATTTTATAAGTAGAAAGAAAAGAATTAAAGCTCTTTTATTTCTGAAAAACATAACTTTTAATACAACATTGATTAAGTCAGGTTAAATAATATCTTGGATTGTTTAATAACTTACAGGAGCAATATGTAACCCTGATCACTGTAACACCTTTTGGTTGGCCGTTTACCTTACAAACTGAGGGGCGTCCAAAACGGCTGTGTTGGTGTGCCTTAAAACGGCTATCTTATCTGATCAAAACAAATACAGGACCATTCAGGACTGGAATGGGAACTTAGAAGGAGGGCGTACTGGCTGCTGTGTTGGTGTCAGAGAAGCCAGCACTTCAACAAAGCATGTTTCCTTAATGTCTGATGAAATAGTAAGGTCATTTCACGATTGAATTCAGTAGATATCTTACATATTGCTCCTTAAACCCATATAGTCTTTGGATACTGAAAACAGCTTGTCTCTACATTATTTAAACCAAAGCTGTTATGACAGCAGGCTACTCACAGCTAATTACCCTTTGAAAATATGATGTTATAAATGTATTAATTAGTATCATACGTTTGCTCCCTTGATATACAGTAGCTTAGTTGCTTCCTTGCTATTTTTTGGCACTGTAGATCCTCTTTGTAATATGACATTTTTTATCTATCAGTGATGAAGCAACTTTTGTTTTACTTCTTTAATTGTGGTCAAATCCAATGATATTTCTGCCTTCAGTTTTTTCCCTAAGTTATTTCAGCCTTACATTGTTTTGAGTTACTCTAGCCTTACAGTTTCTTACAATGCTGCATTCAGATCAGTGAGGCTAAAGAACCATTATTCCCAGCTTTTATAAATCCTACACCTACGCAACACCTATAAGCACTAGATGGAAAACCTTCTGAATGCAGTTTAAAGGTTCAGAAAAAAATCCTTCCGGAAACAATATGATATCATCTTGCTGTATCAGATAACAGGAAGAAGCATGTGGTCACTGAACAGCCACCACTCTCTCATGTAACACAGGCCAGATGCATTAATTCAATTTCTATTGAGCGACCAGTGATATAGAATGATCTAGAAAACTACAGGCTGGAGACAGAGCCTCCTTCACACTCATATCACAGCTCGGTGGTTAGACATCAGACATCAGGCTTCCAGACGAGCTGAGGTAGAAGCTCAGTCTGTCTCTTTAACAAGGTGGTGTGAGAAAGTGTGTAAGAATATAGCAGCCTAATCTTGTTAGTGTCTGCACGCACAAACAGCTTGGCTTTGACAGTGAATTTACCAAAAAGTACAGACAGTCAGCTACCCTCTTGTGATGTTTTGTTTAATAGGATATGTGTAAAACAATTGTCTCTTATTGGTTTTCCTGACTAAATCTCTTGTGGTCAGAAAGGATTAGGTGCAGTTAAAGAGACGCAGCATTAGAGAGGGATTGTGAGGTTTGGCTTGTTTGCACTTAGACAAACAGGATTTGTCTGTCTGCTGTTGTGACACAGATTTGATGCCTGAATGGTTGCCCAGATTTCCTTTTTTTATTTTAACGTATTAAGCAAGATGGAATCCAAGTGTCATGTGGAGTTTCTGCCAAGTATATATCTTCTCTCGTATAGCCATTTTCCTGCATACATTAGCTCTGCACATTTCCTCCACATGACAGCACCCTGACAGACTGAATGATTGAATGCAAGGTGTTGTGTCCCTGCAGCCAGTTGAGAGTGGTGTAGCTGATAAATGTGGCAGCAGACTGTGTGGGGGTGCACTTATATTGATCAGCACAAGAATTATTGCCGTAGACAAAAAGGCTTAACAGGGACAGGAAACGGAACGATGCTCGGGTAAAAAAATCTTAGTGTTGATGATATTGTGCAGCTTGCAAGTTTTACAACAAACTCAGTTTCTCCTTTTTCCTAACAGTAATAGCTCATAGGAAATTATTTTTGTTAATCTTCAAGCATATCTGCTTTTCATTTGATGCCAATAATAGCCTTTAATAAAAGCTGAATTTGAGGACCTCAAACATTATGAATTATTTATTGTACACAATAACAGACACAATTAGAAATTTTGGTGTGTAAAATATTTTTCATGTTTTCTTAAAAAATGAGTCTTTGGGGCGTCAGGTAGCTTAGCTGTTATGTTGCGTGAACTCGTGTAAAGAGGCTGTAGTCCTCGCTGCAGCGGCCGCGGGTTCGAATCTGACCACGGCCTCATCAGAAATGTAAATACTACTTAGTGGAGGAGATGCATACTGCACCAAACACCGGATGTAACGTCTGAAGAGCCCTAAGATACATATAGTTCCTGTTGTTAGGGAATTACTATATGAAACTATTGTGTTTTTTTGTTTATGATCACATGTAAGGAATCTTCTGTTTTTGATGAATGACCCACACGGAAAAAGTGATGCTGTGAAAAATTAACAACAATGTTAATAACTTTCAGGTATGAATGTTGCTATTCTTGTATATACGTAACATTTTTCTTTCAAAATCTCAACAAATAGGCCCACACACAGGAGACCTTTGTTTAAGTGTGTTAATATGATTTTAGTAAAAATGTGCAAAAATATTGATGACATCCTCAGAGCAGGCAAAGCCTTGCGTCCTCCTTGAGAATTGACTGCAAGTGCCACAAAAATCTGTAATATAAGAAGTTTAGCGTCCGACCTACTTCTGCTCTGACACATTGAGGTGTTGTGTTTTTCAGGACAATAGCCTACTGTCAGTGGGTGGATAACCTGGAGGAAACTCAGAAGCTTCTGGCGATGAGCGGCCCTCTGAGCGACACGCTGAAGTGGCTGCTGAGTCACCTGAACGGCAGTATGGTACGCAGGGAGATGTACGGTCACGGCATTGGACGTTTCTCTAAAGAAGAGGTGTACACACTAATGGAGAAGGACATGAGGACACTGGCCACACTGCTTGGTAAGGAGATGACTCTGTTTTTCTGTGTGTGTGTGTGTGTGTGTGTGTGTGTGTGTGTGTGTGTGTGTGTGTGTGTGTGTGTGTGTGTGTGTGTGTGTGTGTGTGTGTGTGTGTGTGTGTGTGTGTGTGTGTGTGTGTGTGTGTGTGTGTGTGTGTGTGTGTGTGTGTGTGTGTGTGTGTGAGCATGTGTGTGTGAGCATGTGTGTGTGAGCATGTGTGTGTGAGCATGTGTGTGTGAGCATGTGTGTGTGTGAGCATGTGTGTGTGTGAGCATGTGTGTGTGAGCATGTGTGTGTGAGCATGTGTGTGTGAGCATGTGTGTGTGAGCATTCTTAATGCCTCTTCCCCAAACCAAAGCCAATAAAACATGTTCCATTAGGACAACCACTTACCTCATCGCAGTTATGTGCAGTAATCTACGCGTCTAAGAGATTACCCAAACTCTGTTACATAATGTGATAATAGAGTAAGCAGAGATATTATTTGGGAAACATAATAGCATGCATTCCACTATAAACCCCTCTGCATAAGGAAGGAGATTCCTCTTTTCTTTCTAAAAGCCCCGGATGGTCATTAGTTTATTCAGAAATTCAGTTTCCTGCAAAGTTTAGCGGAACTTTAACAACTTCTGAAAAGTTGCTATGTTTTTCCAGAACATCAGATGTAAAAATTAGTGGCAGCAAGGAGCCTGACTCATGTGTTTTCTTTTTTACAACAGAGAGGGAGAAAAAAATGCAGATTGTGAATATTGCAGCTGATGCAGTTCTTATTTGACCTACATTGAAAATAGACCTTTACGTTTGTTTGTACCCATTTTGACTGTGTTACAAAGATTCCCTGAAAGCTGCTTTCATAAGAATAACCATTAAAGATGATGTAACATTATTGTTTACTGTGAACCAATTCCTTGAGGATTACCATCTGCTCAGCTGTGAGAGTCTGCTACACGTGATGCAGTCTTGAGAGCATTGTAAACATTTGTGTTTCATATTAAAGGTCACATATTTGACTCCTTTTCAACCAGTTTAAATAAGTCTCAGAGCTCCCCAAAACATGTTCGTGAAGCTTCTTGCTAAAATTCCACTCTGATCGTGTATTTGATCATGCCTATAAACCCCTCTATTTCAGCCCTGCTCAGAACAGGCTGTTTCTGTGTCTGTAGCTTTAACACATTTTCTGAAAAGTGGAGCAGGCAAAAGACAGAGAAGATGGACTTGTCTTATTTTTGAGGGGTTTGTAGACAATCTAGGGACACATATTAGTGATCGTAAAAAACATGGCGTATTTAGCATAATATGTGACCTTTAAAGCTCGTCAGAAAACACAGTTATTTATTTTAAAGGGCCACGGGGGTCTGATCAAATGGTATGACAAACATAACAGTTCAGTTCTAACAGCCTAAAGAAAGTCAGTTTTAGAGTAGGAAGTATATTTGAGTGATGTTGAAATAACATTCTTATCAAGTCAATTTGTTACAGCACTGTCAGGTTATATCAACACATGTGTCTGATGGCAGGTTTTATCTACACCTAATCCATTACAATGACTTATAGGATCAGACAAATGTTTCATAATGAACATGCACATTCCTTTATCCAAGTATGGAAAGCCATTATATAATATGAATAGATCCTTGATGTATTTGTCTTCTTTAAAGTAGTTTGGAGATGTGTTGTATTTCCTTGCAGACAACATAAACAAGATTGATGGAATGTTTGGCTTCCATATGATGCAAAGATACACCAAAAACTCTCATTGTGTCTCTGTTCGGACTTAGTGTGGATTACGAAAGATGAATGAAACAGAGGAAAGTTCTGGATGTCGGCCACATGGATACAATATCAGAGTGTTTAGATGGAAACAAAGAGTTCGAAGCTGGAGAGAAAAGTGATCTTCATCGATCTGTTTGTGCTTTTTTAATGTGGACCACTTGTTATAGAAAGGAAAGTTTTACAGAGTGAAAGCATCAGTGCACTCTACAGACATTCAACTTCCCTTTTAATGTATGCCTCTTCCAGGCTTGAGTGCTAGAAGTGTGAATCTTAAATCTGTTTTTGCCAAAAGTGCAGCTAGTCCATCTTCAAGATAAAACAAGATCATTTTGAAGTGTCTTTTGTTATTAGACAAAACCACTGATTTCATACACATCACACAAGTCACAAATATCAATCATCAACTATTTGCACTTGGCCCTTCGTGTTTCATCCCCCCCGCTTCAAGATTGGTTTTCACACCTAGTTTTCTTTTCAAGAAAAAGCTCTATCATAGATTTGTGTTCATGTGTCAGTATAAAGGAAGGTGATTCCCAAACTAGTTTCTAAGAGACCGTTTTGCAGCATTAAAAAGTTGTGCCCAATATATCAGGGGCGGCTGTGGCTCAGTTGGTAGAGTCAGTCGTCTATCGACCGGGCGGTTTGTAGCACCTGCAGCTACATGTCTGATGTGTCCTTGGGCATGACACTTAACCCCAAGTTGCTCCTTCTGCTTCTTCAGCAGTGTATGAATGGGATTAGTTACTTCTGATGGTCACTTTACATAGCAACCTCTGCCATCAGTGTGTGAATGGGTATTAATGGGTAGGTGTGACATGCGGTGTAAAAAGCAGTTTGAGTGGTCAGAAGACTAGAAAGCACTATACAAGCTCAAGTCCATTTACCAATAATAAAAAAAGAAACCATGATTTGATCAAAAGAAATACATCCACTCATTTCCTTACAAGGAAAATAGCTATTTATGTATTTGGAGCGATGGATGAATTTAAGTGCATCTTGAAAGTATTTTTAAGGTTACGGTATGTAATAGTTTATATTTTGGTGTTTTGGGTTATTGATTATGATGTCATTTATTGTGGGATTATATTAAGCAGGGGGAAAGCGGATCACATGGGTATGGGTGGAGATGTTGTTTTGATTTAACTCATCTGTTCACCTATTGTTCTCAGTGAAGGAGAGGGTGAGCTGTGACACTGTACTTTTTGTTGAACACTATTGATTTTGGCTCACTGTGATTACTTTGTTAATGAATTACTGCATGTTATCAATAATTGATTATCTTGTTTTTCATTCATACAAAGTCAAACTTTTTCGTATTGCCGTGATTTTTGGTAAGCACGTCAGATAAAGTACTAGGCCCAGTCTCAGCCTCCCAGCGGCCTTTTATTTTCCGGAAAGTTGCTAGATATGTAGTGCCAAATAAACTTGTCTTATAGAGATGTGCTACCAAACTCAATAGACTGACTGTACTGTGTGACTTCTTACTAACATGCGTGTTCTACCCCCTAGTAGTGCCAACACTGTGAGAGCATTATAGAGTCACCAATCAAGATGAAATGATAGTCATCCAAAAGTATATCATGAACAGTTCATCATTTAATGCCCAAAGAGGAATTTTTAATGCCCTGAGATAAAAGCAAACAAGCAACTAGAAACAAGAACTGAGAGGTGTTTCACTCACTTAGCCACTGTACCCACTGACCACCTATTGGTTACTTAAACATCGTGTTTGTCATCAGTCCGGTGGTAAAGGAAAAAGGAGACCTCGGAATCTAAGCTGGTTTCATCCTTTAGTTTTTATCCTCTCCAAATCACTGCTGACTTGTGACTGTGAAATACAAGGACATGCTTAGAGAGTGTTTGGGTCTTCTCAGGAAGTGTCACAGACACAAACCTGAATGCCAAGGATATATGTCCTTACTAAAAGGCGTCAGTATTTGTACTGCTATGACCTCGATCCTAAATCCAGCTAATGTGTTTAGACTGACCTGAATGTGAGGCTTACTTCAGTGACATAAAGCAGCTTTGCAATCCTCTGTTTTTGGCATGATGTGAAAATAACTAAAGTGAACATTTCCGTTAAGCATTATGCTGACATTGTGCTTACAAGTGTACTGAATTTAGCTTCCAAACTGAACACTGGCAACCACATGATACAGTGTTGTTGGAAATATTAACTGACAGGACAGGAAATATGAAACTGGCCTAAACTCGTAGTTCAAGCCCAATTTTGATTAAAAAAAAGTTGGAAGTTTTACTGGGCTAGAGGAGAAGTAAAAGGACGTCTATATTCCAATAACCTCATATCACAACACTGAAAAGTATCTTTTTTTTATCTTAGTCACATAAACCTTCTTCATTGATCAGTTATTAACTTTTTGATTCAGATTTTGTTATTTGAGATAATGTGAAGCTGTAGGATGCGTTGTCTGACATGCTGAAAGCTCTGGTTGTTACAGTCTTTTTCACTGGTCCATTTTTTATCAGTGTTATATAATATTAAATCCATGCATTTTTCTTCCGCATCATCATGTCTGCCTCTTTGCTCAGAGCCTCCCTCATTTTCTGAATCTCTTGACTTTTTCTTGAATGTAGGCTTTCTCCATCCTTCATCTCCTCCTTCCTCTCATCACCCATAGCGTCTTTTCATCAGTGAACGCCTTTCTCCTCCTGCATCTGTCATCTTTTTTCTTATTGAATGATTTTTTACGTTTCCATGTTCTGTTTCTCCAGCTCCAATGCATCTCTCATCCTCTGGATGCTGGACTTTTTTAATATAATATTTTAAACATTCTTAACCATGGCTATCTCTTGCTTTTCTATCCTAAACATCTCCTTGTCATCAAGCATGGCACCATTTTTAACATCAAAGACTTTTCTTTTCATACGTTGTTCTCTGAGTTCTTTGTTGAAGGCTTCTGCATCCTCTGCATCTCTGACTTTCTTTGAAATCTCAAAGTCATTTCTTTCCTCACACATGGCCCTCTCTTGTGCCTTCCTCCTCCCTTGTTTTGCCCTGAGCTTTTTTACTTGCAGTTTTGTCTTTCAATTGAATGTTCTGCTTCTCCTTCTCCAACTCAGTCATCTGAGCACTCTCTCTCTCTGGTCATCCTTTGCCTTTCGCATCTCCAGCCCCCCTATCATCTCATTTATGCGTGTATGTTCAGCAAAAGTGTTTCATATCTTTGGTCAAAGAAAGTTTTTTGGCTTCTGCTTCCATTTGCCCTTCCAGCCTGTGTTTCTCCATAGGGAGACAAAGACATCCTGCTGTTTCATGCAGCAGGATCTTCTCATCTCTGCTGCTCTGAGGAGGATGTAAAGACTGGCTCTGCATCACTCTGATATGCTCAGGCTGATGGGAATCATCATCATCACCATCATTGATCCTTTTCTGGAACAGAATCATTGAGGGGAAATCTGTGTTTGAAAACATTCAAAGAAGTTTCCCAATGTCATTATGTGACACCTGCATCAGCTATAAATATCCTTATTGTCATTACCAGGTTATGTTGAGGAAATCCCAGTTTTCATGATACATTTTGTATTTTGGATAAATATTCTTTAAGCACACATCTTCAAACTGTGAGTGAAACATAGCAAATATCAATTACTTGAACAGTAAAACTGCATGACTTCTCTGTTCTCCCGGTTGCTTTCTTCTTAGGAGAGGAGACTGTCAGCCCTGTTGTTCAGACAAAGCTCGTGTCTCTTAAACAGATGGTTATGTTGTGCTGAAATCACAAACTGTCTGCCCCGTGCTGGTTGGTGTAGTAGGAGAAGCGACGGCTGAAATATCCGTTCTTCCAATTTCCAGCTTTTATAGAAGGAAACTGAACTGTATGAAATACTTATAACAACAGTATCTGAGTGGGCTTGGAGCGGTTATGAAACACTGTATTAGCTGTTAGCTAGCTTGGTTGTTTGCCCTTTGTTTCATTATTTGAGAGAAAAAGATTTTTCTGCTCACAGCTTCAAATTGCTGTTTGTTCTCTATTCTCTGTCCTGCAGGAGATAAGAAGTACTTTATGGGCTCCAAGATGTCGACATTAGATGCTACAGTGTTTGGACATCTTGCCCAGGCTATGTGGACTCTGCCTGGGACACGACCAGAACAACTTATTAAAGGTCAGTAGATCTGTGAAACTGTGAACCAGCTGATTGCATGAAAGCACTGTGTATTTACTATAACTACTGTTACTTCATAGAAACTTAGGTATCAACCTGGCTTTGTGGCATGTAAGTGCAATATACAGTTTCGTTTATCATTTTCTTGCTGGTGAACAAAGATGTATTTATCACTGTCAGCCAGTAGATGGCAGTAATACTCTACTGCAGTGCAGTGTCACTGGCAGGCTTTGATTTGCTTTCATATCTTGCACAGAGAAGGGAACAGTTCACTCTCTAATCTTTTCACGCAGCAAAATCAGAGCTTGTAATGTCACAAATGAAGTTTCCCTGATGTTGCTTTGATACATCATTTTTAGAGGAGAGCGCTCATAGGGAAGAGATAACAGAAAATGTGTTTCACAAAGTATCCCAGAGGTATTGTGTTCTCTTGTATCAGAATTTCATCGAGCACCAGGTACACCTCCTGCTGGTTTTTATCACTCCTGTAAAAGCTTGTGTATCTGCTGTGTCTGATGTCTTTGCAGGAGAGCTGATCAACCTGGCCATGTTCTGCGAGCGGATGCGGAGGAGGTTCTGGCCTGAGTGGTTTGTGGAGGTGGAGGATCTTTATTATGATGGAGACAGTGAGAGCAGTGTTGGCAGCGGCTCTCCTACAGGCATGCTGGACCTTGGCCTCTTCTCAAGGACTGACACTCTGGACGACAGCGACGCAAGCAGCCACTCAGCCGTACACACGCACACACACTCCCCGGACTCGGACCACTCTCTGTTTGACTCGGACGTGGGGACAGGATCTGACAATGACATTCAGCTTAAGGAGGAGTTGATGCCGGACCTGGAGGTTTGACCTGAGAAAGGCCGTGATTGGCTGACTGATTGAGACTGACAGGAGGTGGGAAAAGTCTAGCAGCCTAAAGATGTTGCCAGATCACAGCAACAACAGCTGGAGAAAGTATTCCAGCTCCTCCACCTGCAACAATATCTAAAAGGATATACCTTCCGGACTGGGTATTCATATGCAGAGCATACAAACTGAACCTCATAATAAACATGCTACCGTATGTTTGTTCCCTTCTGTTATGTCAGAACTGTCCATGTGGCAGTTACTCTTTGCCTTATTTGTCTCGTCCCAAGATAACTTTTAACTTTATTTTTAGATACAGACACTGGCGTGAAAAGGTTAACTTATAGGTAACTTCTCATCTCATGAAAAGTACGGAGACTACAGAGGAGTATTGTAGAAAAAACAGGTGGCACTTCACTTGCTATGAAACGATGCAACTAATCACCACTCTGCCATGTGTCTTAACGCACAAACCCATTTGAACAGGTGGAGATTGATCATGTGGCTAAAAAGAACAGCTGCCGTGTCTCAGCTGTTAACCATCCATGTGCTGCAGAGGAAACACAGGATGACATTGAGTGCCAGTCCATGCTCAAGATCGATCCTCATGTCATTTCCTTTATAGTTTTTTTTTCTGTGGGAGGAATCTCTATGAAAACATGATGCATGTCTCCATCAGACCACAACTCTTCTTGTTGTTTAATGGAAAGGAAGAAGAAGAGGAGCAGATTTGTGCCTGTGTCATTCATCAGTTATCATTCTTATTCATCTCCATTAAGTAGTTGTTTGATTTGTGTGATTTATGGAGCTTTCAGTCATTGATTTCAACATCTCTTTGGTACGAGTACAGAACTGTAGTTTAGATATTTGACCACTAGATGGAGGCAGCGGTCAGCCTGATGCCTCCTTTGTACTGCATCATCAAGGTCATTCATCCTTGAGCTGCTGTCTATTAAAACACAGGAGATTTGGTCTCTTTTAATTATGAACCTTCATGGTATCATGGTTCCAATTCATAAATATATGTCAGGTCAAGTCATATGTTATGTCAAGTCTGCAACATTTATTTTAGTGATCTAATTTATTACCAGTGCCACTGTATTATTCTTTACAGGATCGTTTGTGTCAAATAGATATATTTGTTATTTTTTATGTTCTTAGTACTCTCAAAGAGAGACATTATTTTGCACTAGTGGAAATTTATTTTCACTTTATTTTAATGGGAGCAGTCTGCTATAGAGGTAGAGAAGAGAAACGGACAAATGAATGGGAAACATAAATGTGTTAATCAGTAGAAGAGGACACTGAGTGTTCTGATAATGATTGTGTTTGAAGGGGACTGTGCTGCTTGTACTGGATCTGTGTAGTAGAGTTTTACTGAGTGTGAATGTCATACGTGAAGCAGCAGGTGAAGAATCAGAATACCAAATCAACATTTGAGAACTTTGTGAATGAAATGGACCAAAATGTCTCGGGGAAGTGTTTGCCTATGTCTGTCACGTTTAGCTAGGTGGAACTGTTATGCAATAAGATTGCTGTAAACAAGGTTATGGTGCATATAGAGTCGATGTCCAGGTAAGGGTCAGCTCATCAACTTACTAATAAAATGTTTAAAATTCCAACTTACATCATGTGATGTTGAGATATGAAGATTTGAGGCCACCGTCCAAATACAGTTAAGGGGGATCATTTATGTTTTGCACACAGTAAAGACAATGTGTGAAAAAATCAGTTAGGCCGACACTTTATTCCATTTCCTGTTTGTTTGGAAATCACAACAGTGCTTTTAAGAGCTTTTATTAAGCGCTGTTTATTTGGAAGTAATGAGTTCCCATGCTGTAAAATCACTTTTTCAACAAGGCCAGTTCAGACAATTCATGACAGAGGTTTAAATCTTAGAAGCGCTACAAACAGGATAATCTGACACTCTTGTTGATTACGATCTGTTTCACTAAAATGACAAGCTAACATGTTTTCAAATGTGTTTGTTCAGTTGTGCTACATTAAGACAGTTTGTTAAGTATTTAAAAGATAGCCTTACATTTTTCTCTAATTTTTGTCATTAATGTTGTATATAATTTAATATGTTCTGCTTGTTCATCTTTGGGGTGAATCCATTTTAATTTCTCAAGCTTTGCTCTTAATTAGGAATGAAAATCAATATCTCTATTTTGATTTTGATTATTTATTTATTTTGACTATAGAACCTTCTGCTGATCATCTTCGCAGATTGTCTCAGAGTAAGGAGCTTCTTTAACATGATGGTCTCAAACCTTTTCTGTTTAGGTTCACGACGAGATTTTTAAATGTTGCAGGCAGATTTTTAATCAAAGAAGTTCGAAGAAACACTCCTTGTGATCAAACTGAGCATTTAGCTGCTTTAAAGAAAAATACTTCTCTCAGGAGTTGGTTTGGAGAAAAGGCAGAATAAATATTAGACAGAACACTAAATTAATATTAGTGTTTCTTGGTGCCTGCTAGATGTGTAAATAACAGCAAGATTTCCATATTAACTTCCAGTCAATGTCAAAGTTTCCCCCTGCTTTTCTGCAGCCCCCCCAAAATGTAAAAAACAGTTCATATAGCTTTCAGTATAATTTTTCACATCCGTGAGTTCTCCAAATCTACACACCCTAATTATTTTGGAGGGGAGCAGCAGATATTTTAGAGACTGATGAGGAAAACTGGAGCATCTGTAGGACTTCACATCCACCTGGAGTAATTGAGAAGATTAGTTTTGGTGACTTTATCGTTGAAATGAAAGACTGGACAGAGCGATGAGTTAATGATGGAAGGTCGTAGTTTGATCCAGATATTGGGACTCTAGAGACCACCTTCCTCCATCATGTCGTCCTGTGGTTCACTCTGACCAACCCTGGCCTGGGTTGTGTTTCAATATCCAGGCTAGACATCATATACAGTTGGACTGCTTTAATCAAGCCATATTAAAACTAAATGTCTTGTTACTGGAACCATTTCATAGCGTTACTTCTTGGGTAATGTAAATATTGTATGTGTGATGAAGTGTACCATACTGTATGTAGAACTGACTGACTGAGCAAACTACCTATGGATGTGCAGTCATAAACTGGAGCGACTGGTTGATTTCAATAAAAAAAACATAGCTGTGACAATTTTAACAGACTTGTTATGAGCTTCATTTGCATCCTTTGTGTCTCAGGTTAATTATAGGATTTTAATGACTCTGCACTGTAGTAAAGTAATCTGTCCCCATATTGTCGTACCTCTAACTGCATTGTCTGTGTTGCTGTGTGTTTCAAGCAGGCTAAAAAGTCACAATGATTCAGGGGTGGATGCAAACTGATTAAGAGTCTGCCAGTCGCTTGGGGCAAGACAGAAGGAGAAAGGAGAGCAGGGGCTGGAAGAGAAAAAAGGTAAAGAGGAATTGGGAAACAAAATAGGATGACGTTAAGCCAGGGCAAAGAGGACAAAACAAAAGGTGGATGTAACCATGAGTAGAGGAGAAAAAGGGATGAAGAGGAGGAGAGGAGCAGGTGGTGGAGAGGAGAGAAGGGGTGAAGAGGCCAGGACTGAGGAGTGAAGGGAAAGAAGGAAGTCACAGGGGAAGAGGAAAGAGGCAAGGAGCATCAGGAGTTTTGTGAAGGGAAGGAAGAGATGGAGAGTCACAGTGCAAGAGCAAAGGATAAAGGCTAAGGTTAAGTTAAATAAGAGAATGAAAAGCAGACAGGAAATATATGAGGAGAGGAGAGGAGAGGAGAGGAGAGGAGAGGAGAGGAGAGGAGAGGAGGCGGCTGGGCTAGGGGCCCGGGGAGGAGAAGCGAGGGCCATGGATCAGGAACCAGGCTCCTGGGGGACGGAGCAGGTGCAGGCTGTGA
Organism: Tautogolabrus adspersus; assembly: GCA_020745685.1. Classification (NCBI taxonomy): domain Eukaryota; kingdom Metazoa; phylum Chordata; class Actinopteri; order Labriformes; family Labridae; genus Tautogolabrus; species Tautogolabrus adspersus. Next base: position 23,362,843 of record CM036542.1, read on the forward strand.
GCGAGGCCTTTGGGCCTGAAGGGGCTGCCAGAGCTTAAAACAATCTGCACTGCTCCTTTTTTAATTTGGCTCTCTGAACAGCCCACCCTCCACACTGACTGTCTCTCCCTCTCTCTGCTTAACAGATCAGCGATCCACAAAGAGGGGTAAACACACAGAGCAAAATTAAAATCAGAACTCCCCTGGCACGGAAAAACAAATTAGAGCAAACAAATTACTGAGAGTCAACACACAAACAGTGGAGCATCTGTGGCTCTCTGGACTACTGGAGCCGGTGGCTACCTCCCACACCAACACCACCTATAGATCATGTTCACAATAAACTGCAAATCCAAAACATTGTTGACATGTTCTCTTCAAATCACTGTAGTCAAACTAGTCCTCCACATGTCTGCACGGTTTGTTTTGTAGTTTTTAAAGGAACATCGTTCTGTGGAAAGTTTAGAATAAGCTTCAAAAGGTTTCGAAAGAGACCTATGTGTAGAATGAGCATATAGTAAAGTAGGCAGTGTTTTCCAATCTGTTCGGACTTTTTAATTTCTCACAGCTGCTTTCTCTGTTGACTTGTGCCATTTTCTTCTGTCTACCCTAAAGCTACGTTTAACCAGTGTTTCTAGCTAAGTGCTAATGTCAGGTGACGTGGTCACAGTAACAGTGCTGGTATCTTAGTAACAGTATAGTGACTATGTTTAGTTTCTTATTGTTATGATTTACTTAAAAGCACTAAACACAAAAGCAGAGGCTGAATTGGTTATAAACCAAAGAATTGTTCAAATTAAGATTTTGATCTGGATATGATTCTACATAAAATGCTGATCATAAGTAACTTCAAAACAATTTAATCAAAATGCAAGGGCCTACTTTCAGTTATAATATGTTGGAAAATGTTCGATGTTAATATTTATATCGCCTGGACAATAAAATTAGGTGTGCACAATAGAGATAAAGATGCTAATGTTTTGAGCTTTTTTCATTTGTTATGTTTTGCATTCAGTCTGGGACACAGCGTGGATTTTGGGTTCCATTAAAAAGAGAAATAATTTGATATTGGCAAAAAGACATACATTGATTTTAAAGGGCCCCTGTCAATCATGGGCTCATAGGCCTAACTTTTCTCCCCCATAAATTCCCCAGCATCCAACTTCTTCTTCTCTTTAAGTGGGTTGCAGTACATGTAGTTGTATTTTTGAATACTATGCTGTAAGCAGTTTAAACAGGGAAAGTCTTTCTTTGAAATGTTGAAGTTTATGATGTTGTTTGAAGCTCTACTTTTGGCCATTTTCAAAGGCGACGGTGGGAATATAGTGCCAAACAAGTTAAAGATAATTTAGATTCTTCACAACTTGACATTAATTTTGAACTTTTTTGGCCAATGTTTCTATATGCTTATGTTAACATATATATATTTAAAAAAAAGATATTTGCTAAGACCCTTGATCAGTGACATAACAAATTAATGAAACATAAATGGCACTAATGGCAAAACAAAAAAATGAGATACAACTTAAAATAAAATAAAAGTATCCTAAAGGTTTAGTAAAGCATTTGAAGAATGTACATTTCCATCATATATTAACACTTTAATAAGTTTTGTCTTTCACTTACATCTTATCTGTGATTTGGGTTTTGTTTGTGTTTGTGTGTGTGTGTGTGTGTGTGTGCGTGTGTGTGTGTGTGTGTGTGTGTGTGTGTGTGTGTGTGTGTGTGTGTGTGTGTGTGTGTGTGTGTGTGTGTGTGTGTGTGTTTGTGTGTGTGTGTGTGCGTGTGTGTGTGTGTGTGTGTGTGTGTGTGTATGTGTGTGTGTGTGAGCTCAGTTAGTCTTGGCTGATCCGCTCCCTCGGCCCCGTGGCCCCTCTGGCCCTCTGGCAGTGGCCGTGGCCTGTCCATCTGCCTCCCACTGACTGGGTCTGGTGGGACAGGGGCCATGGAAGACCCCCCGCACCCCTCTCAAATCTTCCCCCCACCAAACACCCTCACCAGCCCCCAGGCCAGCTGCTCAGGCCCCAAAATCTGCACAGAGCTGCCAGGTGGGCCCCAGGACACGTGATTGGACCCCATCACATACACACATGTACACTGAAGAGCACACAGACACACACACTTTCACAATACCAACACATATGCTCAATAAGCCCCTTTACAAATGGAAGGGATGCAACACACATGGTTACATGGGTGGCCTGAATGACAAATAACTTCTCTCCTTCTTCTCTCTCTCTCTCTACTCTTTTTCTACCTGTTTTCTCATTCAGTCAGTCAGTCAGTCACACACACACACACGCACGCACGCACGCACGCACGCACGCGCGCGCACGCACGCACACGCACACACACACACACACACACACACACACACACACACACACACACACACACACACTCAAACATGGTGTGAAGTGTGCCAGTGTGCCAACCCTTTAACACAAAGCCTTTGAATGCTCAGGTGTTTCCCATAGCACCCTATAATGGTCTGAGTTCACAGAGGCTGGACGCCAACAGGTGGCGCTGTTTTCTCTACTAATTAAAGCTTTATTTATTCATTGGCACATGGAGCTTCCAGATGACTTTGGCTGGCGTGCCCGATCACAGGATAAAAGCCATCGTGTGTGTACGTGTGTTTCTGTGTGAGTAAGTGAGTTTTCCAGGATGCTTTCTGCTCTCCTCAGGGAGACAAACCATCACCTGCCTTTTACTCATAATAGCATTCAATATTTTTTATTTACAGTATATATAATTTGATATACTTTATTAATTCCCGAGGGGAAATTCAGGTTCAAACGGTTATTTAGAGACATGCTACTCACACACATAGTCCCAAAATACACACATGCACAAACAGGACTGATGGATATGCATTAATGTACAGATGTCAGAGTGAGGCTGCTACACACTGCTACATAGGAATTGCGCCAGAGCTGTTGGAGTTTTGGTGCCTTGCTTAAAAGCATCTCGGCAGTACTCGGGAGGTAATGGTAAATAGATTTGAGCTTATATAGTGCTTTTCTAGTCTTCTGACTACTCAAAGCGCTTTTACACCGCATGTCACACCTACCCATTCACTCACTGATGGCAGAAGTTGCTATGTAAAGTGACCATCAGAAGTATCTCATCCCATTCATACATAAGCAATTCGGGTTAATTAAGTGTCTTGCCCGAGAACACACCGGACATGTTGTTGCAGGAGCTGGGGATCGAACCCCCAACCTTCTGGTTGAGAGACGACCGACTCTGTCACCTTTTAATGACAACGTCTTTTCCGGCACTCTTCTTCACTTCAGATTTGTGGCTCCTGCCTGGAAGTTAAGAAATTTCTGATATTTGGATACTGTATGGAAATAATGTTACATTTCAGAATATTACATACATATTCATTCATTTAGTCAATCACTTTATTTGCCTACTGTGTGGTGCTAAGCAGGTAGCATACATAGATTTTATTACACTGAAAACAGATACCTGCTGTGGCTTAAAAGGATCCATATAAAGGCCTTTAACTGAAACAAAACAGTACAGTGACAGGTTGGTAATGAAATGCATAATGCTGCAGTTCTGTAAAGCTTGAAAAGTAATAAAACTATTGTTACAAAAACACTAAGAGCTGAGGGAAACTGCAAGTCAGATGCTAATTCGTTTTAGTTTTGTCATTATGAGTGACCTCTGTCACATATGTCCATTTAATTGGAGAATGTACTTGTGCTTCTCTAGTGCTCTGCCCACTCAAAGTGATTTTTCACTACTTGTAATATTCACCCATTCACACCACTGATGCTATGCAGGTCCAGTTTTGTATGAAGTGCTTTGGCCAAGGGACACTTCAACATGTGTCTGCAGGGGCTGGGGATCGAACCCTAAGCCTTCCGGATGAGAATCGACCGACTATACCACTGAGTCACAGGCGCCCAATATGAGTAATCACGTGAGTCATTGTTCATGCAAAGTATAGTGATAGTTATATAAATTATTTCTTCAACTCAGTGTTTAAATATTTTAATTACGAGCTTTTTGCTATGGCTACATTTGGCTTGTTAGTTAGGTAGACAAGTTCAAGTAGTCTATCATTGGTTATGCATCTTCTGTTCTTTTAAATTTTGTCTGCAAACATAAACTGTCCAAGATTTGAAACTTTGCTTTGTCAAGTTTCCTTCTTTATTTAGCTCTTTGGAGACAGAGTGAATCAGTGAGTCTCCTGATACTGAGGTGACTTGTCGCAGAGACAGCAACAACGCCATGGACCCGACCCTATCATAGCTCCCCTTCTGTCAACCCATTATCTTTCCCCCCTATGCTTTTCTCCCCCTTCTCTCCCCTTGCCTTCCCCTGGATGTTATCTCCAGCAGCTTATGCCCTAATACCCCAATTGTTGTACTCTAAAAACAATAATTAGCAATCCCAAATGAGACTGAGGGGCGAATTTAGCAGCTTTCTTCTGATGTGTTTTTTCCTCTCTTTTTTCTCTTTATCTCCCCCTCCTGTTTTCATAAGAGCAAAGAGAGGTGGAAGGGAGGGGGTTCGGGGAGGTATTGGCAAAGCCTCTTTAAACTCTCTGGTATTATGGAGGATTATTTTGTGCCGAGATCCTGGCTTGTGTGTCTGTTTTTTCCCTCTCCTTTTCTCTGCCTGGTTGTGGCAGACACGCTAGGTAAACAGTTTGTGTCACACTTGATTGCGTTTGAGAAATTAAAAAACAGGAATGACAATAGGCCAGGGCTTGGGATGAAGACTGGGGGGACATTGACACCATAAGACCCTGGCTCTTTGGGGACCCCTGGTACGCTGTGTGACAGAGCGGCCCTTGCAGCCACAACAATACAAGACCTCGTCCTTCAGAGAACACTCCTCGCTCACGGTCTCTGAGTCTATCTGCACTGGGCCATCTGCTCTCCCTCTCTCCTCTTCTTCCTCCTCCTCCATGACTCCTTTTGGAGAGACAGGGTGTTTGAATCTGGCTCAATTATTCAAGTGTTTGCAAGCACAAACACTCTGCCAGGTTGAAGGTGTGTGTTTGTGTGAGAGTGTGTTTTCTAGACATATTTCCTTTGTGATTCACATACGTCTGTGTTTATACACACAGACAGAGCAACATCTGTGCCTGTCACTGAAACGAGTGCAAAAGTTATAATCAAGCAAACCATTTGCAGTTTACTCTGAATGAAGCTCAACTGAAGGAAATGTTTCTAAGAAGCCACACAGCAGAATGTATTTCTCTCTATGTTGAGAGTGGTGTGCTGTGACAACAGCTTTGTGGGGTATATCATTGTAATCCATATCCCTGTGTTCAGGATTAATGCAGAGCAGTTATGATTCAGTACTATAGAGGGCAGTGTGATGCTACTTAAAAAAACTGGTCTTCACATGTTTTTTTAAGACAAGTTGAGCACTGGAAGTATGGAAAGGTGGTTCTCACATGGTTCAGTGTTGACATCCTGTAGTTGATATTTCCATATAGTGCTTTTGTTACTCATCTCCTCAAACCAAAATATGTTGCAGCAGGAAGTAAATCAAAGGTGTCTGAATATCAAGTCAAAGGGGTTATAGATACAAATTGAAGGGCTGAATTTAATCTTGTTCTAGGCAGGAAGCACATATACCCCATTTTAAGTCACTTTCTCTTTATGAAAAATGTTGATTGATGTGTTTTTAACCCTTGGATTAAAGCGGTTATGGTCACATTAAGTTCTGTTTATATTTTAAAGCAATCTGAGGAAGAAAATTCTGTATTGTCAGATCTATGCAGAATTACAAACAATGGCTATCAAATTAGATGTGTGCATATCTCTATTAATTGAAACAATACTGCAGCTTAAATCCTATCTGCATGTTAAGTTCCCAAGCAAACCTCTGAGTTTAAACTTTAATTGAATCTAACATTTATACTAATTATAAAAGTCAAATAAAAATATAGATCTTGATAAGAAACACTGAAGACTAAACTTGAATATAAAGCTGAAAATAAAGTCAACTTAAAGCCAACCTGACTTCAAGGCAAATACCTTGAAATGTTGTGGAAGCAGCACTCTGTTTTATGCTTTACATGTAAGCACTGAAAACTATTGTCTTAAACAAAAGGATCAAAAGAGGAAGGTCTGAGTGGCATCCATGTGACACCAGAAGGCTGCCATGTAAAAGCAGAACTGTCAGGCTTGAGCAAAGGTGAATACAGTTACACTCCAACTCTTCAGTGTTACAGCAAATGATTCTATCTACATGACTCCACCAGGGAAGGGACACTTTCTTGCCAACCTGTTCCAGGGTAAAACACATCACAGTGTAACGTTTATGCCTTATAACCGATGTTGTCACACCATATGCAGAATTTTTTAGAGCATTCAGAATTCATCCACATTTACAACAAATTGTAAACTTTGATGACTGTTGCAGTAGGGTGAAGTCTCTGAATATTTCCAACAAGTTTGTGTCAGGCTCAGAGACCCATGCACCGTTTCATTTCCTTTATTCTTAATTTGTGTAGAAGCATTTACTTGTTGCCGGCCAGAGCCACAGAGACTAGCTTAAAGCCAAACACAGGCGCTAACCCATTTATCACCCTGGGCTTTGTTGCCACTGTTTGTGTTCTCCCTGTGTTACAATCAATCATGTTTAATTCAATAGGCTTTGCTAAATCAAATCTGGAGTTTTGGATACAAGTTTGTGTTTACTCTTGCAGCACATTTGCTTATGATTATTTTCATTTGACAATTTAGCAGGAGTTAACCTGAGACAGGTTCCACCCAAACTGTCACACATCGCGCCTTTTGTCGAGGGACCAACCTGCACCGGCCTGCCTGCAGCATGCAGGCCTCCCCTAATATATAATCTGTTGTTATACTGTCACCGCAAGGAGCACAGCCAACCCCATGGAGACGCTACCGAAATTCATTAATCTAATTAAATATGTCGTATTGCCCAAATGAGACGCTGCTATGGCTTTGCTTCAGGATAAGAGCAAAGTAAGGCTGGTCCCACAAGAGTAGCATACAGCCGACGTGCGCTAATGCTACTTCGCTTCATTACACTCTTAATTACCTATTGTTTCTAACTAGTTGGTGGCGTTTTAATGAGAATCTACAGGCAGTTAAATGTAATCTAAATTTTCTAATCTACTGGTCCATTACCAAGGAGTCAAAATGTTATTGGTTTTGTGAGTAATCAGACTTTTAAATGGTGCTGATATCACTCCCGGAGGGCAAGGAGTAGGTTTCGACTGTGTAATTGAATTCTGTTTTTTTCCCCTTCCTCTTCTTCTTCCTCTTTTTTTCCTGAGAGCAGAGAGGAAGATTTTTCTGTTGCGGCTGGTCGCTCGGGTCGAAGAGCTTGTCCTCGGTTCCGGTCAGATCACAAGGTTTTTCGGCTCATAGGTCACCATGGAGACCCCTTGAAGAAAATATGTGTGTGTGTTTGTCTCTGCAAAATGTGACTTTATATTTCTGTGTGTGTGTGTGTGTGTGTGTGTGTGTCTGTGTGTGTGTGTGTGTGTGCGCGTGTGCGTGTGCGTGTGCGTGTGTGTGTGTGCGGGCGCTTGTGCGTGTGTGTGCATTTTGTGCATGTTTCTGTGTTTGTGCCCCAGTCAGCCCGAGTGCTCTGCTGTGCTGTCACCTGCAGCCAGATAAGCCAAAGGATTTATCACCCAGTGAATTGCCTTTGAGTGGTGGATAAAATGGCTCCAATACATTCTCATATGAAAACGCTGCGAGGTTAATGAGAGCCAAATTCGCAGAGGGCTAAATCTATTAGGTTTTCATGGATGGAATCAATCAACATGCACCACACCGGCTGATTTGTCATATTGAAGCATTGCCCGTTTGAATTCCAAAACACAATCCTCCTCACGGAATGATTCACTTTGATTTTGATTGCCTCTTCATCAAGAAGATGACAGCTATGAACTAATTTTCTTTTCTATCATGTTACACACTTATTAGCTCCGGCTGTCCTTGGCAGATGACTGATTCTCTCCTTTTATGGAGCTACAGTTGGATTTTCCTCAGGTCTGTTCAAACAGCCACAATGTTTCTGTAATATTATTTCATCAAATTATTTAGTTTTCACGATTTTCATTTGCATTAAGGATTAGTTTATGACTAATTCAGTGATTAAAAAGAGGATCTTGTGCACACTATTGCAGATGGTTTTGCATGAAGTGACAGTTGTTTGCTATTGTAGCCTACTTCTATACCTTTACATGTTTGAATTGTGAAGGAATAATTCAACACTTTTGAAAAGATGAGAAGATTAAAAACACTTTCATGCTAGTTTGAAGAATATGAGGCTTTTATCACTTGCAGGTTAGCTTAGCTTAGCATAAAGAGTGGTATGGAGGAGAAAAGCTAGTCTATGTCCAAGTGTAACACAATCCTACTATCAGCATCTCTAAAGCTTACTCATTACAGTTTTGTAGAATTTTCTTTTTGTTTTTTTATTTGGGGGGAGGGATCTATTTCTTGACCATATGTAGAAACAAATTTGTGAGGACAAAATGGCAGAAATGTATTGTTTGTTTTTTCTGTGGTTTAATCAAACTAGATATAACATCTCTGGTGAGTATCAGAGGTGCTGGTGGGATGATTATGTTCTGTCTAGAGCCTGGTTAGCTGTTTTAATGCTATGCTAAGCTGCTGGAAGTAACTTAATTTGTATGGTACAAGCATAAGATTAATTTTGATCTTTATCATCTTAGCAAGAAAAAAAAAGTAAGCAAATGTCCTAACATTTTGAAAGGCTTCCAGATATGTGAGTCCATCACCTGCATGAAACTCAAAGTAAACATACTGTTTGGATGCCAAATTAAACTGATGAGTGCTTTCGTGTCTGGTGAGTCAGGGGGTTCATTATCTTTTGGTGTGCTGATCCTGGAGTTGATAAAGGACTTCTAGCAGCTCTAGTCTCCATTGCATTGTCAGATCATTCTTCAATAGTTCTTCTCAGATGGCACCCTGTACAGTATAAGAGAACTGGCATCACTTTTATTCCTCTGTGTGGGTGCTGTGATGCTCCACCAGAGGAAATGTCTAATCATTGAGGAGAAAATTAAAAAAAACAGAGACGCATTTGTCTAAGGCAGCCTGTACCTTTCTCTCAGTGCTGTGATGGATGACAACCTTGGTGTTGAGTGTGTGTGTTTGTCTATCGCTGCGGTGCAAAGTGACCAGGGACAGGCGCCAACAGAAAAAGGCCCTGTCCCCCAACTAATGAGCAGCATTATTCAAATGGAGTCTTTGTTGTCAGTGCACTGTGCTGTAGTCCACACACGGCTGTCACAGGCAGCATCGTCTAATGCACTGCTTCCTCATTTTGATTCTCATCAGTTTACCGTCTACTGATATGCACATGGGAAAATAAGACACCTTGAAACTAGAAGTTAAGATTTAATTTATTGTACTCTATGTGCACCATCCATTAGGTGAGTTTACTGTAAAATACAGATTAACATTAGTATTCTTGTTTTCTAAACACAATAAAAGAATTATTGTTGCAGTGTGGCTTTGGAGATTTCACATAAAAGCTGTTTCGGAGGATTGCCCTCTGCACTGCCATACATGGTGTCAGTACAGCTTCAAACAGTAGGTGGGCACTGAGCAAAAGGCATAAAAAAAGACAGCAAACACAAAATGTCAACAAATAGAGGAATATCACCCAGTTTGTCTATCAAACTGTGGAGTCACATAATAAACTAGGAGAGGAGCTTTCAAGACCTTTGCCAGCTGACAGGAGGAACAGCGATGAATAAAGGAGGAGGAATAAACGATGGGAGTCAAAATAGAAAACTCGGCCCTTCTACAAAGGACGGGAGGGAAAGAGAAGGCAGGGTGTTGGAGGAAGCTCCTCCGACCGAGCCCATCTCCAGCTGTCACAAATCATTTCTGCTCAGGAAGTGAGGAGAGGCGAAATGTCAAAATATTTGAATAAATTCCACAGAAGCCTGTTGAGAGAGGGGTGGTGCAGTGAGAGGGGTATTGTTGGCGCAAATAGGGTGGAGAAGGGATGAGAGGAATGGGGGAATAAAAAGGTGGGGTTTGCGGGGCGGGGGGCTTGCATGTGAAATTGCCTTCACAGGCCTGAGGAGGAGCACGAGCTAACTGCAAATCAAAGGTCTGGCCAATGCAGTGATGTTTTAGCTCATTTTTAACAAACTCTGCCCTTGGCTTAGATAACTGATAAAGACACTGACAACACACAGCAATGCAGACACTTTGCAGCTCCTGTGTGCTGAGTACAGCACACTTCCTGATTATTAAACTGCTTTGTCCGGCCTGTAAATCATAGATATTAGAAATGTGAACCAATTACTTGAAATAAAGTATTTGTTGTTTCAGCAGGACACATGTCCAGCTGTTAGAAAATAATATCTAGTGTAATCTGTTTTTTACTAACTCTTCACATTTAGGTTTGACTGAATAAATTACAAAATCAGACCAACATTTTTCACAATAAGAAAATACTATTTATGACTTGTTACTGCAGTAAATCTTAATTTTTTCTCTCAAATTTCAATCCTCATTATATGAATATTGACAAATGTTGACACATCTTCAGCTCTCTTAAGAATCATTTCTTAAATTATTGAGTTGCACTTAAAAGTAAACTCAAAATATTGTCTCTTTGCTGTTGCAATTTTGGTCTTTATTATTGCAATTTTGATCATGTTTATCTTAAAGGCATCAGAACTTCTGTGGAAGTGCAAAAGTAAATTACTGAAGCATGTTAGAGCCCGATATGTAACAACTACCCGAAATGTAACAACGACCCGAAATGTTATAACAAATTTTTTAATGAAATCCGAAATGTAATAACTGGTTGATAATGTGACAAAATGCTGAGCCCAAAACGTAATAACTTTTTGCCCAATTATTACACTATTATTAGGAGAAAACATATTTTGCCTGCTCCATAATGTAATAACTGGCAAAAAGTTATTACGTTTTGGGCTCAGCATTTTGTTACATTATCAACCAGTTATTACATTTCGGGTTTTATTACATTTTTTTTTATAACATTTCAGGTAGTTGTTACATATCGGGCTCTACAAGGCACTTCATTAAGGTGTTGATGCTTCCTAAAATGATTCAATACCATTAAAAAAGAAAGAAAAAGAAATAACAAAACATTTTACGAAACAGATTACCCTCAACTAGTGATGATTATCAAATGTATTATTTTCAGCCCCATCAAAAAAGGGGATTATCATAACCCAAACATGTCATATATATCTCTTACATTAATTATTTTATACAATATGACTCAGAAGAACCTGCTGTAAAAAGTTGATTGGCTGTTGTTAG